>JACYXH010000572.1:1297500-1507500 GCA_026745465.1 Lota lota
AAGCAATATAATTGAAGTTTTAATGTAATGCCTTATTATACAGGAACATGTTAGTACCAAAGAACAAAGACAATACAGAAGCACGGAGGACAAACTCACTCCAACCTTTCCCCATATGTTTCCGACCCTATAGCCTACGCCATGTGTGGTTAAGAGAGAAAACATACTTACATTACCATCATTAACAACCAAATTTTTCATATAATTATGCTTAGAATACATTAGACAGCGGCGAGAGTGTCTGCACTATGCTGTGCCCACATTGGCATGCAAATTTGCCAATTTCCTATTTTTCTCGTCACCACGGTGCCATCATCATCATTCCATTCAGGCAGTTATCTCGCTCCCCCATCGCGGGACGTGGCAGGTGTTGCATTGTCAACCTTGCATTGGAATGCAGCCCGTGAACGTGGCTGTGGTGGTGTGTGTACATGTGTCTGACTGGTGTGTTTGAGTTGTGTGTGTGAGTGTGTGTGTGTGTGTGTGTGTGTGTGTGTGTGTGTGTGTGTGTGTGTGTGTGTGTGTGTGTGTGTGTGTGTGTGTGTGTGTGTGTGTGTGTGTGTGTGTGTGTGTGTGTGTGTGTGTGTGTGTTTTAAGGGTGTGAGTACACATGTGTTTATGTAAAGGTATATAGGCCTATGTGATTGTTTGTATATTTAAGTGTCTATGATTTTTAGGGTGTGAATATCTGTGAGTTTGTGATACTGTGTGCGTGTGTGTGTATTTAAGTGTCTGTTCTTGTGTACGTGTATTTAAGTGTGAGTATGTGTACGTCTGTGTGTGTGTGTTTGTGTGTGTGAAACAGCAATGTGTATGTGTGTGGTTGTGTGTTTGTGTGTGTAAGTACAAGTGTGCAAGAGCGTGTCTGTTTTTATGCAAGATCGTGAGCGTTTGTGTGCGTACGAGTGTGGGTTCAAGTGTACAGGTGTGTAGGCTTGTGTGCAAGTGTGTGCGCAAGTGCTTGTGTTAGCGTGTGAGAGAGCAGCATGGGTGTGTCTGTACATGCACTTCCATCTTTGACTTCCCCCACCGCCAGACCTCCGAGCCTGGCCCATCAATGTAAGTACTGAGCATCAGTCACCCAGCTTCTGTGGAAGAGGGATGGGGGGGGGGGGGGGGGGGTGAGAAGAAGGTGGGGAAGATGGTGGTGGGGAGGAGGGCGGGTGGGAGAGAGGGTTGTGGAGAGAGGCGGCAAATGAAGCATAAAACAGCGGCAGGATGAAGAGAGATGGAATGGAGAAGTGCTTGATAATAACGGATGTTTCTGCATTTATCAGCAGGAAAGAAAAGGAAACAAGAATGCAGAAGGCAGCATGGTGCCCTGTATATTAATAAATATATAAGTGGGTATGAAAGGAGAAAACTAAGTTGTGCTCACTCTTAAAAGGTTATTTTCAAGAGCAGCCGGGTGACTTTGACTATAACAAAGAGCTTTGTGTTTTGGGTTTTTTCAAGCTTCTCTTCTTCCCTTCGAACAAAAAGAGGTCAAGCAGAATTTGTCTGTCGCTGCATGTTAACCACACTCCATTAAGTACCAAACTCTGCTTTCTCTCACATCTCGCTCTGTGATTACCCCGGTTTAACCCCGGGTCTGCATAATGACCATTTCCAGTGCCTCCGTGCGTGTGTGTGTAGGTGTGTGTGTGTCCCGATGGGACATGTGGGTGTGCATGTGACCTGCATGAGATAAAGTGAGAGTATGTATTGTGTGTGGTTATGTGTCTGTTAGGCTGACTTTGTGATTGTAGTAGCTATGTGCCCGGATGTGTGTCCAAATGAATGTGCCTATTTGTGTGCATCTGTGCGCCTGAATGATTGAGTGTGGATTTATTTTATGTGCCTGTGCGCGTGCGTGTGTGTGTGCATATATGTCGGTGTGCCAGTGTGTGTGCTTGTCTGTCTGTGAGTCTGTAGCTGGCAGCGGTGCCTACCCTTTCTCTGGTGACCTCACTGCCGAGCTTGTCTGATGCTACATGGAGGAAAGTCTCACCATCCATTATAGATTGTGCTGACTGCTCCGAATGGCCCTGGAAATGGGAACACCAGCAGGAAGGCAAACATACACAACATCCCCCCCCCCCCCCCCCCAACACACCTCTACCGACCCCTCCACCATCACACACACACACACACACACACACACACACACACACACACACACACACACACACACACACACACACACACACACACACACACACACACACACACACACACACACACACACACTAGATGGAATCCTTTTGTTGAGCTCACAGCTGCTAAAAGGCTTTCTTGCTGATGTTCAATGTGATGTTACAATGTGCATTTGTTTCACACTACACTACTGCACTGCATGTTGGACTTCATAAATCCTGACAGATGGAGTTTCATTTCACTCTAAAGTATAGTGTAGTGTGTAAGTGTAGTCGGATGATTAACTTTTGCAAACCAACATAGGGTGTAGTGTAGTAGTAGTGTCGTACAAACCATAGACTGTATGAACGAGATACAAGCCAACATACAGTATAGTGTAGAATCCATAGACTGTATGAACGAGATACAAGCCAACATACAGTAAAGTGTAGAATCCATAGACTGTATGAAATAGATATAAGCCAACATACAGTATAGTGTAGTAGTGTTGGGATGTTTTGGATAGTACCACAGTGAAATTGGATTGTAGGCCTAGTAAAACACAGAGCAGAGAACCTGGCATGGGTACCAAACGTGACACTTTCTCAAAATGTTACACCAAACGATGTTCCAATAATTGCTGTCTCAGTGATGTCTGTTGACCACCAAATCCACCTCATCACTAAGCTGTAGACATGGCCTAGATAAACACCCAAGTTTACATTCCCAACCAAGCTGTTTACTGCCCTGAGGTTGACACTTTGGGAAGGAAGGCTTCTTTTGAGATGGATGAAATTACTTTATTTATCCTTAACCCATTAGGGCCACAGTATTTCTATTGTGCTTTGCTATGTAGATGCCTTTACAAATGTAGCACTTCTAAAACATGAACCATTTCACTGGTAATGGTGAAAGCAATTCAAAACACACACACACACACACACACACACACACACACACACACACACACACACACACACACACACACACACACACACACACACACACACACACACACACACACACACACACACACACACACACACACACACACACACAGAAGCCCCTGAAGGTAGCCAGATTCATGTACACCCTATGCATGTATGTTGTTAATTAATCATTGAGGTCAAAACGGATTTCATTCCAATTTATCATTTAATATGTGATTTGGGTTTCGCTCTGATCCGAAGTGACATATAATTCCCAAACCAGTTTAAATCAGTAGCACTGGAGCCTGTGGTGGGCAGGCTCTTCCTCTCTTACTGACCAAATATTAACTCCCACCCCATGCAGCATGATGTCACATCCTGTCTCACAAGAGAGAGGGAAGGAGACAGTGAGATGGAGAGAAAGAAAGACCAGTCAGACAGAGAGTGAGAGAGCGAGAGAGCGTGAGAGAGACCAACTACATATCTTATCTTTCAAGCTTGGATCTCAGCCCAACCCTGAGACTTTCTCCTCCATTCATTGGGCCCAATTTGGTGTGGTACTCAGAATGATGTATTTATTATAATATTGTAACCTTCAACCATATGTATCAATCACGGTGATACACAATAAGGTAATAAACAACACAATTTGGCATCCGTGTCGTGCTATTCATGATCTTGTGCATTATTCTGAGCAGATTCATTTTTCTGTGATCCACAAAGTGGATCTATTATGTTTGGATCACCAGTTAATCATCTTGCTTTACGAGTCCTTTGCGAGAGGCAGTGGGCTATTCAGTAAGATCCCGCACGTAATTCTGAACAGATATTTGCCATTAAAACAACTCAGAATTAGTTTCTCTATACACACCAAACTTACTAAGAAAAGTGTGGGGTTAAACGGAGCTCGGCGCCCATAAATGCAGCCAATGGGGCGGGCCCGTGCCGGGCTCAGACAGAACATGCACAGGCTCGGGTCGGGTCGGGCTTGTTTTTTTGGACCCAATCTAAGCTTTTCTTCTCATACTCCCAATTCTTTCCCCACAACCACCCCTAACCCCCTCCCTCCACCTCCCTTCCCCACCAGACTCCACTCTCTGTGCACACACTTCACCCCACCGTAGCCCGTGACTGCTTCCTACCCCCTCTTTGTTGGATATCAGCTGGTGGTTTGCTTTTTAGCAGGAAGTGTTTTATTTGGAGCAGATTAATTAATTAGATCCAGTATCTGAGCTGTTGCCATTGTTAGCTCCCTGCTATCAGAGCCCTGGAGCTAATGGAGTGCTCAAGGAATGTGTGTGCGTGTGTGTGTGTGTGTGTGTGTGTGTGTGTGTGTGTGTGTGTGTGTTGAGCAATTAAAAATGTGTTGGTCTCTGTGTGTGAACCTGAAGTGCGGTAAAGTAAGTGTAAGGATGTGTGTTGCGTGTGTGTGTGTGCGCGCGTGCATGCATTGTTTGTGTGTTGTTTTGTTGCAATTAAAAATGTGTCGGTCTCTGTGTGTGAACCTGAAGTGCGGTAAAGTAAGCGTAAGGATGTCTGTTGTGTGTGTGTGTATATGTGTATGTATGCGTGGGAGTTTGTTTGTTTGCAATTAAAAATGCATTGGTCTCAGAATGGTAAAGGAATATGTGTGTGTGTGTGTGTGTGTGTGTGTGTGTGTGTGTGTGTGTGTGTGTGTGTGTGTGTGTGTGTGTGTGTGTGTGTGTGTGTGTGTGTGTGTGTGTGTGTGTGTGTGTGTGTGTGTGTGTGTGTTGCGAGGGAGAGATTTGTCAATAAAAAATGTGTTGTTTCTATGTGGGAGTATGTGTGTGTATGGAAGTAAGTTTATAACAATGTGCTTGTCTGTGTTATACACAATGTGTGTGTCTGTGAATGTACGTGTGTACGTATGTGCATACCTGCAGCGGTGTGAACACTTGTCTATAAGTCTGCAGAATATTACTGGGATGCAAACATATGTGGGGTGAAAAAAGAGAGCCACCTTAAAATCACAACAGTGTGTTGGCATCATAACCATAAGCGGATTATGAGACAATGGGCCCCTGTTCAGTGTCTTCTCATTGCCCTGTTCCTAACTCTATAGTAATACACAAGGCTAGCAGTTTATAAACCAATGTTTTCTATTCATTTGTTCCAAGTGGATCTGCGAGTAGCTGTATTTTCATCAGTTGATTGTATTAGATGACTTCTTATTATAACAAAAATGCAAACTAGTGAGTACCACCTGGGTGAAGTCCCAAAGGATCATTTATATTTTGTTCTGCCCAAGTATTTAGTCTCGTATCTCATCAGAGAGATGAAATTGAAATAAAATTAAATAATATTTTAAATTGACATGGAACATCCTAAGCAGAGTTTTGTTCACTTTAATTTGTGTATAGTGTATTTATGGAGTGTGTGTGGATGATGGCTGGTTTAAGCACCCTCACCTTGCCCAAGTCAGACTGATTGGACTCTAGGTGAGGCTGCACTCCTGTTGCGCATTGAGTAATCAATGTGCACTGGTTAAACCAGCCATCACCACACACACTCGGGAAGATCTCCTGAATGGCAACATGGAGCACCCTTGTCATGTATCAGTGTCTGCAAACCTTACCGTGTAGCGTGGACCCTCCCCCTCCATCTTGGAGACTTGAGGCCAGGGCTGCTGCCTTGACTGGCGGAGGTGTCGCTGGACATGGCATTGCAGGGCTTTCTGGATGGGCTGGGTGGAGGTCCAACAGCTTGGCCGAGGCAGTAGCTCCAAAGAGGGCCCTGAACAGCCCACTATGAGGCCACCCTGTCCCAGGAGGACAGTGCCATTACCCCATCTCCCTTTCGGAGCATGGGGTCTTGGGATGCTGTGATGGCTGGCAGAAGGGTAGCTGGGCCTGGGCTGCTGTGGGCTGGATGCAGGGGTGGCTAGCCACTGAAGGTTGGCGTTTGCTGTGCTGCCTCCCCCGCCCTCTGCTGGGCTCCACCATGCTGTTGGGAGGAAGGGGCTGGTGCTGGGTGGTAGCTGTCCGTCGCCGCTGATGGTGGCCAGTTCGTCCTCGGATAGCCCTTCTGAGTCCTTAGTGGTTTGGAGGGGCCCCACATTGGGCGGCAGTGTAGCAAGGTACATGCTACACGCCACAGCGGTGGCTGTCACACTCCACCTTGGTGACTTTTACTGGGCTCCTCCAGACAAAGACGCAGGGTGATGATGTTTGAAATCAGTCTATCGTACGGTTTGCAGACAATGGTGCTCCATGTTGCCATGCAGGAGATCTCCCTGAGTGCGTGCGGTGATGGCTGGTTTAACCTGTGCACATTGATTACTCAATGCGCAGCAGGGATGCAGCCTCACTCAGGCCCAGAGTCCAATCAGTCTGACTCATGCCAGGTAAGGCTGCTTAAACCAGCCATCATCAACACACACTCCACAGTATTAATTCCTTATTATGACTAAGATATAATGATTTAGTCCCCTTTTTAACAAACTTAAGTTTATATTATAAAACACATTCCCATATCCTCTCCCTCTGTTGAGAGCGGTCCTTGCGTTTGTCAAGGAGCCCTAGCAGAAGGCTGGGCTGGCTTGGGATGACCAATCAACAGGGTTATCAAGTCTTTCGATCCATAACTTACTAACCGATAACAAATTATCTTTCATCAGCCTTTTCTTCGTCATATATAAGCCTAGTGGTAAAGCCAATGAATTATTAGCGATTAGCTAACGATTAGTGGAAGAGTAAGACAGAAACGAGAAGAATTGATGCATAGCAGTCCTCCCTCCACATTAAACACCCCGATATGTAAAGTAGTCATTGGCGAGCTTAATTTCCAGCCCTGCCTACAGGGCCAGCTAAATTTGAAAACACATCCAACAGTATCAGTCAGACAAATGTTTTCTCCTCTGATATTTCCATCCGTGGGGAATTGTTGTTGCACTTCAAATGCGGGTGAAAGTAGGGAGGGGCTGAGCCCCTATAAATGGACCCAGCTTGCTATACAATTACAAACAATGTATACAATATTTTTATTTATTTAAAGTTATTTAAATTTAAAGTTTATAGCAATATACTATATATGAAAAAAAATAAAGGATTCAGATCTAGACGATTCACATAAGTTTCCTAAATGAAGGTCGTAAAAGAGACAATAGCCGAAAAGCGAGTTGTGTGCATCCCCTATCTTGGCGACCACCTGCGATTTTCTGACAACGATTTAGCGCTGGGGACCACAGGAAATAATTCTGGGGTTCCGGTGTAGCCGGATAACAGATAACGGATATCCGCACCAAAACTTCCTATTCCTATTCCGGTCAATGTCTACAGTCCGATTAGCAACTTGATCCACAGCAGGGTTTTTTTTTTTAAGCCGAGCCCAACATTTCTCCACAGAATACACAAACATACATTTATTTTGTAGGTGTTTTAGTTCCGGTTTTTAGCAAAAAAACATTTTTGCTAATCTCTATAAACAGATGTCAAAGCTAATGAAAAGATAGCTGATGGGTTCCAAGGTTGTTGCTCTCTATACGGAATGTTTAACGAAAGACCGCTCAAACGTGGTTGGTCAATTCTACACTGACAACATACGGAAATCAGAACGCTTCCCATTCCAAAATCGTGTCCTGTTGTCCACAGCTTCTGCATTAATATGCAGATATGTGTATGGACATTATTGCATCCCTGATATTGTGTGTAATACAACTTTTTAGTTCGATTATGTAGCAGAGATTACAAGAGTGTGCAACTGCAGCTGTGTGTGTGTGTGTGTGTGTGTGTGTGTGTGTGTGTGTGTGTGTGTGTGTGTGTGTGTGTGTGTGTGTGTGTGTGTGTGTGTGTGTGTGTTGTGTGTGTGTCTGTCAGTACCTGACTTCTCTGCTTCTGTTTCATCATGCAGTTAATAGGGTCAGGTTTGATGCCGTCTCACAAACACTGCTGCATTTTTCTACCCCTTTTATAAAAAGCTGTCATTTTCCTTTTCCCTCTCTCTCCCTCCTCCATCTCCCGTTTTCTCCAGGGACCTGGTGTTTCTCCAGGGCCATGGTCTTACACAGAGTCTAAAACGCTGAAGAATGAGGAAGAAAGAAAGGGGACATTCGTCCAATCAGAGATGCAGATGGCCACAGAGGACATGAGCAACAGCCAATCTGGCACCAGGAAGAGGAAAGTCCCACCTGCCAGTATATACAAGACAAATCAAATGTGACCCTCTTATAATTAAACCATAGCCAGGTTTACCCAAACACAAGCTCACTGCCAATAAGGGACCCTATCCCTGTCCTTGTCGAGTTTGTCTTTGATGCACGTTATTGTTCCGACCAGAGACAGATAAACAGGAGTTACAACACAATAAAGATCTCAGAATACTACGACAGCCAGGTGCAGTGAAGCTATATAACTGAGATATATAATATATATATATATATAATAGAGCTGTATGTCGCTCGGCTGCAACGCAGTTTCAACAAGCAGGCCATAGCAACAGGACAACCTATATATATAACCTGCCCCTGAGCCCTCTTCCTAGATGGGATCCACCTGCAACAACAGACCTTAGATATCAGACCAACCCCCAGACGTCTCTCTGTAATGGGTACCGCCAAGGCATTGCAGGCAGCCCAAGCGGCGGGTTCATCCCGCCATAGAAACTCTGCAGCTTCATCATCGGTGGCACTGTCTGCCGCCGGCACCTTCCTCTATTGGCTCAGCTTGCTGTCAATAATGCGGCTACCGACGGCATCTGCAGACTGCTGGCTGATCGAGGGGGAGAAGGGCTTTGTGTGGCTGGCCATCTGCAGTATGAACCAGCCCCCTTACGAGGCCATCCCTCCGCACATTAACAGGTAAATAAAATCCAAAACAGGAAATTTTTACAGTAGTATTCACAGCAGTGTGGTCCTTAATGGTGATCACCCTGATACACCTTTCACCTCTCTTTCAAATGTCTGCCAACAGCACCATTGTGGATCTGAGGCTGAACGAGAACAAGATCCGGTCGGTCCACTACTCTTCTCTGAGCCGCTTTGGGAACCTAACCTACCTGAACCTCACCAAGAACGACATCAGCTATGTGGAGGATGGAGCCTTCTCTGCACAATTCAACCTGCAGGTCATTGACTGGATAAGCTCAAACATGCACACATGCACTTGATGTGAAAAATAAACATGTACATGTGGAAATATATGCAAAGCCACACACACACACACACACACACACACACACACACACACACACACACACACACACACACACACACACAGCAACAGCAACATCTTGTCAAAATGCTCCCACAAAGGAGCATTTTCCCTAATTCTGAATAAAGCAGGGCAATGACGAGCTGGCATCGGTACACATCTACTGCCTGCAAGGACTGGAACTCAGCCAGAATTGGAAATTGTGAACAACAAACATCCGAGTTGGAGTACAGCGCCGAGGCTTAGATCAGCATGTGAAACATGGAGGATTGTACGCGAGTGTTTCTGTTTGTGAATGTTACACCTGCTTAACGCTGGTAAAGGCTGATGCAGGCTGATGCAGGGGGATGTTGGCTAGCTCCTGAAGGATTACAATAATCCCACTTGTCTTTGTGCTCACAGGTACTCCAGATGGGCTTTAACAAGTTGAGAAATCTGACGGAGGGGATGCTGCGTGGCCTGGGGAAGCTGCAGTACCTCTACCTGCAGGCCAACCTCATCGAGACTGTCAGCCCAAACACCTTCTGGGAATGTGTCAACATAGAGAACATAGACCTCTCCATGAATAGGTACTGGCATGGCAGTATGTGTGAAAGTATGTGTGTGATTACACAGAATCCTGAGAAAGTATTTGTTAACGGCATGTTCCTCCTCGATTAGTTCACAGTTCATTTAAATTGTTTTGATAACTACCTGTTCATCTCTGATTGTGGTTCATAGAGTTAGAATTCAGAGCTGAAACCGTTTCCCTGGTTCCTATTTGCAGGCTCCAGGTGCTGGATGGCAATTTGTTCTCAGGGCTCAGCAAGTTGACAACGTGTGAACTGTACACTAACCCCTTCAACTGCTCCTGTGAGCTGCTCGGCTTCCTGCGCTGGCTTTCCAATTTCCCAAACCGGACCAACGAGAGGATGGTGTGCGACTCCCCGGCAGGCTTTGCCGGCTACAACCTCCTCAGCCAGAACCCCCGCATGCCTGCCTACCGGAACGCTCTGCACATGCTCAGTATCGTCTGCACGGACGACGGCAGCAGCGTGACCCCCTACTTTGTGATTGGCTCGTCCGACACCACCACCATGTCCCCTGATTTCGCCTCGCCGTGCGGATTGGATGACTGCTACTCCGGCACTCCTCCGGACGACACGATAAGCCTGAGCCCCATCATGTCAGAGTCCAATCCCATCATGATGCTCAAGCAGGTGCTGCCTTTGGGCGCCGTGATCACAGTAAGAATCCCGCACCCGTACCGGAAGATGTACATCCTGGTGCAGTACAATAACAGCTTCTTCACGGACATCCAGAACCTGAAGAGTCAAAGAGAGGATATTGAACTAAAGAACTTGAAGCCCCACACGGACTACACCTACTGCGTGGCGTCCATACGGAACTCATTGCGCGTCAATCACACCTGCCTGACCATCTCCATCGGACGACGGATCGGGTTCGAGAGGATAGCCAATGAGTCGTCGGCCACCCACTACATCATGACCATCCTGGGCTGCCTGTTCGGCATGCTGCTCTTCCTCGGCCTGGTGGTACACTGCCTGAGGAAGAAGAGGATCATGGAGGCGAAAGAGAGGAAGATGAACAGGATACAAAGGACCCTGATTGAGCTCAAATATGGAGGAGGTGGGGATATAGAAGGAGGGGGCGGAGGAAAGGGTCCTCTTTCCCAGAAGCAGATGCTGGCAGGTGGGGAGAGTCTATCCAGGATGCCTTACATGCCCCAGGGAGGGGAGATAGATCCATACAAGCTGCAGGAGGTGACCGAGACACCGGTGCACAAGCCCACCAAGCTAAATTATATGGAGGTCAGGGGGTCTGGTGTGGAGAGGGAGAGGGAGAGAGAACGGGAGAGAGAGAGAGAACGAGAGAGAGAACGAGAGAGAGACTCGCCCCAAGAAAACCCCCAGGGCTCCGTCGCAGAGATCTCCACCATCGCGAAAGAGGTGGACAAAGTGAACCAGATCATTAACAACTGCATCGATGCTCTCAAGTCCGACTCCAGTCCCTACCAGCAGGCAATGAAGTCCCCCTCCACCGCGGGGGGAGGCTCAGTCTCCACTGCCGAGCCCCAGCTGGTCCTGCTCTCGGAGCAGGGGGTGGAGAGGGGAGAGCGTGGCGGGGGGGAGTTCCTCTCCCCGGTCTACAAAGGGGGGAGAGGCGGGAAAGGAGAGGAGAGAGGAAGGAGCTACCACCAGTCGCTGCAGCGCCACCACAGCATGGAGGCCCCGGCCACCTCCAAGCGCCCCAGCACCTCCTCCTCCCCCGGCTCTGCCCGCAGCCCCCGCTCCTTCCGCTCCGAGGGCGGCTACCACTCCTCCGAGACGCGGTACATCGAGAGGACCTCGCCTGGGGAGCGAGGAGGAGGTGATCGAGGAGGAGGTGATCGAGGAGGAGGTGATCGAGGAGGAGGTGATCGAGGAGGAGGTGATCGAGGAGGAGGTGATCGAGGAGGAGGCGATCGAGGAGGTAGCGGTGGTGGCGGTGGTGGCGGTGGTGGCGGTGGTGGCGGTGGTGGCGGTGGTGGCGGTGGTGGCGGCGGCGGGGGGGACAGCATCCGTACGGTCATCCCGGCGGCGGCCATACTGCGGGCCGAGGCCCAGCGGATCCGCCAGTACAACGAGCACCGTCACTCCTACCCGGGATCTCAGCAGCACCTCCAGGAACTGCAGCACCACCCGCAGATCATGCAGGAGCTCCACCACCACACGGGGGGCCGGAGCCCCGCCATCCTGGACCCTCTCACCCTCAGCAGGCAGGCTAAGCATCGGGAGCTGGCCTACTCCCAGCTGTCCCCTCACTACCCTCTCTCGCCCCAGTACCACAACCTCAGCTACTGCTCCAGTCCCGAGGAAGACGAGGAGGATGAAGGGCTCCTGTGCACCCCCACCCTGGGGCTGTGGGAGCGCTTCAAGCTGCACCGCAAGAGGCACCGGCAGGCTTCAATGGAGGAGGAGGGCTACGTGGCGGCGGGACACGCACTGAGGCGTAAGGTGCAGTTCGCCAAGGATGAGGATCTGCACGACATACTGGACTACTGGAAGGGTGTGTCCGCGCAGCAGAAAGCCTGAATCAATCCCCAGAATGGATAGCCGTTGAGAATTGGAAAAAAGTAAATATATATATATAACCGTACAATATTTTTAGCTCACACACACACATATGAAAAAAGACATGTAGGTACGTCATTAACACATGTACACAGCGCCTACAAGTGCCACCTGTGTACAGTACACACAAACACAAACACAAATACACACACACACACACACATACTACACAGTTAACACAACAAGCCTTTGCTTCTAAGAACATGGAACAAAGTAATATATTTACGCTATGGAACGAAAATCTGTTAACTTTATGACCCACTTTTTTTTGTAATGTAATGAAAAGTATAGATCAGAATTATGTAGCTGTTTATATTGTTACACTAGGGTTTTGAATAGGAGAAGAAAAAACGGAAAAATAAAACAAAACACCAACATAAGCAGAAACAATAAGAGTTGCAGGCAACCTGTCCTGTAACACAACCGCCAGTTCTAGTCCCACCTTGGAGATTGACGTGTAACGTAATAACGTTACGCTCTCATTGCTCCACTTTGAGGCAGGGGAACAGCTGCCATTTTGACCAGAGAAAGGTGAATCAAAGTTGGGGAAATTATTCTTATATATAAGTCCACACTAGTACTGTGAGACCAGACATTTGTAAAGACCATGGATTGTAATTTTCTTAGGGAGACATCGAAGGGGACACATTAGGGGTTGGGTCCCCTGGGACGGAGAAGGTGGTGGTGATCCATAGCAAGAAAGAATCATGTGCCAAAACACTCGAGGGGAAAACAAAAGATTTACTGTGCTTCAACACCCTCCTCCTCTTCACTGTTTTTCTAGAACGAACTATGAACAAAAAAACACTGTAGAATGATATGTTGTTATTACTATTATAATGATTATGATTACTATTCTTATTACAATCCTCATCCTTACAATTAGGTTATTTGAATATGGCATGACTCTGTCGTGTGACTGTGTTTTGACTGTTTTAATCCTTGGATGCCGAGGACAACATACACGCTAAACAGAGTCTGACGGACACCGACAGACATTTTAGTTTTTTCTTTCCTTTCCAGCCAAGACGGAGTAGGTGTTCTGCTCTGAGCCCAGCAGACACTACTTTCCATAGTCTTGTTGACAAAAAAAAACGAACTCCAACCTTTGTTGTACCGCTTCCCATCTTCTGGCGTGGAAGTGCTGTACAGAAGACTGTAAGAGCAGTTCTATATTTGCAACAGAGGGGACTCTTTTGTTTGTAAAACCTGCTTTTGGAATCTTTCAAACTTTTCCGGTACCTGAAGTTAGTTTACCTGCTTAACTCACTGATAATTGTACGTTTTTGATTTTGAAAAACTTGATAATTGCGAGAAGAGAAAAGAAATTCTAATCCTCAAATGAATGTCTTCAACTCCTATGGGGGGCAACATATCTGCACTCTTCGAAATCAGAAAACGTCTTAACAAGAAAAAAAAGCCTAAAACTAATTTCCGAATACACTGTAGCTTCACTGTGCTTTACCCACAGTTCCCCATTCTCTCTATCCTCACATCTCCCACCTTTACCGCGTCTTTTGGATTCCTCTGGTGCCACTGTGCAAGGTCCACCTTGATAATTCAGAGTATTTGAAATGGTTTTTTTAATACGTTTAGTAACAGACCTCTTCTCCTCCACATAAGTTCATTTTGCCAAAACAAACGACTTTTGCACAAGACGAATCATTGCCATTAGCTCACTGCTAACTCTCTTCTCTCCAATCATTTCTAAGACCAAAGTACTGTGGTAGTGGATTCACTCTCGTGTCCCCCAGACCGGCCCACACTATTTATACACCCTCACCCCCCTGCGTAACTACTCTAGAACTCTAGTACACACACACACACACACACACACACACACACACACACACACACACACACACACACACACACACACACACACACACACACACACACACACGCAGGCTAAATGAATGTATTCTTTGTGTAATAAAACATTATCAGCTGGAACTTTATTTCTTATGTAAAAGCTGTATTTAACTCAGTGTCTTGATACATTCAGAAGATTACTTGCTATTTGGTCATCTTTACAGAGGAACCGCTTCACAGACAAAAACTAAAAAACTCCCAAATTCTGGATTGGACACCTGGTCTCCTGTCTCAGTATAATAGCTTTTATTTTCACTCTTTTATTAACTTATTCAGATCAAATAGAAAGTGAACAAGGTCAGACTAGACATAGCTGCAGTAAAACAGCTGCAGGTGAAGTCTAATTAAACACAAGCAAATAATGTGGATGCTACAGCAGTTTGAACTGTGGAAGACCCTAACAGGAGGTAGAGAGGCTTGATTACCACCACAAACGTATCAATACTCTTCAATGAGAGGCTTACAAGGACAGGCAGGAGACTCAAACATTTCAATTGACCAAATACAAGAACAAAAAAACATGCTGTTCATTTTGTAAAAAAACAAACTTGCTAAAATCAAATTTTAGCAGAGTTTCAAGGGGGATGTGTTCAAGTACATTTCAACTACTTCAATAACTTTTTTCAATCTTACAAAGTATTACACATTGCAAGTGTTAATAGATGAAATGGCGTTTCCTTCGCAGGGTTGACCCAAGAGCTATTGTTAGAAGGAGTAGATATATAAATAAAATATTAAAACGTCTCTATGAGCTGGTGCACCAGTAAAAGGGTTATATTGGTGAATTCAAAACACTGTATAAAACATTTTGTAACAATCTGCTACTGAGTTCAGAATGCTCAAGACTCATTGAAGCCAGTTAAAGCCATAATCACGGGTTAGTAAAACCAGCACAGCTGCGTCTAGCACCGCTCAAAAGCTTGTAATAGTGTGTGGAAACAATTAACATTTGTATTTCACACACACACACACAAACGTGTGTGTGTGTGTGTGTGTGTGAAATGTGTGTGGATCCTACATTTGAGAGCAGAGGTTGTGCTTCCATCCTTCTATAGTCGATAGGCTAAACCTTCATTTAGAAGCAACGTTGGTCTAAAGGCTAAACCTTCATTTAGAATTGACCTGGATCTATAGGCTAACCCTTCATTTAGAAGTAACATGGATCTATAGGCTAAACCTTTTTAGAAGCAACGTTGGTCTATAGGCTAAACCTTCATTTAGACGCAACCTTGGTCTATAGGCTAAAACTTCATTTAGAAGTAACCTGGATCTATAGGCTAACCCTTCATTTAGAAGCTAGGCTTGGTTTTTTCAATTATGTCCTGGATTGTGGCTTTAACTTCAATAACAGCCTTAAAAGAAAAGAATAAAAAAAACACATTTGATTTTGTTTTAATCTTTTCCAACTTGAGCATTGCTTTGAAATCGAGGAACATTCTCCTGATTTCTTTACTCCTACTTTCCTGTCCGCGTTTTACTTACATTTTCTTTCAACTGCTTGATTCTAAAGCATCACTTGAGCGTTCTTTGAATAACAGTAATGTTGATGTAGCGATGTATTAAACTACTTATTTTGTTTTTGGGGTTATTTTCTCGTTGTTTACTATATCCTTTTCATTTATGGAACAGTGGCCTGTATTAACCATGTATCTGAGTAGCAGTGCTACAGTCTAGAAACCCGACAGTAATGAAGAGAAAAGGGAATCGGTCAACACTGACCCTTCGTCCACACTGCTGGTCTTTCAGGTTGTGATGGGGAGTTGTGTTGTAGCAGGGGGGAAAAAAGGAATAATAAGTATACATTTATATATATATATATATATATATATATAACAGTACATAGTAGAGGTACCAGAGAGTAATACAGAATGGACAGCAGAGTTGCTGCACGGAGTTAAAGCAATGGAGAAGTTTTTTCCTGCTGTGTAATTGAATGGGAATTTATTGAGAGAGTGAGGGGGGTCTGAGGGGTGTGAATAGAGTGTAGACGTGTGAGGAGGGGTGGGGTGGGGGGGGGGGGAGGAGAGAAAGAGGGAGAGACTGAGACGAAAGAAGAGATGTAATCTAAGGATCAGTGTTTTTTTTTTCTCTCTTGTCGGAAATGAAAATGAGCACAATAAAAAGAAATAGCCTTTTTCTTCCTTGCGTCTCGTTTTGTGGATGAACTGGCCCTGGTCTGGGTGTTTGGCAAGCTTTTTAGCACATTCCCTCCAGATGAGATGAGCACTCGTTACAAGGTCTCCTAGACAGCGACGGTATGAATGCACCTTGATATGACAGCGAATCGATAATGGATTTGCTCATCTCAATCGTTTATATAAATAACCATCAACACATTTTTTAATACAGTTTGAATATACCTTGTTGATGCATTACATACAAAAGACAATGAAACCACAAAATGCATCTGAACAGGTCCAATAAATCTATGCTATAAGAGCAAATGTATTTAAAAACAACACAAAACACACAAAACATTTTTTACAGAGAATCTTGTGGAGTGAACATTGGGGGAATGTGTCTTGGATGTCACGCCAGCCGGTTTCATTTCTTATCTGGCGTGTCTGTGGTTCTGCTTGGCTCCCGGGTCAATGGTGTAGCCTTTCAATCACGCTGGAGCCTGAATGCACATGTTCTCTCTGGGATTTTTCAGGGTTTCTTTTTAGTTTTTTAATGTGGTCAGTCGCTATCGCTTTTCATCTCCTATCTGCCTGTCTCTCGCACTTCTTCCTCTAACCCAGAGCAAAGTTAGCTTTAGAGTCTTGTCTCCATGGTTACATCATTCCGTCGTCGCTTTCCGTCCTATCTGACAGCCCCCCCCATCTCCTTTCTCATTCCCTTTATTCCTCCCGTCCGTTTCCTCTACCTTTTACTCACCCCAACTCTTCAACAACACACACATTACCGTTGTGTAATATTAGGCCTAGCCATGATTGTTGGGGAATAGTAGTATGTGTTTCTGTGTATGTGTGTGTGTGTGTGTGTGTGTGTGTGTGCGTGTGTGTGTGTGTGTGTGTGTGTACATAAGCCAATCAGGTTGTGCAGTTACCATGAACAACAATACGCGCTTTTATCTTGTTAACTCCAATATCAAAAAGCCCTTCTTTTTCTGAAGCCTTTCATTAACATTCTGAAAATAAATCCAGTGATTATCTCTTGATATTTCCAGCGCTGGCCAATGCAGTCTTTGTCGAGGTCGTCAACGGAAGACAGTTTAATAAACAATAGCCGCTGAGATACGTCCGCTTCAGCTCTCAATCCCTCCCCACCCCCACCCACTCACTCCAGGGAGCTCGGTAAAAGGGCAGCCACAACAAACTAATGGTTTTTGTTGGCTCCTCACACTGGAAGCGCAGCCCAAGTAGGAGAGTCAAGTTGTGGGGTTTGATAAGCTTGAGCAGTGCCCTTTCTGGATGTGGCCTTATCAAAGCCTGTCCGAAGTGCACCGGAGAGAGAAAGAGGGAGGGAGAGAGGGAGACAGAGAGGGAGAGAGAGAGGGAGAGAGAGAGAGGGAGAGAGAGCCTCCAGCCTGCCCCTGCCACAGACTTATACTTCAAACGCTTGTCAAGACAAGTCTGTTAAAGCATTTTCTGAAAATGACAGAAAAAACATTAGTTTTACTTTTTCTTCCATTGAGGGTCTCTATTCCTCACCATGTCTCCTGTCACTCTGCGCCGGTCTACACTGATGTTTGGTTTTCCCCCAGAAGGGAAATAAAAAAATTATAATAATAATTATAGAAATTACAAAATTATATATATATATATAATTTTGTAATTTCTATAATTATTATTATTATTTTTATATTATATATATTATATAAAATTATATATATATATACGTATATATATATATATATAGTAGAAGGGGAGGGTTTTTAAGGGGTAAGGGAAAAGTCCAGGTCACCTCAGGCACAAACATCCACCTCCTTGTTCCCTACATGGCATTTACACAGATGCCTAGGGCAGTGATGACGGGCAGGGGAGAGAGAGGGGAAGAGAGAGGGGGCGAGGTTGGACTCTGAATCAAGGACAGGGGTGGAGGGAAATGGAATGGGGGCCCTGATTCCTTGGCACACTTTCCCCGCTTTTCAGTTCTCCGCAAGCCCTGGGGTCCTCTTTGTAAAACTATTCTTTTTATAGAAGCAGAAATTAGACTCTTTCTTACCCAGAGATCCCGGTTTAATGTGGGCCAGCTAGCCTAAAGAGGTTAGATAAAGTTTGATGATAGAGGTGAAATTAGGAACCATTACCCTCCACTTCACCACACATCTTTATTATCACCATCATCAATTTTAAGGAAATAGGAGGGATAAGCTTGACAGTTACATTATATTTAGGTCTACCAGCACACACACACACACTCACTAGGGCCACCATCATCCATAATGTAGCATGTAGCACACAGAGAACAGTGTGTAAAGGTCGAGTCCAGCTGGCACTTAGACAGCCTGGTTTATGAATGATCAGGTCATTCTGTTCCTCCTCTGTGTCCAGAGGAGTGTGTGTTGTGTTGAAGGAAACTAAAAAGTTATGGTTATTAAAGCCATTCAGTAACAAAAACCATGGGTAATGTTTTTGAGAACTGCTAGGGGATTTCATAGTGAGAGCTTACAATATGTGATGTCCTCCTGTTTCCTGTGTGAGTACACAGGGGAGTGAGGAACACACGAGAGTTTAGCCCAGGAAAGGGTTTGGAGGATACGGAGAGCAGATGGAAGGAACATAAGGGAGTTGTAGTGAGAGTATAGGTTCAAAGGAGCTTTTCTTTCTGTTCCAGTAGAAAGACAGTTGCCTCGTGAGACCAACCAGATATTCAAGTTTGTGTTTCTCAATGACTATCGGTCTGCAATTGATTTCCACATATGGCAGTAGCCTTCCATTCTTCAAAAAATCGAATACAACAACTCAACAAGTAAAGCAAAAACATCTTCTTCAATGAGAAAAGCCTTATGTGCATACCGCATTTCTGTTAATCTTTTAACATTGCTATTCTGTCTATATCATATAAAACGGTTTCGATGGCTACACTTTCCTCGGGCGCCACTGGCACCATTCTTTTGATTCTTCGGACTGGTACTGCGTTCAAGACAAACATATGTTTTGCCGTGGTATGCACCCCTGTCGTGAAATGCATCCCCTCCTAAAATCTTTTATGTAAATGCCTAAATAAATGCACTTCTGGGTGAAACTCTATTTTCCACTAGTGAGGTCCCTCTTAGTTGTGTTTTTTGTTCTTTCTGGCAATGTCTCATGCCTCATGTTGGTGATACACTTGCCTTTGAGATCGAGATCTCTGTATTCCCGTGAGTGACCACTGCTTTGGAACCTATTTGTAAGAAAACAAAGACATTTGTAATTCTAGCTGTGATATATTTTCACTGAATGCGATGTCGTGGAATGAGAAAGGTAATGGTTTGCAGCCGTTATTATCCGTTAAGAATTAAGTGTTTTAAGGATTGTATGTCAAGAAGAACATCTTTTATTTACACTCTTTAAAACTCAACTCTTCTGAAGAGTGTAAATAACCGATGCTCTTCTCTTCTCTTCCACGGCACAACACCGGAACTCGGAAGAAAAGAGCTCGGACTTGTTAAACATGAAATTAATGGTTGTCCAACTATTTTCAAAGCGCCGACATGTTCAACTTGATGTCAGTAATAACTTAAGTAATCAAACACGGCGATCTATTAATTACTTTGAAATTATAATAAAATCGTCAACGTTTGTGTAAGCGATCCTAGTCTGTCATGAACAGACCTCCAGCGTTGATTGGGGCTATAGTGTTGTACTATATGGGAAAGGCTTTCAGCAGGCTCGAATCAAGACTGATCTGCAGAGAGAAACAGGATGTGAATTGTGAGACCTGGATCTCTTACGTCTAGAAAGATAGCGAGCAGGGAGGCAATGGGTGAGAAGGTTTCAAGGAGAGCAATACATATGTATCTCTCCTTTCCCTGTTCGCCGCACGAGTTTACAATTAAGTAATTCGAGGCCGCACGGGCACACACGCACACGCACACACACACACACACACACACACACACACACACACACACACACACACACACACACACACATTTACACGCTGTTTACACACGCCAACACTCGCGTCCGCCTGACTGAAGGGGTCCAAGACGAGAGATCAAGACGGCGCAAATTATAAGAGCCGTAATTATCCCGACTGCCAATCTAGGGCTCCGGCGGCCATATTGGAGTGTGCTGCCAGTTGGAAGCCTGCACAGCAAAATGGAACGGAGGTGTTGGTGATGCATAGGGAGTCCCTCGTGGTTCATTAGAGACAACAGAAGGGATGTCGTACACTGCCGATCTTATTATTCACATCCAAACTGAAAAATCTTCCCTAACTACCCTCTTATCTTAATGAGGTGTTGTTGGTTGATAATGTTGGCGCATGTACAGTTTGACACAATACTGTAGTATAATGAACTGGTAGTAGCAGCAGAATGTGTTTGCGAGTGCAATAACGAGGGCTAATCTAGGAAAATGAGACGCTGTCAGCAGTGAAAATGGTGTCTTGGAAAACAATGCAGCGCAGCAAAGTATTACAATGTGCGCTTGTCAGAGGCAAAGCAAACACTGGGTGAGTGCGGCATTATGGGATGTGAGCTAGGGTCAAATCATTTCAGCATTTCATTCCGCAATGGGGCTGTCTTCTTGCACCAGCCACCAAGCCAAACAATACGCCAGAGCCCAAGAGGGATTTCAACACTCACTGTAGCAGTAGGGTGATTATAAGTAATTTTTTTGGCTTTTCCTTTTACTCAAATCCATCTCTATAAACATTTTCAAATTGTATTCGCAAATCCCTTGGCAATGGGCCACATGGGTGAAAACTAAATAACATTGGCCATAATTTGACATAGGGTGAGAATGAGCCTGTTCTCCAACGCCACGCGTGAGCAGGGACTAAGTGGGATATCTTCCAAGCCGACGCATACTTGAGAGGTTGAGTCACAGAATCACGGGTTCCACTGACATCTACCTTGTCCCACCTCCTGCCTCAATGTCACCAGGTACAGGATGATTTCACACTCTGACAACTGCACTGACAGTGCAGTGTCTGTCTGCAGGTGTGTGTGTGTGTGTGTGAGCATGTGCATGCGTTTGTGCACAGATGCACATGCTCACCTGACTGCATGGTGCTGTCTCCTCTCCAGTCGTTCAGTCCCCATCCTCCTCCTCTCCGTCTCCACATCCCAGAGTACAGTATCACAACGCTTGTTCCCTTCAGAGGCAGCCAGAGAGGCGGAAGCCAGATCTGAACTACTGCATGACAGGTTCACTCCCTCTCCCTCTCTCTCTCTCTCTCTCTCTCCATCTCCATCTCTCTGCATCGACACCTTCTAGAGAGGAGAGGGGGAATAGAAGGAGAGAACGAGGGGGAGGAGGGGGAGTGAGTGCAGGGATGACTTCAGAGGGAGGATATACCGAGCTCTTCCTCCCCTCCCTTGAGAGGAAGAATCAGGCCGATAGAGATGAGGGGATAGAGGGATAGAGGGACAAAAGGGTGCGATGAAAGAATGAAGGGACCTCCCCCCATCCACACCCACCTCCCACCCCCCGCTCTGCAGTCTCCAGCTGAGACCAGCGCCCTGACGTCTGGTCTCTGCGGGATTCATTTATCCATACTTCCATGTGGTAGGGGGGTAAAAGTTTCAGCTGTTAAACTTGCAGTCAAAAATAACGCTGTAATGAATAAATAAAAACAAGGGTTGGGGATGTATCTTATTGCTGAATGGATGAATGTGTGTGTTATCGTTTATTGCGGTGTGGCTGTGCGTGTATGTGTGTGTGTGTGTGTGTGTGTGTGTGAATGAGTGCTGTCACACCTTGTTTTTGAGCATGTATTCTACTTTACATACTCTTAGACAGATAGGGTAAATCAATGAAGATTTAGAGAAAGAACAGCATGAGTTAAGATAAGCGAAAGGCAAGCGAGAGAGAGAGAGAGAGAGGGTCAACATGGCTCATATAATATAGATCATATAGATCATGAACATGTATGATGTTGTATGATGATGTTGTGAGTTACGTCACTTGCTAGACTGTACCTATAGCATACATATATATAGTAGATGATATATTATATATGTATGCTATAGGTAGTTTAGCATGGGACATAACATACAACCCATTGCTACTATCGGCCGTGATACTGCAATCCATTCGGGTTGCTTTTGTTAATCAAAACAACGTAAAAAAGACTCAACCTTTTACTGCAATCTGCAAACAACGCTCACAGCACTGAACCACAGATAGCCTGAGATCATAATTTATATAAAGACGAAGAAAAAGAAATGGTCGATACCTAAAAATATGCCTCAAGTTCCAGGCATCTTGAACTTAATGTCCCTGAGCTTAACGTATTTTCTTAGAACTCTGTTTTAAACCAGCGGCTATGCGGAGAGCAGATCTCAGACACGTCAGACATCAGAACAACAACCAAGGATTTCTTATGTGGGACTAGGGCTGCTTTTGCATACAATAAGATTTACATGCATGCATGTTACCCAAGCAAATTAGTCACAATAGACTTGGGCTATGTACAGAAAACAAGTATTATTGTGTGTGTGTGAGAGAGAAAGATAGAGTAAGTGAGAGAGAGTGTGTATGGGGACGTTGTCCTTGGTTTGTGTACATGGAAGGTACACCTGCCTTTTGTAATGCTCAAGTAACAAAAAAGAATCGGCTGGTTCAATCTTGCAGTCTGGCTGGCAATGATTCCAACCCCTACCCCTGAGGTATAGACAATGTCGCAAACCGGTGCTAAAATAAATGGGTAAACATCCAGTGCAGCACTGCTGCAGAACCCATAACTTATCAATAAGCTATCGAGCTACGCCATAGGATGACGCATTACACAGAGAGGTGACGTTCTGAGCTGACACCCTGGGAAAACAAACGAGTGTTGAGGAGTTGTCCCTTATACAAGAGGAAGGGTTTCACTATGAGACATATAGGGAGGCACCAGCTGGGGTATTATCTATTGTATATTATATTGCTATATTGTGTGTATCTGTAAGGATGGGTTTGATTCTCATTTCTTGTTTTCCAAAGTTTGTCTGCGTTATTAGATTTCTCCCTGGATCGTGCCTCCCTCCATGTTATTGGTTTTATTGGTCTCTATTGCTCTGCTCCAGCTATCCCCAGTCCCTGTCTTTTCACCACGCTAATTACGATTCAGAGCACGATTTCTCATGTATTCTGGTGTCGCAGGTTCAGAAAAAAAAGAATTCATGATCAACTGTTGTCAACTAATTCCAATGTGAAACGCAGCCTGACATTAACAAACATTACAAAAAACATTAACAAATCTGAGTTATTATATGGTTATAAGTTATGATAAAATATATTATATTGACTTCATACACGTCTTACGTGTATAAACATTTAAATGCATTGTTATGCATATAATGTTGACGGATCATAACTGCAATTCATTTTTGATATCATGGAGGGACAATGTTAACTGTTCCCTTTATACATCTTAGAATTTGACCATTCAGCGCCAAAACAAGAATCTAAAAAGCAACTGAATATACACACTAGTTCACACTTACATTTTATTTGAAAAAAATACAATTCCTCAATCCCCTGTTTCGCTCGGTCGAATAGCAATGACAAAATACACACATTAGCCTCATGTCTTTATCAATGTTACGTTATTACGTGTTATTTCATTTCACGCAGCCATTTCCATAGCATTCTTTTGTGCCAAAAGGTAATCCCTACAGGTGATGCTGATAAGCAGCTGACAAGGAGAGGAATACAGCTTTCATTTCCTACTGTACCAAATTACTGTTGATCCACTTAAGCGTTAAATCTGTCTACACATTTTCCTCAAATACCTTCCACATCCTATGACAGAAGAGAGGCAAAAAAAACAAAAAACACAGGGACACAAAATCATAGGCTTCGTTCTGATTGGCTCAGAAGGTCGTCTGCCGGCTGAAGAGGTCAAGGGTCAGGGCGGACAGGAAGGCGGGGATGCTCTTCTGGTGATGCAGGTGGAGGGCAACCATCTCCCCAAGAGTCTTGGAGAACTCAGTCTCCATCAGCTGCATGATGCCACAGGAGCCCTACACACACACACACACACACACACACACAATTACCTCATATAAAAAAAAGTCTGGGTATTCCATCACAGGCTTCATATCCGGGGGAGAGAAAAAGCCACTTTGTAGTGAGGCAGGATCACTTGAAGATTTTTTTTTTGTTTATGTCTGTTGGGGATGGTGGAGTGTGTGTGCACGCGCACACACACACACACACACACACACACACACACACACACACACCAGGGCGACGTGGTCTAAATCTGTGTGGATTAATTAAAAGGAAAGAGGAGCAGCTTGGGGCGATGTAGTGAAGGAGAAATAGAAGAGAGGAATGAGGGAAACGAGGGATAAAGTAATTAAAAGGGTTGCACAGAGGGAGGGGACACACCTTCACATACACACAGGGTTCCCTGGACACACTAGAATAATATTAAGACATGGAAAAGTTTTCTGTGTGTGTGTGTGTGTGTGTGTGTGTGTGTGTGTGTGTGTGTGTGTGTGTGTGTGTGTGTGTGTGTGTGTGTGTGTGTGTGTGTGTGTGTGTGTGTGTGTGTGTGTGTGTGTGTGTGTGATGAAACAGTGGGCGATGAGAAAAAAAAAAGCGTTGGAGATGAACCGTTATATTTGAAAGGGAGCTAGGTAGGATAGGAAGATAGGAATGATCACTAAAGGGTTGGGTGCAACCCAAACTACAGCACCAAACACTTTGGTGCTACAGCGCAGACCCAGAAAAAAAAAAAAACACAATTTGGAGATAACACCAATTCATACAGGAGAGTAATGAGAGGAACCGGCCGAGTTTCAACATTAGGACTATTTAGTTTGGGCGCTGGGGCGCGGGCATCATCAGCAGCCATGGGGGTTGACCTATATTACCGGCTAATCTAATGAAACCAAGTGTGGAAGGCCTCGCTGCTGCTGCACACAAAGCAGACGGTGCAGCAACTCTGCCACTCTGCTGGGACGAGCCGTAACTGGTGTTGTGGGGAGAAAGCAGGAAAACAAAGCTAACCACATTTGCAATTTCCTCGGTAGCACTGAAGACTCTAAAATTTTATTTAGAGAAAGGAAATAAGGAAAACAATGAACAAGCCAGGCTAGCTTAAAAGAGTTTTATTTTGTTGCCGAGCTGAAACTAAAAGTAAAAATTGTATTGTTTTTTTAAACTAATGATTGAGAGAAGAAGAAAATAATGAAGTCTATGCCGCCGAAAGGTAAGCTCAGCTAATCAGGGGACACTTCAGCATTCATTGAAGTTGTGGTCGGCAATACGTCAATGACAAGTCAATGCTATAGAGAGTAAAACAATAAATACTTCGTCAAAATCAAAAAAACGCCTTTTTAAGTCAAAGCAATCTGACACTCGCTCTAATTTACCAAGGAGAGAAGAAGTTGCAAATTGCCTATTTTTCCTCATCCAAGAGTTCAGTCACACACAAGCGAGGCATTAAAAGAATGACTCGGGTGTAGTTTGCCCTTGATCCTATTATTTTGTATAATGTTGCGGAGCCAGTCAAGCAGAGCGATCCCAGACCCAAACCTTTTAAATTGCTCAAGCATTTCAGCTGGCTGACACCACTGGGCCTGCAGTACAGTATGAGGTGGGGGGAGTGCATTCGTCTAACGAAAGATGTCAGCCCCAGAGAGAGTGACTCAGCTCCAAGACAATCAAATCATCCAAAATGAACTAGTAGGAAGAAGTGAATTAAGCACTGGAGTAACGAAGACTCAGATAATAGAAGTGTGTGTGTGTGTGTGTTACAATAAAACATGGGATGAAGTTAGTAAGCATAAAAGCACGCCCTCCTCCCAAAAATTATGATGATGATTATGGGATGCAGACACAGAGGTAGGATGCCCAGCCTTAATTGATGGAGCATGGCTGCGAAATTAAAGCATGACCCTTCAACAATCCCGCTGGCATTCCACATTTCCTCACTCATTCCATCTGCAATGCTACACTCTAACTCTAGCTCTAATCCACCTTTGCTGCTGTATTCTCAGGCTCCAACTCCCAACCACACACACGCACACACAATGGCCAAGGTAAACACTGCAGGCTGTTACCATGGAGATGTCATTGTCGGAAACACTTTCAGTTGAAGCTCTGTGCACAGCGAACAAATTGAACAAGTGCGTGTGCCCGGGCACGCATGTGCCTGTACGTGCAAGTGTGCAGTTGTGCAGCAGTATGCATGTGTGGCCATGTGCATGTACACCAGTATGCATGTGTGCCCATGTGCATGTACACCGGTATGCATATGTGTGCATGTTCGTGGCGGAGGTAGCAGGGGGTTAGAGGTTCATGGGCGAGCCTGCAGCTGAAAAAAAAGAGCTCAACGAAGCCCGGATAAACGCCCGGTCTTCTGGAGAACCACAGAACACCTCGGGTTCTTCACGCATGCTTGCTTGATCGCACCACGCGCTCAGACATACCCCTGGGTGGGGCCCGGGAAAGGTTATCCAGAACCCAACACGAATCACATAAGGTGAACGACACAACTGGGATGTTGCAGTCTATGTGGATGACATACATGAGCAGAGAAGTGTAGACCAGATGCAAGTATAACACTCTACTAGCTTAAGCGAGAACTCTCTTGAGTCTTCTTCAAGCAGCTCTGGGCTGTCTAGCAGTATAGGATTTCAGCACTCAAAAAGGATTGTGGTCAATGTGACCTTATGAAAAGAAGAACCTGTGATTTAAAGGCTTCAATTCTTATCGAATGTACAGGATTAGTATTGTGCAGGTTAAGGGTGGACCGCTCCAACATAAGCTGTATGAGATGTAGGAGTTCACTATCTGCTACTAGGGGAAAGTTTGAAGAATCAAAATCAAAGTCAGTTAAGTCAAATATCCTTATCCTGGTAGAAACGGCTGAGTAGCTATTAATAAAAGTAGTAGAAGCAGCAGTGATTCATTTCAGAAATATACTGTAATCTCACCGTCTCCCCCTTCAAATATAGTCAGCGTGTATTTTTTCTTCTTAAATCATGATTTTCGTTTTTTATAACATGGATTTCAGCTGGTGTGAATTCAGTAATTTGGCCCCTCAAGTCTCCAAACATCGATAGTCAGGTGTCATCCTGGTGATCTCTTGGTCTTCCAATGGGACAAATTCAAACCACTTCAGAGAGAAGGTCAAAGGAGGGTTTGTTTTTTGCTTTCTTAAAAAAATCAGCTTTATTCAAATGCTGACCTTATCAATTCTAATTTGCATATTCACACCTCCCTAACAAACGTGTTTTAAAGAATATCTGACCTTTATGAGAAACCACAGGACTGTGTTGGGAAACGACAAATTCACCGGGAAATTCAGCCGGGGGATAAGACAACAAAAAGGTGCAGGTACCGTAGCTACCGTGATAAAAAGGCATTTTTCCCCGGCAAAAGAAACCAAACTGACATCTCACGGCACAAGTTGGAGACAAGTAGGGGGAAAAGCAACTACAACTACCTCCGACTTCCTAAACTTAAAACACGAGAGCAATCGGGCCGAAAAACCAATGAAGGACGAATGTGGACCACGTCGCATGGTGGAGGCACCACCCCGCTCGGCTCTACTTTTCATTTGTGCGTCCAATTAATGGAAATCAATCACGCCTGGCTTTGAGATTTGGGGCGGGGCTTGTGTGATGACGTCACCCGACCATGGAGCAGCACGTTGCCTTGAAAGTCAATCACCCCCCAGCCTGGACCCAGACAGGCAGCGGCGGTAATGATGAAATTCATATGCGTGGTGGTATCAGTATGTGCGCGTGTGGGTGTGTGCGTGGGCATGAGTGTGTGTGGTTGGTGACAGATGGCTCTATATGGAGGTGGCGACAGACAGGGTCACAGATCGGCTGACCTCCGTCTCCGCTGCCTTCTGCTAATGAGGCCACCGTCCTTCCACTCCACGCGCCTCACACATTGGCGAGTGAGCTCCACTGTTGCCGATTCAATGTGACGGGGGGGGGGGGAAGAGAGAGAGCGAGAGAGAGAGAGCGAGAGCGAGAGCGAGAGAAAAATATCCACTCTCGTTTTAACCTTTGTTCTTTTTTAAATGTCCACTTGTCTCTCGCATATCTACCGGTCAGAGACCGGGCATGTAACCTGCTCACCTTCGGTAGAATGAACATCGGTACATCACGTAGACAATACACTCTTGCTGGATAATATAGCAGCTGATGAAGGAAATATATAAATAATAACTATGAAAAAAGAACAGGGATTAATTGAATGATCAGAAATCTACAAATGAATAGCTTTCAATTTAAATGCAGATTTTGGCATTTTTATGCTGGCGATAGGACAAGGACAATATGAGAGAGAGAGAGAGAGAGAGAGAGAGAGAGAGAGAGACTACAAAAAATTCAGGGGACTCATTTCTTTACCTTGTTTACTGCTTGAAATCATATTGAGACAGTTGGATTTCAACACTTCAAATGCATACAACTTGAAATGGCTATATAACAACCAAGTGTGTGCTGTCATCACCTACCCCCCCGTTTGTACTCTTTACCTCGGAAGGTCACCAGAGTGGCTAATGGCACTCAACCACAGAGCGCAAACACCTGCGTGATATGATGAAACGCGCTTTTAGAAAGGCTTTCTTCAACTGGGAAAATAAATGGACTTAGTGACGCTCTCACATTTCAAGCCAAGTCCTGCTGCCTAACTCGATATAAAAACCTAATGGTTCCAGATGAACCCTAACAACGTTGCCGTCGGGGGCCAACCGCGGCGGTTACCACGGTGACCGTAATGCGGTCGGTAACTGGCACAATGTAGCTCAGTTGGCCTTACAGGTGTACTTACACCTGTACTTCACCAGGGAAATCTCATCTTACTGTCGACACCGCTCCCAATGAAACGGTAGCCCATTGATGAATTAAAACAGTTAATACTGTATGGAAATACTTTATGCAAAACAATGCATGAAAGTACACGTGACGACCGGGGCAGGACTAGTCTCTCGTGTGGCCGGGCATTTGGAGCTGCTCTGCTCCTCAGCAATATTCATGAAGTTGGCTGGACTTCTGGGTATTTCAGATGTATCGTGTTGCCACGGCGCCAGCTGACATAAGCTTTCACACGTGCTGAGGGAAGAGAAGGGGCACTTGCAAACACCGGCACGTACACACACCAACCCCCCCCCCCCCCCCCCCCCCCCTTCACCCCCTCACCCCCCCCCCCCCCCCTTCACCCCCCCCCCCCCCCCCCCCCCCTTATCTCCCAAGGGCAGAGAGGGCAGGATACTGTCAGGAGACATCAGAATCAACATGGTGTGTTTTGCCCCAGCTCTCCCCGGGATCTGCACTCTCTGGTTCCTCATAGAGAGGTTTGAGTAACCAAGAGGCCATCGACATAGCCACCTGAACACCACTGAATCACGTCCCTCTCTCTCTCTGGTTCCCCCTGCGTCTGTGTTTACAGATGAGTCCTTTTGTTGACTGGTGTTTATCTTAACAGACGTAAACATTGTAACTGTAGGCACTTACATTTTTTTGTTGGTTTAGACAGTGAGCAAAAATATATATAATTCAGTCAATAAAATAAGCTTTCTGTCTCTTCATTACCCCACCACCCACTCAATGGTGAATAATTGTCATATTTTATAATCCCTTTATAAGGATCATATTGGCCAGGAATACCAGTTTGATTGACACACTCTCTCTCTCTCTCTCTCTCTCTCTCAGACACACACACACACACACACACACACATATAGGGTATGAAGGGAGTACAAGGTCACAATCTGTCTGTAATCCTTAAAATAAAAATAAACTCCACAACAGGATGTGTGGACACAAACGTGCATGGGTATAGAAATATCCAAAAATATAGAAGTCATTACTTATGGCAATAACAAGTATAGAAGAATTTCCTAAGAGATTCTGGTTAAAGGCTGAACATTGAGACTGAGATGAGAGAGGGTAAATGGACCGCCAGGCGTTCGGAGGAAATTACATGGATGCCCTATAGGAACGCTTTCATTTGCTGAAAATTTTAACATTTCACCATCAAGGGTGAAAAAAATCGAACATTCACATGCAGGGGCAAACTATATCTGCTGGCCTTACAAAATGTAACTACATCAAATAGACGTTCCATATGGGGAGGAAATACCAGGTATTCAGGTAAATGGTTGTTGTTTTCCTTAGAAGATTATCTTACAGACAGAAATGTAGATAACGACTAATTTGTTCTTTTTTTTTACATGGTAATATATATTTTGTGTTGGCTGACATAGTAATCAATGCAATTGTTTTCACCGTTACTAAAATAAGACCGTTATTTAGAAAAAACATGAGTAATGTCCTATGTTTTAGCCAGTTTCTGTCATCCAGTTTGTGAATGTTCATTTCGTGACATCAAAGTGCCGATTAGGATACTCTTTGACGTCATGATGAAGGGACACCGGCGATAAGTGTGTGTGGATGTATGGAGCTCCGTCTGGCCAGCGGTGAATTTTGATGTGCACGTCTGAGAGAGGGTTAAGCTTCTCGGACACTTAAAAGTATTACTCCACGGTGTGCGCCGCATTTCCTCACACATAACACACATACACAACGACGGTACAAAAAGAGTAGCACAAAGTTGGTGTGGGTTGTAACCATGGGGATTACAACCCCCCCCCCCCCCCCCCCCCCCGCCAGAACTCTAAGCCAAAAACATGTTTTAAAATCTCATAGCATTCAAATTCAAGCTGAAACAGGGGGTTCCCTCAGACTGTAGGTAAAATACATCATCTCCTTTAACTAAAAGCTTATTAAAATACTGTTTTGTGTGAATGCTTTTTGGTTGATTGATGACATGTTGCTTTTCATATTCACAGGTTTGTGAATATGTTATATTAAATTGAACAGGCCTTGAAAATTACTTATCCACTATTGCATTGGTTTGCTTTCCAGTTGAACTGGTTTGGTTTAATATCTATAATATTTAAGACCAGATGCAGTCAAGGGCCAGATCCCATCAACTCATGGTTTTTAATAGCTCTGAACATTTATGTTAAACGTCATTTTAAGTACATTTGCTAGTTATTGCATTTAAATTGTATGGACATTTGGTAATAACATGAGTGGGCTACATGGAAGTAACCAAGGAATCGTTTTGTTTTTTATGAAGAAGCAGTAAAAATTGCAACGTTTTCTACACGGAACAGCATTTGAGTTTACATGAAAATAACCGTAAGAATTAATAATCTGCACTCAACCTCTACGGTCCACACCGCTTTAAATTTTTAAGACTGTACTACAAGCCATCTTTAAGACACCAATCACTCAAACTAACAAGATGTAGACATTGCCCTTCTTTACTACTACAACCAACCCACCCCCACCCTTTCAGATGTCTCTCTACCCCATCCTCTCGCTTAGTTAATGGTGGGTACGTTTTAATGAGCTGTCCGAGATTGTATCTCATATTTTCATTAAGGATGAAAGAGAAGAGGAACGGCGGGGTACGGAATTCTTAGCCGTTGATGGCGAACCTCTTGAAGCAATAAATCAGTAGTGTGTAGACATTGCAGCTTAGCAGACACAGTGTGTGCGTGTGTGTGTCAAACATCCAATCAACAGCAGAGGCGGTCCAAGCCCAGTGGTTGGCCTGCTCTGTGAGATTACAGAACCAACATGGGGGGGCCTCATATTGTCTTGAATGTTGTTACGTTATGGGTGTGGTGTTGTTTTTTTGAAGTAATACAACATCAAAGCTAGAAACCATAGCAATAATCGTGAAAAAAAGGAATACATTGACCTCCTACAATCAGGCAAGTATGCAGATAGGAAAGAAAGATGATTTGTAGGTTTGTAGGTTGAAGGTTGTAAATCTTAAACTCAACATAAACTGAAATTACACTGAACTTGAGTAGAGAAAAAAAGCCGTGTTTGTGTCATGTCGACCCCTAGCCAAATTGTTTTGTGCTACGACACCGGCAGATTTCTTAGTAGATTCTTACAAAATTTGAACTAAAGTTTTAAGAATATTTCTGCATCCCACCAGGTTTTCTGGAAGAATCAAGTGTTGCAAATTGCTCCCATACCAAGCAGAGCCGTTTATCTGGCTGATGAGGATCATCATAACTACCTAATCACCAAGGCTAATCAAACCTCTCACCTAGGGGTGCGCCTCAAATACCCCTGCCAACCCTCCTGCACATAATAAAAAAAAAAATCCCACCTAAGTTAAAATAATTAAAGCACCTCATGGCATTAATAATCAAGCACCATTTTAAACGTATTCATATCTTAATTATTATATGTATTTAAAAGATATGTGTTACAATATCTATTTATGAATGTGGGAGTGCTGTCCAAGGTCAGGCCGTCCTTGGTTAAAATGTGTTGGATGTTCTGCGTCAACTGTGTGACCAAACTAGATAAAACAAGACCTTTAAAATAAAACAAGCAACTGCATATAGCAGCAATGTATAAATATACCCGTCAATATACCAGAAGCATGCAATTTCATATTTCCCCTTCTTATCAAAATGTATCATACTATTATCTAATATGCTGATTACTCCCTGACAGAGACAAGAGACAGAAAGAGAGAGACAGAGTTGGGTTAAACAGTTAACAGTGTCGGAAGAAGGGATTTGATTGTGTTACACTACGTGAGTGGGATATTAGCAGGAGGATTATCTGCTAGCGGAGGTGAATAATATTTGAATCCAATCTGTAATTACTTGTAGAGTTCTGGCCCAAAATCCACACTTCCTCACTTTTTCACTGACTAACTCACCTTATCCCTTCCCCTAACATTAATCAGTTATATTATCTTATTTACAAGATTAAAAACATGCACAAATGAATTGGCAAATGAACACCAGCTGTGCATGGTATTCCCTGCACTGGAAGTCTTGTGTTTGCGGGCACGTGTTTGCGTGTGTATCTGTGCATGCGTGTGCTTGCATGTGTGTCCTATTCCATTAGTTGTACAGACCTTTTTGTCTCTCTTGGGTGGCCAGCCGTCATGTACACTGGAACAGCAGAGAACACACCAGGAATACTAATAGCAGAGGTGTTAGCATCTGCCGTCCGTCCGTCCGTCCGTCCGTCCGTCCGTGTGTCCGTGTGTGTGTGTGTGTGTGTGTGTGTGTGTGTGTGTGTGTGTGTGTGCGTATATACACGCATATATATGTATATTTATGCTTGGGTCGACAGCGTTGCGGGCAATGTTGAAGTGAGGTGTGACACTGTGTGTTGGAATTTGAGGGGGTGTGCATTTGAGCAGAACTATAAAGGAATTGTGAATGTGTGTGTGTGGGTATGGGTTAATCAGCATGCATGCATGTGCGTGGGATGGAGCTCTGAGGTTAATAAATATAGACAGTGAATTATCTCCCCTGGCAGGGTCGCAGGTGGGCTCAGCGCACCAGATTAGACACCGCAAAGAAAACACAAACACACACACACACACTCCTCTTTGCCTTCTTTTCCTTTAAAGTAAGTGAGTCCCAGCCCGTGAGCAAGGCAGTAACGACTGGTGGCAATCGACCACTATAAATACCCTGGCGCATTCCAAGTGTCTGTGTGTGTGGTAGGGGGGAGAGTTTTAATTTTAAAGTACTCGTACTGATCCATGCCATACCTTGCCATTAAAGCTCTTGAATTAAATACATTTGAGAGCAAGAGTAAGAGCGAGAGCGACAAAAAGAGGGGACGAGGGACACAAAGACTGAAAGAGAAAGAACAGAGAGAAAAGGAGTACAATTGAGAGACATTTTTAGAAGATAAAAGAGAAAACGACGGAGACAAAGAGACAGAAGAATGGATGAAAAGAACATCAAAGGGCTTCAAGAGGCAGGGAAGAAAGTACCGGAACCTCTTCAGAGCCAAGAGTTGGACACTTTAACGGCATGGTCACTTGCACACAGCTCAAGCATAGAGACATAAACACACTCCTTTGCATTAACACCAACAGATTTTAACCTGGCACACAGAGTGTTTGGGGAAGAACAGCCTCTCTCTCTCTCACACACACACACACACTGAGGTACCTTCTTGAAGAGCAGAGAGTCGTCCATGTGCTCAGCATACACGGAGGACAGCCGGTACTGGGTCTCCGTGGTGACGTCGATCTGGTAGCCAGTCAGCACGTAGCACACGGTGCGGAACTCCTGGATCTTCCTCTGGAACACCTCCTTCAGCCGCTGGTTCCTCATCTCCAAGCTCTCCATCTGCTTACGCAGATCTGGGAAATGAAGAACAAAGAATGTGTTGAGGAAATGCTGGACAAAGAAGCTGGCGAGAGGTTTCCCGTCACACACCTGAATGCGTATTCAATATTCGTATATGTATGTGTTTGTATTTATATGTATGATGGTTTCCCATAACATATAGACTAATACAATACAGAGAGTTAAGCTTGTCCATAATGACACCAGCACGAAGGGCCACAGTTGTTGAAATCTGATACATTTCATAGACCTATTTCCCAAAAGGCCTTAATATTTTCGTGAGAGTGCAAAGCTCAATAGAGAGATATTTGCACTGACAAGCAACTTAATTAATTTGAAAACTTATGAACGCACATGAATCTTTCCTCTTATCATGCTAAACGTAACCATGGGTGCCTAGTCTCTATCGTCTTTTAAATATTCATACAATATGCCACCTATGTGAACATAAGTGCTTTTTCTTAACCAACAGCTTGGAGGTTTTAGTGGGTACAGATATAATATGTGATGTCTGAACAAAGCTCTAGTTTGCATCAAACACCAGTACCCCGCGAGAACGACTGTTCGCACACCATATGGCCCTCTACTCTGGATAAATTGCTGTAAGGCAATTTGAAAGCACTGATGGATTTACAGTAGTCAGACAGACTAATTAAGTAATAGTCTTTGACCAAAACCCTTTGAGGGTAATCTCATGTTTTATAGCATGACATCACTGGACTGAGACGATAGGTTGGTTAGGATTCCTTATTTTATAAGGCTCTGTTGGGGGGGGAACCACATCACCAAATGATTAACATTATCCATCAGTTGTGGTTTATGCTGATGTGCAGGGTAACATGCTGAAATCCTGACCAAGCATATTTAGATGGCAAATGGTAGGAAAAAATTAAACAATGCATCATGATATTAAGTGGGTGTTGGCCTTACAGCATCAGCTTGACCCTTGATTACTCTATGCCAGTTTCATCATGACCAGTCAGTTCATTCATGCACTCAGTCAGTCATTCTAAGAACAGCAAGCCAACAAGAACATCTATTGGTCAGCATTTCTAAACACACACACACACACACACACACACACACACACACACACACACACACACACACACACACACACACACACACACACACACACACACACACACACACACACACACACACACACACACACACACACACACACACACACACACACACACACACACACACACCTAATCATTCCAGTTCCTTATACCTTCCCCCTAGAACTCTTTGTCTGGTTTTTCTTGCCTATTTGACTCAATTTCTACGGGAAGATGTCTGGAAACTATAAATAGAGTGGGGTGTGTCTCCATGCATGTATGCGTGTGTCTGTCCGTGCGTCCCTGGGGTCCCTCCTCTTCACTGGAAGTGCCAGTTTGTCAGCAGTGATAATCACTGTTTCCTGAGTGAGATTATGTGAAACTTGTCATTTTATGGCAGCTGTCAAAATACCCACAGAGATTGATAATTTGCCACTAAAGTACACTGTGCACATTGACAAAATCGCACAACAGCATTTTAATAATGGAGGCGAAATACAAACCATACACACACAAAGATGGGAATAAGCTTTTTAACACTGTAAATAAAACGTTACAGATTACACCCTACTAGTGATTTAACTTTCTGTGGGGTCGCAAAATTATACCAAGATCCCTGGAACAAAGCGGACACAGAAACATGTCTGCTGTACAAAGAAACAACAAGGAGTGGTTGGTAATCTTGTTTGTATGAATTACAAATGACACACTGAACTCTTGTTCAATCTGCTCCACCCCTGGAAGCCCAAAGTATACATAGATAAAAGTAACTTTTTAACGATTGAATCACTTTGTTCCGATTAAGTACATTTTCTCTAAGCATCGAACCGTGACTACCGTTGGAAAGTGCCAGATATTCAGGTACTATGTGACGGAGTGTACTGGCTCTAGAAGCCACGTCTGAAATAACTCTTGGGATAGGACAGAGTGCTCTGCTTTGCCCAATGGGCGCATGCGCCCATTTTGTCTGATGAATTTTGAAATAATAGGCAGGAGGCAGAGCGTTACCTTCAGACTGAGTCTATGTGTGCTCTGTTTATAGTAACAATAAGAGTAAAATCAGAACAAAGATTATATCAAAAATATCTCTAGAATCTGTGCCCTACTGTGCATTTAGAGATGTTTAATTTTAAGACCAGTTTGCTGTCTGTTTTCCATGGATTGACACCCCGCATCTCCATATGCCTGCTCATCAAATCATTGCTCTGTGCTCCATAAAGTTAACCATATGGATATGAATTGGATTGTGATATTAAAGATAAGATAATAACGTTTAACGGAACACGCTGCTGTGATATTGCCGCACCCAGCACAGAAACAGAGTTTTAATGGGGAGACATTGCTATTACAAAATGTGTTTATGTTTAAATATTTTAAATAAAATGTTCACTCTTTCCTCTCGCAGCCCCCTGGCCAGCGGATCGTATATTGGCGACCTAGAATAACCATGATTGGACTACATGAATATATAAATGAACGCCCAAGCCTACTTGGCCTTGGTCCGTGTTAATTGGGCTCATTAAGGATGAACATTCATCTATTTGTTTAGAAAATGCTGCAATAATCCAAAGCTTACAAATAGGTATTTGGAATAGCACTGGCTCTTTGCCATGTTAAGAGATGGTGGTTACGCCATATAACTGAGTTTACACTTGAAGGGACAGGATTTCCAATGTGTTCAGAATAGTTGCTTATTGAAAACCAGTGCCAGTAACCACACAAGATAGTCTACAAACACAAAGATAATTCAACACTATTTTCTGCTGTGATTATTAGGCTATCTATGATGTGCCGCTGACAGGTTACCCTCTGCGTAACTACCCAGCCAGAAGCAGCTGATAATATAATTGTGCCAGCAGTGCATCATAGGTACAGGCATGCGACAGCCACAGATAACAGAATTGTTCCTTTTTCTTGTCCGAGTATTTGATTTATTGATTGCTGTCGGGATGAAAGGAGAATTTCAACAAATATGACAAAAATGGTTTCTAAACTAAATTGCCTACCCTACCTTTTAAGTTACATTTCAGCCATCTATTTACTATAAAGAGAGGCTTTTAATTAAACCAACCTTATCAACCTAATCCATTTATATTGAGATATAAAGAAATGGTTGACTGTGCAACAATCATATACACATATTAGTTCCTTCCAATAAGGGCTCTCCTCTCGTCAAGATACAATCCCTGTGTGCATAAATGTAGTCCATAAACGAAGACCATTAACAACGCATTCAATGACCATTAATTTACCCCATATGACAAGAAGATAAAAGGAAAGTAGCAGAGGCTGACACACTGAGCTTAGGGACTTGTAAAAATTACACTGACAAGAGAGACAGGGATTTGTAAAGAGGTAAATAAAAAGGCAGGGTGGAGGGAAATGGAGAAAGTCGGAGAAGGAGAAGAAAAGCTTGTTTATTCATTGTTAGTGAAGATCTATTTAAATGGCTGCATGATATTTAATCACCAACCCTGTGTTTAGATGATATGCAGGCATCTCACGCACACAGACACAGAGAGAGACAGAGACAGAGACAGAGAGAGAGAGAGAGAGAGAGAGAGAGAGAGAGAGAGAGAGAGAGAGAGAGAGAGAGAGAGAGAGAGAGAGAGAGAACAGCATACTTGAAGACCCTAAATGCTCGAACAATGATGAAATATTTAATCCCGTCATGATAAATACCAGTCCCCCTCCTGTCTTGCATTGGTTATCACTTGTGTTGAGATTTACCATACTCCACTATCTTAGCCTTTCTGGTTAGTTTCTGGCTGGTTGCTACTAAATTCTACATACTGGACCTTCAATTCCAAATTCAACACTGCGTGTCCAGAAGGGGAGCTGAATTATCTGTGTGTTTGTAGACAAACTACAATCTAGTTGTGCTTTTACGGGCAGTCATTTTTAATAAGAGACTATTCGGAACACATTGGAGATCTTTGACTTTAAAGTAATTAAATGTGTATTCCCTTCACACGAGCAGGAGCAATGCTACTGTAACTCTGCAAGTCAATGGAAGTGGCCAACAGAAATGTTAAACCAGCAAACTCCCATTCTGGACACACAATAATGAATTTGGAATCAAACAACTCGTCTGAATCTGAGTAAGACATCTCGGCGTGTCCCTTTAAGGACGTTGGTGTCCAGACAGGACATTCTAGCTGGTCTTCCCACCCGCTACGGGAGAAGTTTAGTTAACCAGTGGCCGAGTTTGTGTTTGCTGTTGGCAAAGGAGGGAGACAACAATGGGAAGAGGATCCTTTTGTTTTGGTTATAAGTCCTATTCTGGATCAGAGATTAAAAATGTAGTGATCCACTCCATGTAAAGTTCAGCTAGACATCCCAGCTCCCAGAAATATGATGGGCCGAAACAAGTTTGAAGTGAAAGAAAGGGAAGAAAGTTCACCAAGTTTTGAGCTCGTCTGCCATTGGATTTAAGATGATTTGTAAGACTATTTGACCCACAACTTCAAACCACGCATTGACTAAAAGCCTCTTTGATCTCCAATGGGACTTTTACCACACCCTGACCCTTTGTAGAACACTGACGTATAATTTCCACCTGGAGGAGTCGATTTTCTCTTTCACAATGTTCAGGTCCACCAAAGCTTTGTAGCAAATCTGTTTTAGTCATTACCACTTTATACTGAACGTAAAAAAGTCTAAAGTTAATACTGTACTTTAAAGCTTTCATCTTCAAGTACACATGCTTTAGGCGTTTATATCAAATGGAGGCAGTTTTATAGTAACTGTGTGCTTGTGGATTTTACAGGGGAAACTGGAGTTGGACGGAAGCCATGTTGTGATTATTTTTACTTTGTAAAAGTACTTTGTCAACAATTGGCTGGCTAATTTTAGAAATAAATGTAAAATGTCAGGAACAGAATAGGTATTGACAAGTGACAAGATTTCCCCTGAGGGGAAATCTAAAACGCTTCAATCGAAAACACTGCCGTTGTCTGTGCCAACTTCTCAACTGTGTAAACCCATTAAGCTATTTGCAAGTCATTTGCAAATATACTTTACATAAACATATTAAAAAAAGACTGTTGGGGAAGGTCCATCAACATCACACTGTTTGGAAACCTCCACATATGGATAAGTCTCAAAAGGTCAAGATGGCCGTCAAAATTAAATCTTCACGATTAATAACCAATGTCAGCCTGTCCCAAGCCATAAGAGGGATGTAGGAATGTTCTTTATCATTTAATGATGCATGGCTCCTCTGACTCCACTTGTGTAGGGGAAGAGAGCCAATAAGGAGCTTGTTGGAGTGATATGCAAACGTGATGTGAAAAAAGTGTGAATTTTTTTTAAATGCCAGTTAATTTACATTTGCCCACAAAAACGTGCGATAATTGCTAGTCTAATCCACATTTACAAGATAAATTTAGACTGTTGGGTTAATTAGACAGAGAATCCATGTGACACTATAAGAGTGAGTTTGTGGAGGTCACTTCAACACACATGAGCTATCCTCAGCTATAGTGTGTGTGTGTGTGTGTGTGTGTGTGTGTGTGTGTGTGTGTGTGTGTGTGTGTGTGTGTGTGTGTGTGTGTGTGTGTGTGTGTGTGTGTGTGTGTGTGTGTGTGTCTTACCAAGCACCTCCTGTGACGGGGGCAGGCTGAGGCCCAGGCCTCGAATGCCAGTGTGGGGGTTGTCCTGCAATGCCAGAGGCCCCGCGTCCTTCAGGGAGCGCAGGTGCTCCCGGAGCCGTGTCACTTCCTCCCGAAGAGCCTCCGTTTCCTGCTGCCTCTGTTGCTTAGCAACATTCGTGGGATTCATCTTCAAATGAAGTACTTGGGTCTTGACTGGATCATAGTCACCCTGCAGATGGAGGGGGAGAGGGATGGGGAGAGAGGGAGAGCGAGAGCGAGAGATGAGAGGGAGTGAGAGATTCAAGATAGAAAAGCAAAGAGCAGAAGGAGAATATAATTTGCCTTGACTAGGTTCTAATGAACTTGTCATAAAAGACACAAAGCATCTGAAGTGACCTGCCGACTGATCATCTATGTATTGCTGTGTGTTTATATAAAATAATTCTAATTTTCTAAATACGATCATTATTTTTCCATTTGACGTTTGTAAAACTGGGTGACTCAATGGTGTACAACAGCACTGACAAACACAGAAATGATGGATGTGAATTTGAATAGTTGAACATGAGATATCCACAAGGATCCAGTGCAGGGTTTTTGATGTAAATCATACAAGGCTGTGTGTAGCTCTTTATTATATATAGTCTGAAACGTCTTTTCACACTCACATTAAAGAGACAATTTGATGTTTCCCCTTAGCCAGAGGCCCACCAGCGAGCAGCGATAAGATGAAGTAGTAGCAGTGGTATTGCGGTCTGGCTGTGTTCTCCAGCATATGTTGTGTTATTTATAGTGTTATGAATTTGAAATACCACTACAACATCTCTACAAACTAGTGCTTAGGACTGGGGAACCAAAATACTAAAACATACAACAAAGGTTTGGAAGGAGCCATTTTAGGAGGTCTCATGCGCTGCCAATAGAAATAGGGTCTGCCCTGCATGGCTTTATTTATTTATATTTATAACTGCCATACAGACCTAGGAAGCACCCTAGCAAATGAAATGCAGCCATAGTCGCAAAGAAATTACACAAGAAAATCTGCAATAAAGGCAGTCAGTGGGCAGAGGATATATTGCCTACACTAAGAGAGGAAGCTTGCGACACAGAAATGTAATTTGATTTCCTAAAAAAAATAAAACAGATTCCCTGCTTTTGCTGTAATTTTGTTTTATTCTGCCTTTGCCAGAGTATTGGGTAAATGAAAGTCTATGTTAGCTCAATGTCAATAAAAAAGGGACATGCACGCTGACAATCACCATGTGCACAATAGCTCACACACACCAACTCGCACGCAATCATACACAAGCGTGCAATGACACACACACACACACGAACACGCAAAGACACTCAAGACCGCACACACACTGTTGATTGCGGTTTAAATTACATTCCATATGGCCCCAAGCAACTGTTGCCAAATAAACTACAGGCCTTGACGGGAGCAGGAGGAGAGGGGACTACAACAGAGGAAAGGAGACACCACTGAAGGACAAGGAGAATGGAGATAAACACAAGGGCTGTCGTACTACAGCCCTGAGCACGGACGGGGGAGAAGAAAACAACGTGGATATGGCTGAAAACGTCACACACTCACAAAAATAAAGCCTCATAAATAAAGTCATCCATAATAGAAAAAGATGGCCAGTATAAGATCTGTGAATGAAGGGACAGAAAGCATGTGTATTTATATACACACATACACACACACCTTTGCAACTGAATTGAACATACGCACACACAGAGAAAAATATACAACACACACACACACACACACACACACACACACACACACACACACACACTAACGAGGTCTGGGTTTAACAGAGGAAGGGAAGCGATTTGATATTTGTCCTGCTCCATTTTCCCTCCCTAAATCTATTGAGGCTCAGAGTCTGTCGAAGGACAGTTTATTCAGGTGATATGGAAATCAGGGCAATAAATCCTGCAAACAAAAAACAAGTCTTGAAAAGGAGCAGCCAATAACTGCATCAATGTTAAAAAGACAAAAGTATTCCACTCCAATAAGACTAATCCAGATTCACGCCAATGCTCCCTGGCGGTGTTGGATCACAGAATGTTCGGTGTATTTTCACATATTTGATCACTTTTATCTCAACTGGCCTACAGTGCATGGGGTTGAAGCAATACGTTTCTCCGAATGGAAAGCTACAGACGCGGATTATCCCGTTTAGAATCGGTTCGTGTTCCAGCACCTATTGGCTACAGCCCAAATTAAACAAGGGTAGAGAAAGAGATCAGTTGGTCGTCTCTACCTGAATGAAAGTAATTGGAGGAATGAGGATGACTCTGGGTTGATAAATAACCTCGAGGCTTTTCCCACACAAGATGAAATGATATCAAATACACGCGCACACAAGTATAGATGTCCCCTTTGATGTTTGACTGTGGACTACAGTGTGTCCGGTTGCCCTGTTCCGAGAGCAACTACATTCATCCCCACTCCGCTGCTACGGCGTCTCACGGGTGTGCCAGGGGCACATCTTTAATTCATGGAGCCAACAATAACAATGAATCTAAACCCAGAACCTAATCCATTTCTGAAGCGCACTCCTGCAGAGTGAATACACAAAGAGCTTGAGAGCGAGAGAGAGGGGTAGTACAGCAACATGGACATATTGTTTATGCTTTGCTTTATATATTGACATTTCTTTAGTAACATTAAAAGCCCAAGTCAAGACACATGTAGTAGTAGCACTTCAAGGTTGGATGAAACATACACCAGCATGATTTTCTGTCACTATTATAATATAATGTATTTAAAATATACATATTATAATATAACTAGTGTTTGCCTACTTATGACCTCTCAAGAAAGAACAAATAAGCGACGTGACCCCAAACATAATGTCAACTACACACAGAAATGTCATCATGGCCCTACTTGCTTGCTTGAAACTTTGTAATAATAATCATTCTCCATGTAATGGGGCCAAATTGCCTGTTTGGTGCAGAGACTACATCTCAACTATGGTACAAAAGGTACATCAATATACTAATTAGTCTCTCCCCATATAGTGGCCTCACTCCTCCGTTTGCATAATTAGCCAATGACGCTGAGGCTAAACATTGCAGCTTGCACACGCACACACACACATTTCTGTCTAGACACTGGCATGGCTGCAAGAGAAACCACACTGTAAGGACACTGTAAACACAGTACCATGTTGTTCAGGGTGAAAGGTATCCTAAGCCAAGAGGGACACATAAGTTCAGAGCAGATCAGGAACACTAACACAAATAAATTGCGCATGAAATGAATTATTCTTTAGTTATGGACGCTGCATTAGAATGTTTGTCCTTGTGAAAGAAGGAGATCAGGGCCAAAAAAAGGTGAGGTGAGAGATCTCAATAAAATGTGGTATAGAAAAGATGTGGAACAGCAGCAGGATTAACCCAGCAGCCATGCTGCTGAGCATCTGAGGTGATCATAGTAATTCCAGTGGACAGGCGTTGCATGTCACTGTAATATGCTTAAACCGCTTACCTTGTTCAATAGATTTGAATGAATATATTAATTAATTATACAAAAAGAATGAAAAAATATTAAACCTAAAACAAAAAAACAATGAACCTAAAAGATCTAGCATCTACCAGCTTTATTGGTTTAGCATAAATTAATTAAAATAAATGATGGATTAAAGCTGCATGCAGCATTTATCAGGGGCAAAACCTAATACTGACCAATATGACCTTTTTTAGAGGCTTAATAACAGTGGAATAACCTGAGGTTGGGTCCGGCAAACAAGGTTTTACGACTGTAGGTCAAAATGGTCAGGGATATTGCTTGCCAAGTAATCCCCACCCAACTGACCCAAGTTTCTTTAAGAAAACAAAGTTTTATGATGATTGGCCAAATCTTTATTTGAGGAACCAAAATCGGGGGGCTGTTTGGTTAATCAATTTAATCTCACTTGATCAATTAGGACCTTCACCCCAACCGCCAAGAAGTTGACTCATTTTTTTTACTGAACAACTTTTATACTGAACTCGAAGTCATAGGAGTCCATCTTCATGTAGATTAACAATTATACATATACACATCCATAGATGTTTTAAAACCAAACCCTTTCCAAATTAATTGGCTTTGATTTTCATAGTACACACTTTCCTTCTTGTATGATGGTAGATACTGGTCCATAGATGGTATGTACCAAAGGATTTTAACTGGGATCCGTCACAAAATTGAGAAATTCAAAAATTCTATCCAAAAGGAAGTAATTGGTTCTTGAGTAAATTTGTTCAACACGAAGAGACGCATATGTGTACGAAGTTTCATGACTGTAGGTCAAAGGGGGTAGGAGATATGCTTGTTCAAAGTTTGGATTTTCATATGATTGCTGTAGCACCACAATGCCTCTTACTCTGTGCTTGGTCCCATTATTATAAATGTGTCCAGAGTTGGCAGCACTATGGTGAGACTTTACTTGATGAAGGCAAGAGATTGTTACGGTTACTAAGGAAATTATACCAAAATTTGATAATGACCTGCATTTAACCTAGTTCACTGTCCTCGTTTTATGACGTAATTGTTTAAACACCACGTTGAGGACACTTGACTCTGTGTATGGTGGGTAGTTAGAGCCTACCCAGATTGACAGGGAAAGCAACCAACCACAGATCAGGGTTGCTGCAGCTGTGGAGGTGGGCCAGGTGGAAGGGGTCAGGTGCAAGGGTCTGGATTTGTCAGTAACATTGAATTTCCGCCTGAAATAAATTTCACATTTTAGAGGGAATACCACCTTGTGCATTATCAGTTGGTAACCCTATAGTACTATAGGGACACAGCACAAAATCGATACGGACATAGATCCTCTTGGGATGAAGAGGTTAAAAAAAAGTAATCGTGTTTATATATTTCAATATTCACAGATAGAATATAGCTCTATTGAAGCCTGTATTGGACAAGTCTCACAAATCGGACTTTCAATGAATATCTCTGATGGCATATGAGCTCAAATCTGGGTGAATGGGGATAAGCATCAGACCAATAGAGAATACCTGTTTCCGTATCTTTTGCATTCTTACTTGCAAGACTCAAGGAACGAGACAAACCTGAATAATATGAATAGTTGCGCTAAAAAACAAAATAACATCCAAAGGAAATCAGTGAATGCAGAAAGTCAATTCATTTCCACAACTTACACATGGCATACAGCAGCATTAGTTGTTAATTTGCCTTTCTTCTAATCGCCTATCCCTGCAATGAGTCGCTAATTTGTTCACCAGAGACTGCTGGGGTTGCCACCACCTGCGCTATACCATGGAGAAGTCCAGACATCAACTCTGGAGAGCCAACCTGATCCACTTACCAGCACAACCTTGATGCACACTAAAATTCTAAATTGCCTAAAGAGGTGATGGTCATGCTTGAGGAGCTGCGGATTGCTAACCCTCCAGAGCTAAATGGAGTCAGAAGGCAGAGCTCCACACTGCCTCATTACGGTGCCCTGGTGGGCAGCTCTACCCGGTACACTGAGAGGTGGAGGTGTGTGTGGGTAGGGGGAGGGGGGGACCCAATAAAGGCTGACACAGCGTGCGCACACACACAAACACACAGATGTTAGCGCACACACAGGCCACCTCACACACATTCATACACACAGACGCACGCAAGAAAAGGAAATGGATCAGCTACAAATTAGGGTTTTAGTGAAGCAACTTTGCAAGATGAAAGAGGTAGGATTACAGTGCGTGTGTATGTGGTGTGTGTTGTGTGTGTGTGTATATTCCTTATTTTTAGTGCTGTTAAAGAGAGAGTCTGTATGTGTGTGTACATTAGAAAGTGGATTCTTAGCCACCCTAAGCTCAGCAGGAAGGAGATCAAGTATTCTTTCCAGGATTCATCCCTCCACTCAGGACCATTCTAATCCCCTACTCTCCTCCACCAATGAGGAACTGAATTTAATCAGCAACGACAAGTTCTAGAACTTTCTATTGAGCACTGCCGGGAACCCACCTGGGTCCAATTGTGTTTGAAAATGTGTCAGATCCCGGCAGTGTTTGTGTAAATCAATCAGCTGTGTCGTACAGGCCGGGCCCGCTGCTGCCCTTGGGGGTGTTAAATTGGTTCCTTTGTGGCAGACGAGTCAATCCGTCACTAAGAGCAGAGAGGACGGCGCTGGGTACACCCACCTGCAGGCTGTGTCGCTCCAGTCTCATCTCCAGAATGTTGTTTTGCTCCTCTAATCGCTGTCGCTCCCCCTCAACATCCTCAATCTTCAGCCTGCAAAGAAATGGACATGAACACATTTCTGGGCTCAATGTCTCCCGGCTGTCCGTCATCCTGTGGGAGGACAGCCGATCATCTCTTTTGAACGGGAGGGGGTGCAAGAGGCACAGCTCTAATGACAGACAGGTTAGTAAAGATGGCACAGCAGCAAACTATGAATCTTTGATGACCCAACTCCTACTAGAGATGAGGGTGGGCTGCATTTTATAAGTGCTGTCCAATGTGTGTGTGTGCCTGTACCTGAGTAAGCTGACCTCCTCTTTGACCATTGCCCAGTTGCTCTCGGCAACAGAGCTCTGCTGTTTCCTCACAGACTCCAGCTCCAGCTCCACCTGAGACGAGGACACAAAAAAACAAATCCAAATGAAAGGAAGCAACGAAGACGCACGAACATCTGAGCGCTTTGTGCCGGGGTTTCTGGCAGCACGCCTAGCAGGGAACGCGTGGTTCAAACGTTGCTGATGGAATCCTACAAAATCCATCACAGCATGCGACTTTCCTCTGCAAATGTAACACACAAAAAATGGGTGTATTTCTTTGCAACCATTGACTTCCCATAATCCTTTAATTTTCATCTCACATCTGACCCAAAATTTGTTTCGTTTTCTGTTGAGGTTACTGTGGGTTTGAATTAATGCTCTCTCTCGCTCCCTCTCCCTCCTTTTCACTGATTATCCTTAAGTGTGTCTGTCCGTCTGTCTGCACTCATCCTAATTCTCCATCTTCCCCAGACGAATAAGTAATTACTCTTCCACCAGACAGGTGGATTTCATGCATCAATTCTCATCGCCATGACTAGGTGACGTCTCCCTGGCAAGCTGGGGAGCCAGAAGAGGAAACAGCCCCTGTGAAAACAACTGCGAGTAAAAAGGTGCAGCTTACTGATTATCAGTAAATGGTCAGAGCCCTGTTGTGGCACGCATACACATGAACAAACTTTGTAATCAATAGTGTGTGTGTGTGTGTGTGTGTGTGTGTGTGTGTGTGTGTGTGTGTGTGTGTGTGTGTGTGTGTGTGTGTGTGTGAATACTAACAGTTTGAAGTTGGAGTTTGAGAGTCCCGGTTTCTTCTTGGGCTTTGGTGAGCTGGGCCTGGAGAGCATCAAGAAAACATTGAGACGAGGGAAATCCTCAAAACTGACTTAACAACGAAACAACTAGAAATATAATAAGTGATGGCTGCACGATTTCCAGCTAAATAAGGCTCCTTTGAGTTCCTTGAGTGAATATTGAGATTTACATTCTCGGGGGCCATCACATGCATCGAATATGAATATATAAAACACACAGGCGATAGTGGGAGAGTGCTTTGGATTGTAAATTATGTTGACTGACTTTCTACGTTATCAGCAAGTTGACAGTAACTGTTGCTGGCAAGTGTAAATACGAAAATGATTGACTTCGCCCTCTACAGTCGAGACTGCACCGGCCTCGAGTTTGGTATCCCTACTGTTCGGCACAGCCTTAGAATTAGCACACATTGATACAAAACGATAGCTAGGCAGGTACATTGTTTTGCTAACTAGAAGATTATAATTACAGAACTAGCATTTGGGGATTTTAGAGAATAATTTGTCTCGGCTGCTCTGAAGCCCTGCACATATTTCATAAATGGTCATCAGATATTTTCTTTCACGACTTAAAGTCCAGCTTTAATAAAAAAACGAAACTCCAAAATACAAAATCACTGTTGGCTATGCACACAGATGAAAAAGATGAATGCATTGAAAACCAATGAAGCTTGGTTCCTGCACCTCCATCTCCGCGTAGTGGCTCTGGGTCTTCTGCAGGATGTCCTCAGCCTCCCTGAGTCGCTTGCTGAGCTGGGGAGAGTACTCAGTGTGGGACAGCTCGCTGTCGTACGACTCTAGGATGGAGCGCATCCCGTCCCGCTCCTGGAGAACACACACACACACACACAGTAACTCATTAACAGCCTGGACAATACGCACAGCAGCATACCAACAACAGAGCTACACATACACATTTTCTCAAGACCATAAGTACAGGGAAGAAACGCTGGTAATTGATGTGTGTGTGCGTTCGCGTGTGTGTGCATTTCAAAGTGGATTTCTACTGGTAGTGTATTCATATGATGTGGGCGTATGCATGCATGGATAAATCAGTGAAGTCCATTTATCCATTAAATACACTTTATTCCGTCCATGTAAATGTGTACATATGGTAGATGGATGTCTTTGTAATTGTATGAGAAGGAGGATACGGCCTCGTGGTTTTAGCAGCGATGACAGGATGGTTTGAGGCGGTGGCAGTGCTCATCTGCATGTCTTCGTTGTGTGATATTCAAATCAGAGGCGGGGATATAAATCACATTTAATCAATGAGTTATGACAGACAAATGTCTTGTCGTAAATGAAGCATTTAAAATGAGGCCGCTTCTTTCGTATCTTGCCATGTCTCTCAGACTTTGACAAGATGATTTGGGCTTGGGGGGCCTGCCCGTGCTTGTCAGAAGAGACGTTCCTGGGCGGAGGTGTGTGAAGTCTGTGTCCCCGCCACTGCATAGATTCTAGTCAATCAGCCCTGTACCAAAGAGCTGCCTCCACCAAGGGACACAGTGGAGGGAAGTCCCCACCACACACACTGTCTTTCTCTCTCTCTGCTCTCAGGTGTCCCTCCACCGGACCAGGCCTATCCCTTAAAACGCTCTCTCTCTCGCTCACTGTCACTGTGTCTTTTGTTCCTGGCCTCCATGGATCAAAATGTACATGCTTCAGAAAAACGATTTATAGATAAATCTATGTCTATTTATCCATCTATATCTATATATTTACAATATACCTAATTTATATATAATAAATAATTACATAATTGTAACAAATTTGTTCCAGAATCGAATTAACGACGCAAAATCATGCTTATATAATTTTTCAGTTACATTAGTAATTGATGACCACCAAGGGGTTGTTTGTTTGCATAGCCTGTGGACACACTGTAGCACCTGCCAGACCACCGATGGGCTTCCCAGAGCAACTTCAACTGACTTGATAAACACAATACAGCTGTTTATTTCTTACTTTGTTGCAGTGCACTTCCCTACTAATTATCTTATCCCTGCAGCTACTCTACATTCTATTAGCTTTTTTATAGCCATTTGGAAACTTGTGTAGCTGCGCCAATATTGATTATATGCTTTGATTGCTCTCAGCCTTACCTAGAACACGTTCACGATCTAAAACGGGATAAAAGCAACTGCCAAATGAATACAATGTACACAACTTTGTTTTATAAAGGATGAACATGCCTAAAGGCTGCTCGGGGTGTCTTTGCTTTCATTTAAACTTGAACTACCTACTCTTGGGCCTTTTGTGAAACACCTTTTGCCTGGAAAAGATTAATTCTGCTGACCAACGAAAAAGTAGGTTTTAAATAACCGCAGGAGAGAAATGTTGCTTTCCTCGTATCACTGGCGATGTTGGAAACAAAATAACAAAAATCACAGAATTATGCCTGCCTTGTCTTTCTGATTGTAGTCTCTCTTTTTTTGTGCATGATCCTGATTGCTGTTTGGGACACATTTCAGAAGAAAGCCACTGATGTGCCTCTCCACATGAAAGCTGAGACAATCAGGAAGCCTTTGTGTCAAGTCAAACAAGATGCGCAAGATCAGACTCAATCAAATGTTGGTGAGATGTCCAACCACCCATAGGGTGCCTACAGAGTATCATCGAGTGGATAACAGAGTATTAAACAGTTCAAAGATAAAAAGAGTCTTCTAAAAAAGGTATACCTTTCAGAACACCCTAATACAAGGTGTAGATGTATTGGGGCTATGGGTCAAGTAAGTTGGTGGCATACGCTTGTTTAAGTTACTCGTGTGTGTGTGTGTGTGTGTGTGTGTGTGTGTGTGTGTGTGTGTGTGTGTGTGTGTGTGTGTGTGTGTGTGTGTGTGTGTGTGTGTGTGTGTGTGTGTGTGTGTGTGTGACATTCACATCTAAATAAAAAAATCGGTCACTATTTGTGATAGCAACTCTCCATTTAAACACACAAACAGAGAGAGATAGAGAGAGCGCAACAGAGAGGGAGAAGCAGTGGAACAGAGAGACACAGAGAGAGGGGGAGACAGACAGAGAAAGAGATAAAACAATCATAGTTTTTGCCCCATTTTCTCTAAATTGCTTTTGGTCAACTCCTATCTAGCAAAGGAGAGGAGAAAAACCAATTGTGCTTCCATTAGGTGAGCCAGCCATGCACATAAAGCGCTGCAACCGCCTTCACACCAATAGCGTCGCGGTAAGCTCAGTGGTCCTTGCACCAGGGCAGGTCACACCTTGAGACATGTATGAGAGATGTGAGAAATATAACACTTCGCTGTCACTACCGAAACACACCGACTGCCAGGAGGATCAGAGGGGATCACGAATGGCCGAAACACTGAAGGATGAACCCATTTGGACGGTGTTTACTTGGAACCCAAATGCCTGCATAGAAGGCAATAATAGGATCCTGTATGCGGAATCATTACTCGCACCTCGATTTGTCATCCGTGTCAACACAGTGTGAAGCTGTTCGTTTTTTAACCGCACCTGTATAAAGCGCCCTTGATCCCTCTTGGGATTTATGGTGTAGATATATATATATAGATCTAGTGTGTGTGTGTGTGTGTGTGTGTGTGTGTGTGTGTGTGTGTGTGTGTGTGTGTGTGTGTGTGTGTGTGTGTGTGTGTGCGTGTGTGCGTGTGTGCGTGTGTGCGTGTGTGTGTGTGTGTGTGTGTGTGCTAGGACAATGATCATGTTGACCCGGGAATTGGACACACAGAAAAATCGATATCGCACTAAGTCCCAGTCCTAGGCAGTGTAGTGCAGGAGGAGGGGAGGAGGGGAGGAGGGGAGGAGGGGAGGAGGGGAGGAGGGAGAGGGAGAGCGAGCAAGACCGCAAGAGAGAGAGCGAGAAGAAGGGAGAAAGACAAAGCGGGCCCTTGATGTTATTTGACGTTCCAGCTCCGACAGCGTTATTGCGAAGATTTGTGTAGCGGAGGGGCGTCGTGGTTCTCGTTTGTATGCATGCAACAGCGGTGGCGGCTGTAAACACATGGGCCTCAGTGCAGCTCTGCGGATGGGGCGTTTCTGCAGAAGTGCATGAATGTGTGCGTGTAGACACCTTGGTCAGCAGCAGCACCCTCTTCTGCAGCCGGCGGACCAGGGCGTCCTGCGTCTCCCTCTTCTTCTGCTCCTCTAGGGCCTTGCTGCGTTGTTGGGACGCCTCGCCTTGCAGCTGGGACTGGGAGCGGTCCACGCTACGCACCCTGGCACAAGGACGAACAGATGGCCGATTAGGAGAGGACAAACAGACAGGATGGTGGGACTACTGGACTCCTGATATTGGCTAGCGCCGTTGTCATTTTTAGCATGCACTACATATCGACACATTAAATCAAAATGAACCAGACTGCACCGCATACTGCACATTTGTAACAGTTTTAAATGTGCACTTTATGATGCCCTTGTTTAGCCTGTTTATTGTCTGTCTGGAGGGCCGGAACAAGAGAAATTCCCGAACAGAAAAGAGTTATTTGAATTGAATTGAATGGTGTGCATGTATGAGTTGAGGATTACAAGGACATTGCAGCCGCTATTCATAAGCGTTCATTCATAAAATTAAGTAAAAAAATCGATCATAATAAGAAACAGACCACTTCTATAAAAGCACCATCTCTGGAATGTGGATTCATTCATTCAAATAATAATAATAATAATATGTTATATAATATATAATAACAGTTTTAATCCCCTTCACATCGCTAGAAAACGTCACAAATGTATGTCCATTACATTTTCTAGGTTTCCTTTTTCCCCCAATAGGTGTCTTGTAGAAGCGTACTTTTGCCATTTGCCAATTTGTCAGTTGCTATGCTGTCAAGACTCTGATCTGCTCCAGTGTTACCCAGGAAGCCTCTCCCCACCTCGTGTGAGCCTTGAAGCCAAGGTTGCAGATGTACAGGGCTGATGGCAAGGCTAGAAGTATTAGTGCGTCCCTCTTGCTAAATCACTGATTACTCTCGGTAGGAATATTGCAATAAGTGGATTTGCAGCGATTCTAACAAAGAACGCCTGACTTGTTGTTGCACCTATGGGGATTCAACTAATATCCGAATCTCATGGTGGATGGCTGCAGCACATTGAAGACAACTCTATTAAAACTCCAATGTGTGCCGACTGTAAGCACAGCTTCTGTGGACAAAATTGAGTTTAACGGTGGCATAGTAAAGAACTGCACGGCAACAATAAAATAGGACTCAGGCTGCATTGCACAATACCAACAGGCATATTCTAACAATGGCAACTGTTTCACTCTTTCTGTTGCTCATGTAAATACATATTTGTTTCCTTACCAACGTTTATGCTATTACATTTATTGTGTACATAGAGTGAAGATGTATTGTGGGTGTTTTATTCATTTTATTCATAGTCTCTTGTTTGACTTGCACTGTCCTTTGTGCTGCAGTAACCCCTTTATATCCCTTCTGTAAATGTAAGTGTTTCCCTTCTAGGGATAATAAAGTGCTATATCTCATCGTATTCGTTTACGCTACGACACAGCGTTGTCAAACAATGTCCACCAACTGGGAAATGGCATTCTCCCTAATGGAAGAAAGAAGCCATTCCATGAATCCCCATTAACCACAACTTGGCCTGGACACCGTCAAGGCATCCCTCACAGACGCTACTTATATCACGGCTGGATCCCTGGTCACCAACAACAACTTTTCCTCTCCAACCTTTAAAACACGCTCTGCTCTCCTCCACCACCACCACCACCACCACCACCGGCCTCCCAGCCATGAGCTCAACACATTCATCAGGGAAGCGGAGCTCGTTAGCTAATGAAAGTCTTCCGCGCTGGAAGTAGCCTCCGCGTAGATGCTGCCAGGCGCACGAGCACGGCCCTCTCAACACACACTCAACAGAACTAATTACTCCTTTCCCCTCGCTTTTGCAAACACGCGGACGCACATGCTCAGACATACAGCACACACACACAACATTAGTGCAGCCCTTCTATTTTATTCTGTGTGTTTCTCGCCTGTTTTAGCCATCTCTAGTTTTCTTCACCCATGCATTTAGCAGAGCGTATCTCTGAGAAATCCTTAATTGTCACAAAGTTAATTAAACTGGTCATGGGTGGGTGGGTGTGTGTGTGTGTGTGTGTGAGTGTGAGTGTGAGTGTGTGTGTGTGTGTGTTTTCTTACCTGCTGGAAAGTGTGTAGTTCTGCTCTTTCAGGGCAATTTCCCTTTGCTGAATCTGAATCACTTCCCTAGACAGATCTTCAGGCTTCCTGCAGAGAAACGCAACACAGAATGGTTAGCACGCACACATGCACACACAATGAGAAATCAATAGGGCTATGAGGAAGAATGTGATATGGATGGTGACTGGAGGGAAACAGCAGAGTTTCTCCATAGTACACTGTTAGCAGGGCCAAACGAGAGGTGGGGATTAAGATGACAAGAGAAGCGGTAAGAGTGATTAAGGGTGAGAGGAGGAAGGATCTGCTAAACAGTGGCCACTAATGCACTGAATGAACTCACTGCATGGACAGATGGAAAAATAGTACAAAACACACAGGACTAATCAGGAGAGACGGGTAAACCAAGATCTGCTACTTAAATGGGATAAAATGAACAAGCAGTCAGATAAAAGAATGCATGACGGGGGATGTGGTCAACACAGAAGACCGAGAACAATCAAGCAGCTTCTCGCAGACTTCCAAAGCATATTAACATTCTGCCTCACAAACACACATGCACAAGTCAGCACGAGTTATTGCAGCTAGCGAGCATAGGCTAGAAGTTGGTAAATGAAGATGGGATGCAAGGCAACGTTAGGTTTTTCCAGAGGTAGCCACATCAGTTTTGTTGTCGTGACCAATGATTGGGGTAGAACATTTAGCAGTCTGTGCAAAAGGCGGGACCATATGGGCAGACAAAGCTTAATGAGACTATAAAAGATCAAATCTAGAGCTGCAGACAGAGCACTATCTCATTGATTAGTTGAACATTAAAAAAATAAAGGTCTAGAAATCCACCTTTAGTATCTTTAATGCAACATGTTGGGAAACGCATGACAGCACAACATTTAGGCAGATTCGTGCATTACTGTTAGCATACTAGCATAATATGAGAATACAAGCATAGTAGTTTGTTCAGTATTATTACTTGGCCATTTTAAGTGCAAAAGGTCCAAATGGATGAACTGTTGTCCATACTTTACTAGTGATCTTAAAAAAAAAGAAAAAAGGGACATAACTCGCATCATGCTGTACATTCTCTAATTGCAGCCTGACAGTCTTCAGGAGCGTGAAAGTCCATCCATTACAGACCTTCACAGCCGGAAATAACAATTTCTCCTGCTCACAACTATTGTGTGTCTAGCCAGCCTCAGACTGGCTAGACTGAGGCTCAAGTTTTGTTCTCAACAGCTCCATAGACTTCCATTGTCCTAAAAGCACATTAAAACATGCCACAGAGCTATCAGGGTAGTCTGGGTTACAGAAAGTTTCCATTCATATAATTCACTGCACCTATAATTAATTGCGCCATTGTGCATTTATTTCCCTCCTCTAGCTCCCAACATTGAGGAGGAGAAAGTAAGCAACCCACAGTACAGCACATTCATTACATGCAAATCTGCATTGTTATGCTTAGCACAGCTTTTTTAATAAATAAACAGAATACATAAATAATAAATACAGCACAACTGGACTTTGTTTTGAGGTCTGAGGCAACCAAGAGCCAGAGATGTATGAGCCGGAATTCAAAGTGCCACGTGTGGTGTGGAAGGCCAACGCTGTTGATTACTCTGCTGTGGCTTTTGAACAGCAGGGGCCGGGCATCTTGTTAAAATGTACGGAGAGAAACTTGTTTGGGAGAAAGTTGGGTTTGTCAGCAGGAAAATGATCCCAAGCACCAGGCCGGGGTAACACCGGAGTGGTTCCGCAGCAGAAAGGTGAATGTCCTGCAATGGCAAGTAAAGCTAGAGCCCGGTTCTCAATCTCAATGGTGTGAAACTGCAGCAGCGTTTGAAACACGCCGATCCACAAGAGGTGAGCCAACCAACCTGAACACCATGCTCCCAATATTGCAAAAAATTACTTCTGAACGGTGTACAGAGCAGTTTGCTACTGTACCTCAAAAATACTTAAAGCAGTCATTGCAGCAACATTGAGCTATACCAAATATTAATGAGTAAGGGTTAAATTCCTATATGCTTTAATCAATGTTCTGCTAACATAATGACGAAATTGCATTTGTATATATTTAAAAAAAAGATATATCCGAAGACTTTTAAGGGGGTTAAATAATTGTGCACGACACACACAGTTGTTGAACATGCCATCACAAGATGCAGTCACGGTCATGCTTGTTTTGTTGTACTTTTTAAATGCCAGCAGCAAATCCGCACTTTTGTTTAGCCATTTTTTAAACCTGTGCCAACTCAAACATACACTTTAAAGAACAATAACATTTAATCAGTCTCTTCGAGAAAGCCATAACAACTACCACTGAAGACAACAAGCTTCTGCTTTTGGCATCTTTTCAATAGCAGATATAATTAGGACTGCAAGCAGTCACACAAGGTATTCACAGCCCACGCACCGCCTTTCCCACGCACTGCCTTTCCCAGCGGCCGCCCTTTTCGTCACTCATCACCGGCACGTCTCACAAAATGCACGGTCGAGGTCGGGCTCGAACCGGCGACCCTACGTCCGTGCCGCGTATCAAAAAAATTAATGGTTGAGTTCGGATTCGAACCGGCGACCCTACGTCCGTGAGGCAGGAGCTGTCCCACTACACTACATGGACATGTGTATTGACGGGTTCAAATCACACTATGTTTTGAGAGGGCGCGGTCTTCCATACATGGTGGATGTATGACTTATAAACCGGTTAACTGGAAGTAAACATATCTAAATAATCACCAACCAAGTTTCTAAAGTATACAGTGTCAACAGCCCCCTTGAAAACGGACCATTGAGAAATGATGTGTGTACCCCATTATGGCCCTGCCTGGGTTGTAGAGAGGCCTCGGTTTGGATAGAAGAACGTCAAACCAATGCATCCAATTGTATTTTTTATATTTTATATTTTCTAATATAAAGAACCAGATAGACACACACACACACACACACACACACACACACACACACACACACACACACACACACACACACACACACACACACACACACACACACACACACACACACACACACACACACACACACACACACAAAGACAGAGAAACACACACACAAAGGCACAGACACAGAGACACACACACACAGTGGTTTCATAGTAGATGCCGTTTATGGGTGATATTTTGCCACAGACACAGTGGTTACATAGTAGATGCCTTATGTATGTTATTCTCCCACCTGCTGGCGAATTGGTGCATTAAACTTAAGAGCAATCACGTTAATTGACACTGTGACGTCATGGAATGAGATATCGACACCAAATCTTTATCACATGTTAAGGGAGGTGTCCTCTATGTGCATGCCAAGTGTTTCAGCTCCTTTCTGAAGCTGGCTTGTATATAATAATATAATAATGTTCGACCATTTGCATATTTTGAATTTGCCATAACTCGGCCATGTTTTACCCAATTAAAAAGAAATCGCTCAAAGATTTAAGCTCAGACAGAACCACAGATCATGAATCCGTTTTTCTTGGGAAGCTCTGGTTCTGTAGAAGAAGATTTTAGAAGGTTTCACTGTTCAGCAAAATCTATCATGACAGACTTTATGGTGCCAAGAGGATAAAATGTACAGCATGTTTGAAATAAGGCATATACATTTAACTTTGACCGGATGTTATAGCGCCACCTATGCGCAATTTGCCGGCAGACTTTTTCGAGACCTGCTTACCGGGGATATGTATAAATCCCCAAAATTTGAAAACTTTTGATTAGTGCACCGCGGAGATATAAGCGTTACCAATCATGAATAATAATAATAATAATAATAATAATAATAATAATAACAGGCGACTGCGACAATAACAATAGGTATCCACAGATACACTGTGAATACCTAAAAAGGCTTTTGGAAATAGTGAGTACAGAATCTTACCTTGTCCTGAGGAAGACAATAATCTGGTTATTCGTGTCCATGCGATCAATAATCCAGCACAGTAACAGTGCAGTGTTATTATTACAGACAATCTAGTTTGGTAGACCAAATCTACCGTTTGTGCGTGTCCTCAACATTTTGTACAAAATACCTAACTGCTTTCCAGATGTCTCCCACCAGAGGAAGTGACATCACTTGGTGCAGGTCACATGCTTTTTATATGAACGCTTTAGAGATTTGTATGCGGTTTTATAACAGAGTTGACCAGAACATAGGAACAGACACAACATATATATTTTGATTACTGAAATTACAAATACAGAAAAACATATTTTATATGCGATTGATTTTATAGCTGTTAATAGAATAAGCACACCTTTTTATTGGACTTAAGTATTTCATGTTAATTCAAGTTGAGCGTATAAATCAGGAGCCGAAGACTTTCTTTCTTTATTTATATTATACTTCATTCTTATTAAGCATTTAGTAATTTCTTTAAGTATAAATTGTGCCTAAAATACAAAATCAAGCATTATTTTTAATGAAAGCATAATATAATTAGTATTATTATTCAAAATTGATTAAATAAAGATATCTATTTATTTTTTTAATAACAAAAAGGTATATCTGGGAGATGTGAAATGAAACCCCAATTCTAGAACCAACTATACACTCACAATATTTGGAGCGTAATGGACTTTTTAGATGCAAATGGATATGTATTACCTTAAACTAATTTGTTGTAAATATGACTTTGTATACAACCTCAAATCTTTAACATTTCTCTAAATCTCAAAGCCGTTCCCAATGCATTGTTTCTCCTAGAAAATATATTCTTGTACTCTCAGTACCCATATCATCTCTCCATATTCCTTATAAATAGAATTCATTTTCTTGTTAAAAAGGTGTTACAACTAATTCACATGGTCTATTATTACAAACGATTTAAACCCTGCTCAGTCTTGTAGAAAATAATATCTTAAATGTATTTGACCAACCAACAGTTTTGAAATTGAGAACGAAGTTCTTCAAATAGCCTTTTCCACTGAAAACAAAATAAATTCACTACAAAGTAATGAATGATTTCCCTTTGATTACCCTTCCAGTGAATTTTTAAGATTTTGCTTTGAGAGCATTGCATGCATTTTGTTTAAAGGTGATATTGAAACAAGAGTGCATCTTTTTGTTTCATGCTCTCATACCCAGTTGTTCTGGAAACTATTCATGGAATAGCACATTAGCATAACCCACAGCAATGCCTGTTTTAGATCATAATAGTATTATTTTTGTGTCTTATTAGAAGACAAAAATATTGTTTTCGAAATTGTAGCCAATTTTTGTATTCATAAGGCAAAACATTTTAACACCCCGACCATCTTCACATGCTTCTATATTGAAACTCAACTCTATGTTAAGCCACTGAAATTAGATCATCTGACCAATGGAATACCTTAAAGTTGCAATCTTGAAGATCTCCGCATCTTCCAGTGACAGGTACTGCAATTCTGTGCGGCGGCACGATTGCAAAAATAAAAACTGTACACCGCTACACACTCAAGTGAGTTGAAGAGCAATTTTGTTGCAGGAGCTACGCCATACCCTCTCTGGAAAACGTGTCACCTTCAGTGCGCCGCATGTGATTTGAATGCATGGTGGGAATGTCACCACCTACATCCAGTTCGTAACATTCATAATAATGCATATGCACGTGTTCAATTCATACAACAGGAAGTGTACCTTTTCAGCCTTCCATAACACCTGTTGCTCTCTCTACAGCAAGGAAAATATCAGTTGGTGTGCTGCACACAGAACAGGCCAAGAGAAAATGGATTTTCTTTTGTCGAGGTTGAGTAATTTTAATTAGTTAATGTTACTAGAAGTAACATTAAGTTAGCAAAAATGGCAGTGTTGACATTGTAGTGAAATTATACAATAAATGTATTTTTCAATCACAATATGGAGACTATTCTTTGGATAAAGGATCTTTAAGAGACACATTAAGCCAAATTATGTACTGATGATATAATTTATGTAATTTATACAATTCTAATTGGCCCCATACTTAAATTAATCAGACTTCTTCATTCAGTTAATGAATATGTAAATAGGGGAATCTACATAAATACATCTCCGCTTTTCCCTACTTATTCCCATTCATTTAACCAACCCATCTATCAACGTTCCACCACATAACTCTAGAAAAGATTTTAAAAAACTTTTTTGTAAATTCACATCTTAAAATTGTATGCAGGCTGACCTGTGCATTTATTTGGGTTTGCATGTAATTTGGCTGATTGTTGTATGAAAATACTGTTCAAAACCCAAGTCATAGAAACAAACATTGAAATGGAATGAGGGATGCACCGATACCAGTACTCAGACTCGGGCCCGATACTCATGTACTCGTAAAACGTCTCTGATACAACCACCTGATACCACTTTACGCAACGTGACGTAACGTTGAAGAGCCATTTGTTTTTCATGGTAATTTGTCCTATATGATCGTCAACATAGTAATCTATGCCATTTTATCACCCTTATTGAAATAAGTCCCCAATTTAGAGAAAAAAAGGGGGCACCGGCGGCGCGGTTTGTGTGGAGCTCTGTCTGGTCAGCGGTTGACTGCGGTGTCGAAGAGAAAGTTGAGCTTTTCGGAAACTTATTGTATACCGCTACGGTGTGTTTGGATGGTGAAGCTCCGTCTGAGCAGCAATTTAATTTGTACCCGCGTCCTAGGGTTAGGCTTCCCGGACACATATAGTATAACGCTACTGTGTGCGGCGCATTTCATATACAACATCGCTCATTATAATGCTCATACACAACGACGGTACTAAAAAAGTAGCACAAAGTTGCCGTGGGCCGTAACCATGGCAATAACACCCCCACCTCTTTCTTAGAGGGGGGGCGTGTTTTTTAAACTGTAATGGCATTATTAAGTACTCGTATCAGCGAGTACCCAAATGTAAGTACTTGTACTTGGTCTGAGAAAAAGTGGAATCGGTGCATCCCTGGATGGAATATCACATCATACTTTGATGTACTAAAACAAAGTACAAACATTAACCAATTAGTTATATTCTAGACAACATCCAGGCTTAAGTTTTGATTGGCCCTGGTGATAAAAACCTTGCCACTAATGAGTCTATCATGAATGCATTGTATTCAGACATGCTGGTTTCTTTTTACTCTCCTCCTCTACATTTCCAACTGGAAGTTACATTATTTTGTCATTTGTGAAAAGAAAGATATCCATATTCACTAGATAGTCTAGTCAACAGTACAACACAATTGTTAAAGCTTGGCACATTTTGAATGACCAGAGAAGGGAGCTGCAAGCTAGAACTTTGTATTTTTTGTGATTTAAATGCTGGGTACAGACACCATTGTGCCCTGCATTTAGTTGCTTGGTGATCAGCTCTTCTCAGTCTGATAAGCATTTGGTTGGAAATAACTTATGAGAACGCTCCAATATTAAATGTACTGTCCCTTTAAATCTATTCAATTTAGCTGCAATTTGGCACTTGGATGGTTTTTCAGCACTCGATTTAGCCTCCCACTGCCTCACTAAGCTCTTTTGACATTGCTACAAAACAACTACAAAGCTACAAAACTTTTCCTATAAATCTCTTTTTTCAAAAAGGTAATGGACTGGCAGTTGTGACAACACACAGAGCACGGCAATATATAATGTCATGACATTATTAACATGTTAAAATTTTGACATTATGATGTCAATTAGGAAGATGCTTGTGCCAATGTTGTAATTAAATACATTGTGTCGCAAGAAGATATTATGGTTCATTTTACACAAGCATTGTATTAAGGTATTCAATCATTTTAATGTATATGTACGTCTATAATTGACTGACTTTCATCCTGATCATTGCTCGCTAGATTTTGCTAAATAATATAACGTGTTGGTACTGGAAGCCTATAATCAGGAGAGGGGAATCGCTTTGTTTTTTGCATGTGTAAAAAACTTAAGAAACACTTTCCACTTTCAGTGCCAAATCAATAATTTATTTAGTTTTAATCTCTTCCAAGTGCTCGTATACTAAGGCTTAATGGTTCCATTCGCTTTGAGAATCGTGTCATTTACCATCACATAATTCTACTTGTAGCAAAGCAATACTGACTCATTAGTAGAAAACAGTTTGACGCTTCCACTTCATAAAAATGTTAGCTTTTCTATGCAGTTATAACGAGAAGATGACCTTGTTAAATAGAAGAGGTTGTATATTAACACTTGGCAGTTAATACATGTATGACAAAAAAGTGCATGACACCATCATGAAGATTCAATAAATGAAGGCTCAGGTGACATATTTAGAAATGGCCACAGCTCCCCCTAGTGTATCATCAGATTCAGCAGGACACAACTAAAATGGAGCAACATTTCACACCCTAGATTCACTTACCTTATGTTCAGTCCGGTAGATTGTCCAAGGATCTCCCACGCCTGAAGCTTTTCGATCAGCCTCTATGTTTTATTTGTACAAAAAAAATACAATGTATAAGAAACGGAATAACATCAGTTAAACTACAAGATAAATATACTTTTAGTAACACACACACACACACACACACACACACACACACACACACACACACACACACACACACACACACACACACACACACACACACACACACACACACACACACACACACACACACACACACACACACACACACACACACACACACACCTCTTTCTCCAGCTCTGAATTTACAAGGTCTTCCTTGGTCTTCTCCATCCTCTCCAGTTTCCTCCTCAGCCCCTCCACCTCCTCCTTCAGCAGGCTACTGTTCTCTCTGCTCTCCCTGATCCCACAAAAATAAGAAATCATGAAACGGTTTATTTAAAAAAACACTAGTTTCTGGGCAGATATGATTATCAGCCCAACAGCAGGATAAAATACAGTCGATAGAAGGATGTAATACTAGGAGCCCAACTTCAAATCCAAAATATGAGGAGAACATTATCTGGTGGTCTTCAGTAAGGGACGGAAGGGTACTCCCGATCCAAGGCATTTGCGTGGGATAAAGTAAGGCAAAAGATATGCAGCTTCACCTCCGTGTTGCGGCTAACAGGCTAACATAGCCTTCATCAGGGTCTTATCAGATTCCAGCAACCGCAAAACGTTCAGGGTCAGTGGGGAAGGCCTACCAAGCATGTTTAGGCTATGAAGAGCACCCGATAGTGCTCTTCATAACACTGACCGGCAGCACGGTTTACCTGAGGTAGGCATTGTCATCCCGGAGGCGGCGCACCTCCTTGTCCAGGTCTTGAACCCTGGCAACCTCTGACCTCATGGTCTTCACCAACGCAATGTCCTGCTCCTGAAGGGACAGACGTCTTTCCAACTCCTGGCGGAGAGAGCAACAGTAAGTGATGGAGTGAGTGAGTGAGTGAGTGAGTGAGGGGGGTGGGTGAGTGAGTGAGTGAGGGGGGTGGGTGACAGACCTTGATCTTAATCACATGTTCAGAGCATGAGGACTGGGCAGACTGGAGACTTTGGCAGAGCTGGGACACCTGCTGGTACCTCCTAAAATCATAGAAGTGAACACAACACGGCATCATTATCACAAGCCGGATTATGTCAATTCCTTCTGCTCTGTGTTTAATGCCATGAGTGAATGAGTGAGTGACTGAGTGAGTGAGTGAGTGAGTGAGTGAGTGAGTGAGTGAGTGAGTGAGTGAGTGAGTGAGTGAGTGAGTGAGTGAGTGAGTACCTGCGTTGTAGGTCCAATTGCTCCTGCAAGGACTGGTTCTCCAGGTTCTTTGTGGAGATGGTACAGTCCTGATTCTGAACCGTCTGTTTCAGCTCTCTGATCTCATCCTTCAGACCACTGATCGTCTGTGGCAGAGCACAGATGAAAAAACAAACACATATTGCTCAGGAAGAAACACTAGAGCACATATACAGTACCTATGTGTGTGTGTGTGTGTGTGTGTGTGTGTGTGTGTGTGTGTGTGTGTGTGTGTGTGTGTGTGTGTGTGTGTGTGTGTGTGTGTGTGTGTGTGTGTGTGTGTGTGTGTGTGTGTTTACCTGGTTTGCAGTGTTTAAGCTCACATCTCGCTCCTCCACCTTCTTGTTCAGGTCATCGAGGTTCTTGCGCAGAACTCTGTTATTCCCCAACTGCTCTGAAAGGCTTTTAGCAGCATCTTCCTCCTTCTCCTCCAGACGTTTGATTCTCCCCAGGAGGTCCTGATTCCGGTCAACCTCTCGCTTGAAAACAAACGTAAAAAAGGTTTGATAAATAATCTGCTGCCTATAACTTCTGAGCTCTAATTGGGTGTTATTTGTGTTTCAATGTATCAGAGACAAGAGGGATGTGCCTCTGTGGAACTGCAAACCATTTTTTTAACACAGCAGTAGATTACTATACCTCCAGGTCCTGGGCGCTATCCGTGGCAACCTTCTCAAGCTCAAAGCGAGCACGCTTGTGACTTAACTCCATCTGTTTCTTCTCCTGGTCCAACTTAATGTACTGGCTCTTGGACTGAACCCGTTCTGCTGCGTCTAACAGCTGAGAGATAGCAGGCCGTTAATGGGGCTTGCCTGAGAGTGCTGTGTTTATACATTACGGTTATAAATGGTGTGCGTGCCATGGATGGACGGATAGATGGTTACCTCCATGTTGCGTTTGTAGTTTATCTGCAAGTTTGCACTTCCGGCTGGCTGGTCGGAGTGGCGCTTGGGAGGTTCGGGGCAAGAGAGAAATGAGTTGAAGGACTTGAGGGTTGCGAACACAGTGGTGTTGTCTTCTATATCCATCTTCAGACCACCTGTGTATTGCTATGTGAAACACAGAATAATCTTGATTCCATAGTAACGTTACCATGTAGGACGTTCAGTTTCATGGAGAACATGAGCAGGTATGACACAGATTACTCCACTGTAACCACCCTCCCCATTCAGAAGCTCATCAATAAAGTCATCAATATAGCGCGGCTAAAAAGCATGTTACTAAGTTACTGTAAAACCGGATGTACTGAAGCGTTGCCTTGTAATAAAATGTTAGACATACGCTGCTAAATCAATGCCCTGATGAGCAAATAAATCATAAAAATGAGCAAACATAACTGACGATTTTATTATACATAAATAGTGGGTGTTAAAGGCAGACAGACACTACACTCGTTCAACGTTGTCTTCGAACAACTTGAAGGCTTTTACTTTTGAGGTTGTCCGGAAATGCCTGTCGTTACGCTAGCCAGCTTTATATCAAACGTCAACATTAGCTAGCCAGGCTAGGTGTTTCATTACATCGTTTGGACTGCAGACTAACATTTCAATTAATCTTGAAATTAATCGGATAACGTTAGCTGTGTTAACAATCGGGGCTGATCTCCTATTGCCCATTCTTTTTTTCAAAAGAGAAGATAGTGTTTATTATCCTACAGCGATGTATATCGTATATGGATGTTTACGCTAATGTGTTCTGCACATGAAGGAGAATGAGTTTATCGAGTGAAATATTTCATGCAAATGAACCTGGTAACATGATGCTGTAGATCTCTTACAGCCTTGGTAATGTCTAGCAAAGTCCTTACCCTTATTGTAGTAACTGTAGTTGGTAGTTTACTAGTATCCGTGGCTATCCAGCAGCACTCAGCCAAAAAGCCCTCCAGTTTAATTTGAACGTGAAGTGTGGAATATCTCGAGACTTCGGTGGACGATCCTAAATTGGTAACGGCAATTAAAGGTAATTTGGCCTGAAGAGCAGCACATTGAACTGATAGTTGTGTAACTGATATTGGGTGTCGTAGATTTATCAATCCTACGTGCAAAAATGTTGAAAAAAAGAAAAGAAAATGAATTTAAAAAAAAAAGAAAGAAAATAATTAATAACTAAAATCAATTAATACGCCGTTACATTACTTAACCTACATTATCCATAACGTTGGTTTGAGTAGCCTACAAAACGGTCCACATTCAATAATATGTGACAATAGGGATATTGTTAGTTGTAAAGAACCGTTCAGTAACAATCGCCAACACAAGTGTAGTTACATATCTTCCCAGCAGAGTGCATCAATGAGATGTGTTTAAACGACAAACGGACAATACAGCTAAATAGTAGTGATGCGAAGTTCGGATCTTTTTCAGGACTTAGATCTTCGGATCTCGTTCTTTCAAATGAACTAATCTTTTCGAGTCTGGTCGTTCATTTGCGCATCTGCAAATCGAAGAACGAGATGAACGACCAACTCGCAGATTCAGATCGTACATATTGGATCATAGAAATAATGCGTGTCTTATACGCTAGTCTAATGCGCTTGCGCATATACTACTTTGACAAGTAGACAAACAGTACACGATATAGCCAACATTCTCATTTTCATAATCAATCACCAGTAAAATCAAAGTAAATTTATGTTGGATACAGAAGCATCCCATTCCAAATATCTTGTCAGGATGTTGTAAGAACAAAGAGTGGTGGGCTGGGGCTGGGGAGGAGGAGATTAGAGAGCTCCACTCTCTATTTCTCTTTCTATCCCTCTCTCTCAATCTCTATCTATCTCGCTATGTCACTGCTTTCTTCTCCCCCCTCTCTGTCTCTACCCATTCCATTAATTAATGAATTAGTTATCTATTGTCCTAACTCCAGCACTCATTCACACACAATCATCACAAACATAATCAAATTACTTCTGATTTACTAATCCCATTTAGCCATTTAATCCTCTATTCTCTGGATTCAATAAAATGTGCAATCAATAATAACTGCTACCCATCTAATCATAGTTCATAGTCATAGTTGTTTGTCGGTTTGTTTGTTTGTTGGACTTTAGTTCTCCTTTAGCTATTATCACCAATTGCCTGTTCCAGTCACATTAGTGTTTTTCTTGGCTCTGGTGCTCCTGAGAAAAATGAGACCATTATCATGGAGTAGATGCTGGTGAGTTAAACGATCCAGGATCCAGGACGATGTGAGTCTGGGAGCTGGTCTGTCCCGGTATTCTTACCATCTACAGGTTCAGCATCACATTTACTGCATGGAATTATAGATGGAATAAAAAGCAGTTTGAAATGTGATAATCATATGTGTATATTGGGGGGCAGGAAGTGTAGTGGCTAGGATGTCGGACTCCCAGCCAAAGGTACTGGGTTTGATCTGCTGTCTTGATGTCTGCTGTCCACCTGTAGGCATCCTTGATCCTTGAGCAAGATGCCCTAAAAGCTACCTGCTCCTTGATCACTTAATGATTCACCGTAATTTTCATCTGCTAATTGACGAAATATTAAATAGTATTTATATGGAGGCTATCGCTCCCAGATACACTACATATACTTAATTATCCATCCTTGCCTCCCTCCAAACAATGACTCTACAATTCAATATGGTGACAGTACATGGTGGGTTGGGGGAGGAAGAGAACTGCAAATCTTTCAACTGTTTTCTGTGACTTTTCTGATTCATGTTTGCTGAAGCTCTAGTCGGAGTTGCCACGACGGCTACATGACTTCAATGAGCTGAAGCTGGGGGATGACAACTTCACCGCTTTCTGACAGCGTGACCAGAACACAACTGTATATCGCTGTTTCAGGCAATGACACCCAGACTAAGCTCAAAATAAACATTTGAGGTCATGACATCGGCAACCTGAGTTGATCAACCTCGAGCACTGCTTAGCCAAGCAGTCATGCTTCCTGAACATTAATTATTCTACTCCTCCTTCACGTCAATACATTATGGGAGAGGGAGAAAAATGTCTTCAAGCCAATGGCCTGATATGGACTGTGGCTACATACCGTATAGGAACCACTGTGTAATTAACGTGGCTTTTTGCTTCACTGTCTTCTAATTAAGTGATAAATAGGCCAGCCATTTTTAAGGGTAAACATGTGCGTAGACTTCCTGGTTGGTCAGGCCATCCATTAGTATGTGTATCCTGTTGAGTCTCTGTTAGCCTCTGTTCATCAACAATAGATGTTTGCATTGATTGTAAATGGCATGATGTTGGGTTTAGGTTGTAGTCTTTGTGTAATCTATGTTTTGGTGCCAGACTCACAGCAATTCAAGTCTGGCTATTGAAGCACATGGATATTTTTCAAGAGACATTTTGATGATAATTAGGAAGGTCTAAAATATTCCGTATGACACAAAAAACACAATTTGTCTTTTTGACTATAAAGTTTAATTATACTCATGTAAAGTAGGACATTAAAAAGACAGATTGGCCAAATATCTATGTGAATTCTTTTTAGCATTGTCGACCTTGTGTGTGTGTGTGTGTGGGGGGGGGGGGGGGGTTGTGTGGGTGTGAAATCAAGATCATACGACAATGATGACGCACAATTTTCCTCAGAATATTGATTTCCATATCATATACTTACTGCTGGCTGGATCCACAGGCTATATGGTATTTTCAGTCTTGTCTGAATCTTCTCTTAAACCCCAAAAATCTATTCATTTTGAGAGACAGACTGATCTACTGATCCTCCATTGGAATTAGAGGGTATCTCCAGCTCTCTAGCAGTTCTCTCAAGAAACAAATTAATTCAAGTTTTCTGATTTCCTGCTCTATTCTTCTCTGTATGCCAGCTAGGTTGTATTAACTTTCCCCAAATCTCCTGCTGTGTTCAGTTTAGTAACATTTATTCGCTATTCGCACAAAATGTACGTCATTGCAAATCGCAATCACAAGTTATAGTAGCATAACACAGTATAACCTTGATTGTAATATGACAGCAACGCCCGCATGAATGCGCACTTTCCATTCTAGCTTTTCCTGCATCATGCAAGCAGTTACACTTGGGTCATTTCCATTAAAGTAAACCACATTTTGGTAACATTCAGCGTAACAATTGATGTAAATTAATTTCCTCTATTACCTCATTAGACCACACGGTATTAAGGCTAACATCATTACCTCATTGGACCTGACACAGTATTAGAGCTCACACCCGTACTATGTGCTCACACATAGAGTGGTCAGAACAACACCATACAAGGCTAGACTCAACTCAACTGACCGTTAAACTCTCTTTTCAGTGTCTGAGATAAACCACACCCTATAGGCATTACTTCTTTGTCATGCCATCCTTACCAATATATACTAAAGATTCTCCTTTACACCACATATGCTTAATGAACCACCTCCAGAGTCCGTTAACCTTGTATCTCTGAATGAACCAATTTGTGTTGAACCTTTACCACTCTTCGAGTCATACCGAGGCCTGAAACCACAATCCCAGAGGCAAGCATCGAGACCCTGCTTCATCATTTGGCAAGCAGTTTAAAAGCCTTAATTTATGTCTATTTCAAACCAGGCAAATGTGGGCCACTACAGAAATGACCCCTGCGATGATGCAGATAATCTCAGTGGTGACTCGAGGCATCTGGTGAGTTGAATGTCTTCAGTTCTTCCCCCTTTTCCGCCTTAGGCGCTAGCAGCATACTGCATTGGTTGTGTTTAGCATTCTACGTGGACACAGCAGGCTCAGAGTCTACTGAAGACAGCTGGAGCCCCACTAGAAATCACCAGTGGAGAGTTGAAAATAAAAAAGACTCCATTTAAACTGTCCATTTTGCCGTTCTCTCTCTCTCTCCATACTTATTCAAGGTCAGGGTCACCATAGGCTACAGTAGAGTAGAATACACTGCAAGAGAAGAATGGAGATAATGGACAAAAATGAACCCAATTCAAGATAAAAGGCACCCAATTTTCCCGCTCAATTAAAGCTGTAAAAATGTGAGTCGACAATGCTTTTTCATCATTCCATTCCATCACATGTTCATACACACATTCATAAACACATTACCGACGCTCACACGAATGGGAACATTAGCACCAAGTGCATAGTGTTAATGGTGGTGGGAGGAAACTAGGGCACCCAAACATAGATTGATCACCTAATATAATGCAGGTGAGCCCCATCGCCCCATTACCCAATGCATATGGTAATCCCTATCCTTATTATTGCTTATATCAACCTCCTCAACGTTCTCTGATGTATTTAATGGAGTAAACAACAAGGAAATAGATGGCCAGACGCAAACCGAGATAATCTTCATCCAAATACTTTGACTGCTTATAGGACTGCAGCAAATAGAGGAAGAGATCTTACGAACCAACAGCTTACAGTCATTCAGCAGATGAGTACATCCAATTGTCAAGTCCAACTTCAATTGAAATTTATCTAAGATACATGTCCTTTAGGAGCAGGCAGGGGTGCCTACCGTTAGACTGTGGACATTGGGAATTGGAACCAGTACGTTTGGTGTAGGAATCAAACACCCTCACCACTATCCTGCACCTCCTTCACCTCGGTGACCTGCGGTGACACAAACACTTTTTGAACCAATTGTCGGCAGGCTTAAGGTCTGCACACACCTTACAAGCTCATACACTGTTTCTGTGACCGATATTTTGTTGAGAAAAGTCCTCTCATACTACGGCAGGACACCAACCGTTGGAGAACGGTCTGAGAACGGTTGGAGAAAAAAATTACAAAAACAAAAGTGAAACTATAATACCCTGAGGAATTTCCCACTATACTACAAATCCCAGTGTCCTGGCTGCATTCAAAACAAAGCATATAGAATAGACAAATGGGCAGTTCCAATCATGAATTCAACTTTGTTGTCCACACAAGGTGAAAAAAGCCTTTTGCTTCACCTGGCATACACACAAACAAATAAGCACATTTCACATAACCACCAAGAAATGATAAAAACATTAAAAAAGCAGCAATATGCTAATACCTGGGGTTGTGTAAAGGATTTGCATCTTTCTTTGGGATGAATATATGTATAGTCTAGAGCTTTCTGACTCCACTGTGAACTGAGTCTCATTTGGAATTGTATCCACAGGGAGTCGTACGCTTTTTGAATACAAGCAGTGAATAAGCTTTCAAATATTGTCAAACGTGTCAAATCTTGATCCCAGTTCTGAGACACATACAGGACACTGTACCACTAATGCTAAATTATATGGTAGTGAGACAAGCGCAGCAGTGGATGTTCAGGATTGAGCCATGTTCTGTAGACAAGATAAGTCTGTAGAGGCCATAGGAACACATTGCCATAGGAAACCGTAGACACAGAGAATCCAATCTTTTATTTTGGTTCAAAAGTTCAGTGTCTCCATGAGTATAGCATCTAGCTTCAGTGCATTGCAACTTTGATAAAGGTGAACATATAGTTGTAGATGGGACACAAACTAGGAGCTCCCGCTCAGCATACAGCCTCTACAGTTTCATAAGGAGTGGACATGTCAGTTTGCACTTACTGTGGCATATATTTTATTATTTGCGTGAGCTATAACAAGTAGTAACACATTTCTGCTCCAAGAGGTGTTGATTGTATCACACCACATAATACCATAAAGCACACATCCTTTTAGTATTTGGTTTTTGATGGCAGAGTAGATTGCTAGACTTTCATTGGGCACCAAAATATATATATATATATATATATATATATATATATATATATATATATATATATATAAATATATATATTCTGCAGCCTGTCTTGTCCCTTGTTTGTCATTAACTGAAACTCCCTCCCCGATCGCTGATTGGTTCTATAATTTTCAAAATTTTGGAAAAGGCTTTCAATGGGATCTAGTCCAGACTGATCTGCAGAGAGAAACAGTTTGTGAACTTGAGAGATCGGGATGGTCTCAAGAGGCTAGATTGATCAAGCTGCTCTACAAAATAAAGCAAAGCTATTAAGTCAAAGGAGGCAAGTCAAGTTGTCACAGTGAGAAACATTTGTTGAAGCAGTAGTGGATCACCTGATCAAATACGCCCCAACGCTAGATCCTTGAATGTGCTGAGTTCCATTTCCTCATCTGTGACTTGATTTGACAATGGAGACTTTCACAGATCTTTGAGTGGGCCTAAGAAGCCATCTACTTTCACATAAGTAGATGTAGAGACCACACAAGATATGTTGTCAACAGCTCTTTAAGCATATATAACATATAAAAAAACTAGTAGCATGCTGAGTGGTTGGCAGAGGTGGATGTAACGAAATGTAATTTGAGTATTTTCTTAAAGTCAGTAATTGCACTTTTACTTAAGTATGTTTTAAATGAAGTAGCGTAGTTTGCTACATTTGTACATCCCACAGTTACTGTGTAAATTATTAATTTTTGCTTTCAAATTAAAACTGACCTGGACTAGACACCAATCAAATGCATCGCATCAATAACCGGCTAAACAGATCAAAATGTCACCAGAAAATAACGCGTCCCACTCCTTCCTACAAATCTTGTAGCCCAAAACGCATTTTCTTAAAAACGCAATCTGTCTAGAGCCGTTTGTCCGTTCTGGGCTACTGCAGAACCATGGCGGTGCAACATGGCAGCCTGCTTGGAAGAGGTCCCGCTCCCCACGTAGATATAAAAGGCTCAAACTAAGGTAACGAAAACACAACGATTCTTAGTTTCATGGGATTATACACTAATTAAAACACACTTATGAATGTTATATTCCATTTCTGCCAAGTCCGTTCCGTTAGATGCTACACAATTCTACACAGTAGACCTTTAAACAAAAGAATGCTCCAATACTGTGTCAGGTCCAATGAGGTAATGATGTTAGCCTTAATACTGTGTGGTCTAATGAGGTAATAGAGGGAATTAATTTACATCAATTGTTACGCTGAAAGTTACTCAAATGTGGTTTACTTGAATGGAAATTACCCAGATGTAACTGCTTGCATGAGGCAGGAAAAGCTAGAATGGAAAGTGCACATTCATATGGGTGTTGCTGTCTTATTACAATCAATAATATGCACATCAAAATAAGTTGTATGCGACATACTAAATATCTCTGGAACGCTGCATGTTAGAGACTTACTTTTTTACCTTAACCATACTTACACCTACTATTTATTGTGAGGAGTTCGATTTCTAATGAATACCCAGCCATTTTCTCAGGTGCACGTTGGTGTTTCTACCGGTTATGATGGTATTTCCCACATGGCACATTAGGCATTAGGGGAGTAACTATGTAACTTTTATTTTGAGTTTTTAAGTGAGCTACTCTTTACTTTTACTTGAGTACAATTGCAGTCAAGTAACAGTACTTCTACTTGAGTAGGATTTACAGTACATTGCTGAACAAGCTATAAAAAGACCATGAAATATGATGTTTCTTTCTATGATATGATGCGTAACCTAGTACAACAGGATATTAGCATGTCCCGGGATGATAGAATGAATCAGGGAGGTTGTTCAGTATTTCTTTGTGACAGCGGGCTATATGTATATACCACAGAGGACAGAATGCCTCTCTGGCATAATCCATTTTATTAGTGGTTAGCATTTTATGCATGACCACACAGACTAGGGTGCAATGATGTCAAGCTAGCCTTTCTGCTTGTTCTTCTTGAAAAGAACTTTCAGCAATGATTAACATTTTCTCATTTAACTATGCTTCTTGCTGATGACTTCTTATAACAATTGTCCCAAGCATAGAACCCTTGCAATAAATCCAATAAATGCAAAAGAACAATAGCAATTACACAATACCCCTTAGGTTTAAGATCATCATACTATTATCATAATTTCATGTTATGCTAAAATAAAATGATGATAAAAATATACATATCCGTACATCCTATAATAATGTAATTTCTCTATAAAATACATCTGATTGCCATGCTGATACAGAATTAAAGCGAAGGACCACAGGTCGTGTCGCTGGAAATAATCCAGAGTAAAAGTCAAAGCAAAGTTCCATGCATGTGCATGGAGGACCAGGGTAGTATGGAAGCCGATTTGGCAGTTTTATTTTGATAAAGTGCAAATGTCAACTTTAATATCCTCTTAAACACACATTGAGCACCATGAACACCACTGGAAGTACGCTACAACTGTTTTACTCTGTCACATCATGTGTTGTCCTTAGGTTTTTGGTTGTTAAGTAGTTTTTCTTTGGTCGAGTACAATCAAGAATCTTTGCTGTATTTTACCCTGTATCTGATAAAGCATGCTATCTAGTGTAGAAAAGGAGCCCATTTCAAACATGTTGATGGAAAATAAGACAGACATCCATCAATTCCCCAGAAGATATGTGTGGGGGTAATGTCTGTAGCCAATATGAACATGAACGAAATTGCCTATCAAGGCTCACATTTTCCCAGCCTGATATAGAGGATAGAAAGAGTTGGCGGGATACACAAGGATAAGTGACATGGAAGGCAATGACTCCCGCACTCTGGTTCTCTAGACGGCGCCCCTGGAGACGGCGCCTTTGTTGGTAGCCGGCCCGCGTGTATCTGTCAGCTTGTGTATGCCGTCAGGTGGCAGTCACACTTAGACATGCACACACACCCCTGCATAACAATGCTGAAAAGTAGGTATCAGCTAGGTCTCTCTGTCTGCAGACGTGAATACTATATAAGGAACCATGTCAATCTCCACGAGCTCCTACTACGATTACACCTATCGATTATTTTGACATTTGATGAATCTCTGTTTGTGTTGAATTAATCTTAAAATGACTCTTAAAGTCTAATTATGGAGTGAGTACCAGCCCGTTAGGAGGGCCCATCTGTGACTAGTGCTGTACGTGTATAGCTTGGCGAGCACTTATCTTTTACTTAATGAAAAGGGATAGCGCCACGTTTAGAACTCCCCTGGGGGGGAATATGAATACGAAGGATTAAAGATGTCGAAATGCATCACCTGAAGCCTCCTTAATGTCAAAGGCATCATGACACTTCTGTGGCATTACCTCCATGTCTTGTTTACATTGAGTCTGGTGCCAAAAACCAACACAGTTTGCATCACTATTTAATCAGTGAAGGCTGAAAATGAAAAGGCTGAAGAATGGCCTTTCTTGGAGAGTATTTTGTGAAATTCTCCTCTCCTCTGCTGGAGTACTGGAAGCAGCTCTGGGAGGGAATCGTTAGTCTTAGTTAGTTTGTTGTCAGGAGGACTTCAGCCTCTACTGAATCAGGAAGGACATCTCACAGTTTCTAACCTCTCTCTTTTCCTTTTTATTATTTTGGTGCCATATCAGTGGACCTTGTGTCTCCTGCTAAACGTGTTCCAGTAGGAAGCTATTGGAAATCAATGATGGAATGGAGAATGTACAGATGACAGAGGCCACTCCTTGTAGGGACAGGAAAACCCCTGATGCTTCTGAAAATGTAAAAGGGTGGTAAGCACAACTCGACAAGGATGTGCAAACACACACCAAGCAAAGACACATGACAAAATGGAAGATGTGGTCCATAGGGTGATTTTGCTTTAATTTCTGTTGCCTGTGCTGATAGGGGTGATCCTTTTATCCGTTAATTCATTTTCTTGGGTTGCAGGTAGGAAGAAGGAATGATAAAGAAAGTTAACAAGACAGAACGAAAGAAAGAAAGACAAGAAACAAGGGGAAATAAATACATATATTTGGTTGTTGTTAGATGTTATAGTGACAGTTAAAAGTGCATGCAGTATGGTTTTCTTCCAAGGTTATTCATGTTTTAGAAAGCAGAGTAAGATGTGTAAATGAGAATATACTGTAACAATACACAAACTGAAAATGGTAAAGGGAATGGCGAAACTGACCATTTATCTTTGCTTCTCCATCTGCACATTACGAAGCAAATCAAGTCAAACTTCAACCAATAAAAAAACTAAATTATTATTTGCTGACTTGTCAAAATGAAGTGGCATATTATAAAATCCATAACTTGCATATTGCAATCTCAAAATTCACAAATGTGTCTCGCTCAGTAACTTGAAGCCCCCCCCCCCGAAATCACAGCCAATATCCAGTTAAAGTTAAAGAAAGAGCCGATGATTTTAAAGCCTTCATCCCAGCTTCATGTCCACCATTATGGACGTGAGACTTCATCATGTGGCATGAATTTATATAATTTATTTCCCTTTGATGTTCATAAATTCAGAGCGTTTCCTGTATTCAGCGGTCGCCTCTGGCCTGGAGCTCTGTTGCTAAATGGCCCATGAACTGCAACCCCTACTTCCAAAAGAAAAAAGAAAAAATTTAATCAAGTGAAGAGAAAAGATGGCAATAGAGAGAGAGGATGTTGGTGAAGGTTGTGGCTGGGAGAATGGTGGTGGTGGGGTCGAGCGTGTAATGGAAACAGAAATGGTCTATTGTTAGCACCATCTTCTCACACTGATGCAGCGATGACGCAGGGTGTGGCGGTGGGGGGGGGGGGGGGGTCGGGGGGAAGGTGGGGGTGGACGATGTGTGTGTGTGTGAGTGTAGAGTGGGGGATATGTACATAAGAGACGGACAAGGCAGCAAACAAGCTGGATGGGGTGGGGGAGATGGGGTGCTGGCGGGATGGAATTGAAATGAACAGCAAAATAGAACCAAAAGATTACGTGTGGACAAAGACCAGAGGAGCAGGCTGTGGTGCAAACAAACTGCATAGATTAACCAAACAAGAAATTACACTGATAAAATCAACAGATGAAATGAATGATCAGAAAATGAATTGCAGTACACGGGTATGGTGGCTGATTTGAAAGGTGTACAAACTCTACCCTGGTTTTCTCTGATTTGCAAAGGGTATGAAGAACTGCATTTGGAAATTCTATACAATGTTGCATCATGCCTGAGGACATCATGTGATCTGGATCTGATGTGTCCAATCAGCTCTTTCTAACCTCAAGGACAAAGCCATTAAGCATGTGATGAAGTGTGAAATGTGCGGGGTCAGAAAGACAAAATTCACTATCGCTGATACAATTTCACTGTACATTGAACGAAATAGGAGTGTGTATGTAGGGGGCGTGTTGTTGTGTCATGTTGACATAATAATTATGTTTTCGAAGAAAATACAAAACCACAGAAAGTCTGCCCAGGATATCAAGGCAGAACTACAGGAAGCAGGACAAAGGCTGTTTTGATGAAACACCAAGTGAACAGTATTTCGTAGACATCCCCGCTGGGCAACACTGTGCAGTACACGAAAGGAGCAAAGAATTAAAGAGAGGATGGGATGGAAGAACAGGACAGAGGGAGGCAGTTGGACAGAACACACACACATACATTTAATGGTGATCATTACATTAGTACCCAATGTGAGGTGACAGAGTGAGGAGTCTCAGGGTGACGTTAACACTGGCTGATGCCCTTGTTGTTTCCCCTCTCACACATCTTGACCTTCTGTAGGATAAACATCATGTGTGTATGTGTGTGTGTGTATGTGTGTGTGTATGTTTGTGGGGGTGTGTGCTAGTGTGTGCTGGTGTGTATGTATGTGGCAGTGTGTGTGTGTGTGTGTGTGTGTGTGTGTGTGTGTGTGTGTGTTTGTGGATGTATCATGTAATTAGCAGTTTAATGTCACAGTAGTTCATACTATTCACCATCTTTGTTTTCTACTTTGCTGCAGGCTGCCTGGGGGCAGATAACACATGGATAGCTGTCAATGTGCCTCAATGCCATTCCCTCTTTGTGACTGTTGGTGAATACTTTGTGTTGACTATCTGTTGCGCTTGTTGTGTTAACATTGGCCCAGCACTAATCTGGATGGCCCGTTAACGAGGTGGCATTAGCCTCTAAAGAATGAATGATTTAATGGGGAAACAGACACAGCGGTGGCACTGTTCGTAACCATTTAAAGTACAATTAACTGAGTAAAAGGGGAGTGATAATGGCACACAAGGTCCTTCCTCCAGCCAATGACAGCTTCATCCACCATTGAAGAAACAGTATTTATTTTGGGAGACTTTTTGACAGCAAAGTATTTGATTTAATAGAGCATGATAATGGGAAGACACAGGCGGCGATTTACCAAGCATCTTCAATTAGACAATGGGTGTACATGATTCTTATATGGAAATTTGTCATGGGCCCATGATATCATGGGCAGTAACAACAAAGGAAACAAAGATGAGGGGAGTGACCACCATGGAGAGTTTAGGATTGGCCATGGCCAAAGTCAAATTAGGAGAGGCCAAGTTAGTTTGCAATACACTATAAGGGGAAATGTCTGCAAGGATGCAAGACAGCTACACAACAAAGAAGTCGGTAGATTGGCATGGCCTGAATATCAGGCTTTGTGGCTACAGTGTACACCATTCAGTTGGAGAGAGGAAAGGATCTAGCTATAGTTGCAAGGAGAATTTATGCAAAGTCTTTTTTAATTGATTAGTAACATTGTACACAAGGTGATAGTGTTTGTATATCATTTTTACATTATCAGAATACATTTTCCCACGACATCTATCTTTACCAGATGTGTGCAGATTAACAGTATGATAAATTCGATGTATTCTGCGGTCTCTCCACCTCATGTTCCATTCAACCCAATCACCACGCTAGAATAAAGTAGTTTTGACAAATCAGAACCTTTGTTCCTGAAAATAGATTTTTTACGAGGAGGGGAGTGAGACAAGGTCAACCAATGACTCTCCTTTAGTTTATGTTTGTTTTGGAGCAGCCTGTCCTCCAACCTAAACGACAGAATAGGTTGTATATGTCGTCCAAAAACGACCCATATGAACGTTTTAGCCCCCTATCGACTGTTCGAAGAAACAGCAATATGTCACGTATGTCAAGGTTCTGTCTTGCCAAAACAAAATGGATGACATTCGTTTTATTCTCAGTGTAAAATGCGACATTATAAGATAGTTTCTGCATTAAAATATGTTTTGATAACATTTCTAGCAATACGTGTGCATTTTGATTTGTAATCTTCAGTCAGTGAATGTATATGATGTTTAGTATGTGATGATTAATTTATTCTATGCTTTATTTAGACCACATGATATTCAAGATAACATCAGTACCTCATTGGACCACACATTTGTAGTGCTAACACCAGTCAGACACTACAAACATGGCCTCCTTGAACTTCCGCCCAGGCCAAGACAAACCGAAGGTTTAACCGAAGGTATTCCATAGATGCTTCATGAACCACCTTCAGAGTACAAGCTTGTTTCCCTTGTATCTCTGCCAATAAACCACGTGTTGAACATTTGCCACTCTCCGAGTTGGTTGTAAGATGTCGTTTGAGATGCGATAGTTTCATTGCTAAGAACATCACCACACACTGCGGCCTGGGCTCTTCCTCCGTCCCACTCCAGCTGAATCCAAATTTGACGTAACTCGAGTCATATTTCCTTACTGTCTTGTGCCGTTTGCTCCTAGCAGGTGCTGTGGAAACTTCACTGGTGCTGCTGAAGCAGCCACTAGCACCTGTGCTCGGTTCACTGTCGTCCACTTCAGTTTATTCAGGTCTGCTCGAAATGTTCTCCTCCTGATCCGCACTTCTCTTCCAAATAGTTCTCGTTTGGAGCCATGATCGCAGTGTTTATTAACCATTCATAATTTTAGCGCTTATAGCTTGCCGTCACAGTTTAGCTTGTAATCGTGGATGTATGCGTGCGCTATAACCCGACTACGTAACAGGCTGATATTGACACAAAAATATTACAGGAAAGGTTAAACTTATTTTAAATCCCATTTCAATGATCTCATGGCTAAGGTATTTTCATTCGTAGTAGTATTTTGATAGTTTTATGTTTTTTAATAAAAATTTATATATTTATTTTCGGAGATTCCTCCGCGTACCAATAAATAGCGCACGCATACCACCAGTGGTACGCGTACCATAGTTTGAGAACCAATGGTCTAGAGTCAAAGTCGTTCACTTGGTTAAACCATTAAGATTTGACCATAATACGTTCGCCTGTTGATCTCTGTTGCTGTTGCAGTGTTTTGGCGTGAGAATTGTTTGGGCGGCGCGAGAGCGTGAGGCTGAATGTGAAAGCGTGTGTCACACGCCAGAAGCGTGAAAGTTGGCATCCAGCGCCACTCCTGGTGGGCCGTGCGTCCCCGGACAGCCCTTCTAGGTCATTTCTGGGTCTGGAGAGGCCCCACATTGAGTGCCAGTGTAACAGTTTGTCGGTTGCTACACGCCACCTAGGTGGCTTTTCTGGGCTCCTCCAAACATAAGGACGCAGGGTGGTGGTGTTGAAAGCCGGTTTATTGTACGTTTTCCATATAATGATACATGACCTGGTGCTCCATGTTGCCATGAAGGAGATCTCTCTTCGAGTGTGTGTGGTGATGGCTGGTTTAACCTCACCACACTGATTACTCAATGCACAACAGGTGTATAGCCTCACCCAGCCCCAGAGTCCAATCAGTCAGATTCGGCCAGGTGAGGCTGCCTAAACCAGCCATCATCCACACACACAGCATTGTTGATAGCTTATTTGCATTCTTGCTTCAAACCTACTTATGCATTATGCCTGTTCAATATACACACTGCACTAGGCCTATGTCTTTTATATATTCTGCTGCTCACTGTCCACCATTCCGGCCCCGCCCCTCTCTAGTCCTCTTGAGAAGGGGGGGTAACCCCTTGTACCTTAACTGTTGTAGATACTGGGCTCAGAAGTATAGCCAATTTCTATGTAACAAAATGAAGCCTATCAGAGGTTCTAGGTCCGCTCAGGAGAAAAGGGTATCTGGCAGCAATGACTGCAATAAAGACACTCAGTCAGTAGATATTTTTGAAACTGAATGAAATTGAAAGAAAAAAATATTTTCTTTCCACAGATACCGGATTTTCTCCTTTTTCTGTGATAGCATTTTAATTATTGTTTGCTGTCAGGATGAAAAGAGAATAAAAAGAACAAATACAACAAAAAATGCTTTGAAAATGAATTGCCTACCCTACCTTCAAATCACTATTTTATTGTATTTAGCTATAATATTATATTTAAATCACTCATTTTTCTCTGGGTGACTCTGTTTTTATAACTTTTCTAAATACCTTTTATTTCACAGCAAATTAACACTCCCAGTTATTCTCAATTTGTGACCATTTGGTTGTAACTGCAATACGAGTTAGAACTAGCACTAAAAACAAATAGTATTACCAACAAGGTGACTTCAAATAAAAGTTTGATTACACTTAATACTTTATTAAATGAGTACAAATACATTCAACAGGATCACAATGTATAATAAGTACCAAAATAAACACTCAATGTACTCAAAAATAGAAGGAGGAATTGTCCATCTAGTGGGAGGCAATTGTTTGTTCCGTTTGATGCAATCCTTACTTTGAGTAGAGTTTCTTTACTTGAACAAAACACTTGTAGAATCCGTTTTTCCTACCACTCTGGATAGGCACAACGCTCAATCACTCCTCTTTTCCAGGGCTAGGATCGCCATCCCTGCACAAGGGAGAGAGAATCTCACATTGTCCATACGTGCTTGACGACGTCAATCCACTGAAGCGGCAGCAAACTGGAGGAAAACCCAGACACTAAAAGACTCAGCCTGGCTCCGTAAGAAGCCAGACGGATTATATGCAGTCATATACAGTTAATATACAGTTCGTCATACTTGATTTCACAAAACGACATAAAACATCTACACAATAATGTTTAGTTATTTGTACTGTGCACCGTACCCTCTATGGTGGCAGCAATACGCCATCTTCCTTACACCGCACATAAAAAATGGCCTGACATTCGCTCCTCTAAGTAATGCTACAGAAACAGCAAACATGCCTTTATACGTTTATTTAGTGGCTATGAACCAAAACCGTTTCATTAACAATGAAACAAACAATACACATCTTCATACACATCGAAATACCCCACATGGCTAGCAAGAGTTTTTACATGTTTTAAATAATAACTATAATTATAAAACTCCCAAAGAAACTATTTAGTACAAACAAAAGCTTGCTTGTATTGAAAAGTCAGCATTCACTTCTGTTGTAAATGCAACGGCTATTTTCCTTTACTATTGTTTAAAGTTATTATTTTCCAAAAACACTTAATTGTAGTTTGTTATTGTTTTAAATATTATTTCAGATTCTAGTAACCACGGGTAACAGCAGTGTTCTGATCCGCAGCGGACATGCCTTTGCTATAAGCAAACAGATGTAACATTCTATCCCCTGAATGCCTCCTCTCAGGCAATGTGTCATACTCGGCAGGCTGCACCTGCAGAGGTAGTGTCTCCATTTTCCCATTCTCAGAATGTCTTCTCGCAGGCAGTGATGCGGCACCGTGCTGGACAGGGCACTGGAGGGCCTGGAGGTGGCTGTCGGCCGGGGAGCCCACCCCACACACGCTGGGGTTGGACTGGTACCAGTCGGAGATGCTATGCTCCGATCCCCGGCTGCCATCTTGGCTGTGGTGGTAGTCCTCAGCCACGCCTGTCCTCTTCCCCAGCCCCAGCCCCAGCCTGATCCCTAGTCCCTGACCACGAGCCAGGCCCAGCAGCCCGGGCATGCTGGCCAACGACGTGGCCCCCGTCACCGCGGCGATGTGGTTGCAGTCCAACGCGATGAGGGCGGCGTCAGCAGTGGTCGTGGCGGAGTGGTTGAGCGAGGTGGAGGGGAAAAGGGCGGCCGCCTTCTTGCAGTACCGTGTCCGTAGGACTCTGGCAGAGCGGTAGATGTTCCCTATGAAGCAGTAGCAGATGGGGTTGAGGCTGGAGTTGGTGAGGCCCAGCCACTGGACGAACGGCCGGGTCTGGAGGACCCAAGACGGGGGCCTCTCCTCGCAGTCGATCCAGAGGTCGGCCAAGTAGAGGGGCAACCAGGACACCGCGAACAGCAGCACCAGACACACCACCATCTTGGCGATCTTCTGGCGCATTTTGAGGCGGGAGTTGTGCAGCGCTTGGCTCCGGGGATCCAGATCAGAGAAGGTCGACTTCCTGCCTGCCCAGAGACGCCTGCCGGTGAGGAAGCTGATGATGAGGTTAAATGTAACTGGCAGGCAGTAGAGGGCCACGAACAGAACCACATTGTACCTGTGGAGCGCAATGAGAGCGTGTTAGTGCAAGATTAAGCACCTATTGTGGTTAGCTACATTAAATAACCATTGATCCCTAGGGCTCAGGCGCACAAAGCCTACAGCCTCACAAAACAGAATGAGTTTTTCCCCCACATCTTTCTCTCGCCCTATTTTTAAATCTGAACAAACTAAGGATTGTGATGAGAATATTAAGTCTAAACCTCCTAGTGATGTTATCTGTGGCTAATGCATTCTTATGAAATTTATAAACAATCATACAGATAATATTGCAAAAATAATAAACAAATGAAAACAACTGGTCTGTTTGTCTGTCTGTCTGTCTGTCTGTCTATCTGTCTATCTGTCTATCTGTCTATCTGTCTGTCTGTCTGTCTGTATATCTGTATCTATCAGGGATGCACCGATTAGGAGATTCTGGGCTGATACGATGTTTAAAATAACAATTTGGCCAATGATCCTTTTGTGCCAGGGACAATTTTAGTATAATTTTTTCAACTGTTTTGTAGTCTTTCAGGCATTCATCACGCTATCTTAAAATCAGCAAAAATTGAATAATACAAATGTATGAAACAACCTTTAATATAACCTTCTTTCACATGACAAAGATCCTTTTTTGTGGACAGCTGATAAATCGGTGCATCCCTAGCTATCTACCTATAATGAATAATGTATGTACACTATCTCTGCTAACAGAACCCTGGCCGTGGGTTCGAATCCCAGCCTGCGCCGTCACCTACCCCTGCTTGAGCCTGGGCTGCGGCCACTCCTCCTGGCACACCAAGATAGAGAAGCTCTCGAAGGTGACCTCTCGCCGGCGGTTCATGACGGCGAGCGGCGCGCACATGGCCGACGACGCCGCCCACACCGCGCCCACCGTGGCCAGGATGCGGCGGCGGGTGAACAGGGAGCGGGCGCGCAGCGGCGAGCGCACGCTGTAGTAGCGGTTCACGCTGATCACCGTCAACGTCAGCACACTGGCCGACACCGACACGGCCTGCGTGAAGGGCACCGCGCGGCACAGCAGGTCGCCGTACACCCACGCCCGGTAGATCTGGATGCCCAGGGTGACGGGCATGCACACGCACACCACCGCCAGGTCGCACACCGCCAGGTTGACCAGCAGGCTGCGCGTGGCGCTCACGCCGGCCAGGCGCCGTCGGCCGCCGCGGCCCGTCAGGACGTGCAGCGACATGAGGTTCCCCGCGAAGCCCAGCGCGAAGGACGCGCAGTACATGAGGGTGAGCGCGATGGTGGCTGGCTCGCGCAGCGTCCACAGCAGCATGCTCTCCAGGTTCTCCGCATCGCCCTCGGGGGGCATGGAGGAGGAGAGGGGAAAGGAGGAGGAGGAGGAGGAGGATGGAGGTCGGAGGAGGGTGAACGTTTGGTTGAACGAGGAGGCGGAAGAGGAGAAGGAAGAGGAGGAGGTGGTGGAGAGAACCAGGGAGGGGATGAACAAGGATGAGGAGGTGGGGGAAGAGGTGGAGGTGGATAAAAGAAGGGAAGGGATGAGCGAGGAGGAGGTGCTGGTGGGGAGAGGAGAGGGCAGAGGTTGATGGATGGAGGCAGAGTGGGGTGCGGAGGAGAAGGGAAGGACGGGAGGGCGGCTGAAGCCATAGGTGGGGTCAAGCCTCCCCTGTGAGTCCGAGGTGACATCACCTGATGTAAACTGCATCAGCGGAGAGAGGGTGCTGTCCAACAGCTGAGCCTGGCCAAATCCCATGATGCCACTGGGCCCTGCCGATCACAAAACCAGTCGACCACGGCGGGAAAACAAAGAGATAAACCTCTACGCTTCACTGTTGGGGCTGTCCATCGCGGTCATCTCCAAGATGGATCCAAGAATAACAAATGTTGTTTTTACAAACAAATGGTCGGCGGAGCTTCATATTGAAGTAGTTCTCTAGCATAGTTTGGGCATGGCTTGGGTTCTCAACATATAATGATAACATATTATTTGTAATTCTGTTATTGTTGTCTTCTTTACTACTATTATTGTGATTATTTATTCATTGGATACATTAGGAGCTGGGACTGTAGCTTGGGGGTGTGAATGCAGTTCTTACATAACATACAACATTTGATCCTCCGGGGGAATGGCTCACTAAATACGCTGACGTGAGACCAGCCTTTGGTCCAGCTTCCCCTTATTCCCCCCTAGCAGGGTCTCTTGTTTCAACTCTTCTTCTCTTCATCCCCCTCTTTCTCTGAGCCTCTCTTCCCATCACTGCTGCCACTGTTGATCCTGGAGTGGAATCTAAAGTGGTAGTAGAGGTGGAGGTTGCCAGTGTGTAAAAGGAGCAACATATAACAAGTATATAACAAGTGTATACATTTTTTTGTCATTATGCTATTATGGTTTTATTGGTTTACATGGGACCTTAAAAACACAGAAACATACAGACACAGTCGTTGCATTCAAATATGTGTTGCACGGTTAGTGGAACCCTTCAGAATGGACTGAGTTGAGCAGGTTGTGGGCTGTGAAACCGTTTGGGATGTTATTCTACACACGCCCATAACACAATTAGAAATGTTGGACTTGAAACACAAGATGCAGGTGTTGTGGATATAAGACAAACGGATATCACTGATCTCAACATACCATTTTACTGTTGCAATGGATTTATTAATTGATGGTCTTTAGAGATAATGAATGTTAATCATAGAATGTGCCGCTTCGTTTAGCTTCTTTATTTTTGACGTCATTTTAAGGAACAAAGAAAAAACGATCTCTATAGCCTAATTCATCTGTCCATCTCTCATATATGCGGTCATTTTAATAAGCAATTTCGATCAAAATAAATTGTATAGTTGAATAAGTTAGAAAAAAAGTTGATACTGGCAAATAGTAGCAGCTAATCATTTATACTAGCCAATTATACATGACCTATTACAAAAAAAAAACAATTAATAAAAACGACATTGGATTGAATTAATACTAATACGTTTGTTATGCTTACCTTTTATAACATTTCAATCAAATCGGTATAGGCACTTGGTAATAAGAGATTCAAGAAGATGTGACATCCAATTGTTTACTCCCAGTGTCAGCTTCACAGGCGCGTCAAGCAATGTTCCCCGCAATGGAAACGAGGCTCGCGCAGTGACTTAGGAAAGCGCAACATTTGTGGCATAAATCCGTTTTAGTCCTGAGGTAGGTGACTCTGACGTCCGCTGTTCCGGACTCCTGCTACATCGATTGTGTACAGCGCAGGAGCATGCGTCCTATCCAGCCTGTAATGCGCACTGAGAGGCTGTTTTTCTTCTTTCTTTTTTTTATGGGGGGCTTGCTGGATTGGGTCTTAGCTAAAACGCCACTTCTGAAATAATAGTTGTACTAAAATATAACACAGGCTACTAGCCACCCCCGATGTTTTACAGGTGGATATAGATATTGTTTAACTGGTCTTTTACAGTAATTTACATTTGTGCTACTTTCCACTTATTACGTTCGGTGGTAAGGTCATTACTAAGGTCCTCCCTGTGTGTGTGTGTGTGTGTGTGTGTGTGTGTGTGTGTGTGTGTGTGTGTGTGTGTGTGTGTGTGTGTGTGTGTGAGCCCATGTGCGTGTATGTGTGTAAGTGCGGATGTGAAGTGAGTGTGTGTATTTGTGTGTGTGAGAGAGCTAGTGTGACGTGTGTGTGTGTGGGGATGCTCTTCACAAACCGTCTGTCTGTCCGTCTGTCTATCCTCTATCATAAGCCATATGTCTGACTGTCTGTCTGCTCTACCTCTTCTGCCACCAGAAGAACAACATAATAGATTGCCTTCCGATGGCCTTTGATGAAGTATATAGGCTGAAACGCTGTGCCTGCAGGTAGCTACACTGCGGGTAATTACCCTTGGGCAAGACTGCATTCAAATATGACCCTCTTAAAATAGTATTTAGATTCCCTTCACACAGTAGTAACAGTATGTTACAGTGTTTAAATCTGTCCTTTTGGGGTTTCAACCTAGGATATAGCATCCAACAAAACAGCATAACATTAGTACAGGGGGGGAAAAAACCTTCCCTGCTCATTATTTTCAATAAAATGTATAATGTTAGTTCAATCAAGGCAGAGGGAATGTTCTGGAAATCCCAAGCAAACACATTGGCATTGACCTCCGCTCCTATTCAGGCGTTGTTCTGGTGTTGATAAGAGTTAGTTCATCAGTAATCTGCAGGTTAAAAGGGGTGAAAGGGGCTGTAGGTAGGATTTAAGGCCCCTTATTTGAGTGTTATGTGTTAGAAATGTCACAGCCATCCATCAGCAATTAGTGAGTGAAATGCACTGTGAGAATGTTTGCTTCGAGTCAACTGCGCCTGCCTCTAAGTCCTTTCGATTTTAGACTTCTCCCATTTCTAATAAATCAGGGTATCTCTTCCCTGATTGGTTCAGGAAATACATATTTGCCTGTCAATCACAGATGTGTGGAGAAGGAGAAACATAAGGGAGGGAGCTTAGAGTGAGGAGACATTTTTTAATGCTTGGTTTCAAAATCTTGCTCTCTTCTGATCTCTTTCTTTACAACTTTTGAATCTTACCTCCAGGAAGTTAAAAAGTTAGTTAATAAGTAATCATCAGCTAAATCGGGTTTAAGATGTACTGCATTTATATAGTACGTTTCTAACCATAGTGTGCGTCACAATCACCCATTCATACACAGCTTCATACACCGAAGGCAGTGTCAACCACCTCATCAAGAGCAGATAGGGCTAGCTGTCTTCTAGCCCTATCTGCACCTCGCCACAGAGCTAGGAGGAGCCGGGGACCTTGTGGCTGCCAGACAACCTGCTTTGTCTCCTGAAATACTGCCACTCGCAGTAAGAGCTTAAGAGTTGGCTCAAAGTTCATCAGTGAGCTGCAGGTTTATGGGGTTTCGGAGTTTTGAGGACCATGGCTCCAGATCCTGAATCCTTTGTGTTGGAACACAAAATGAAAGCACAGGCATTTCCTCTCATTCACACACACACACACACACACACACACACACACACACACACACACACACACACACACACACACACACACAGAGACACACACAGACACATGCACACACACTCACACACATGTGCACACCCACTTGCACACACACATACATAGACACATCAACATACTATTACATACACACACAGCCACACAAATATAGAAACACACACACACACACAAAACTGGCATGACCATAGTCGGATGAACACACACACACACACACACACACACACAAACACACTGTGTGACTCACTCTCACATGCTGACCGCCACTGTCGATCCCCTCTTGGCTTTGTTCCTACACAAGTAGGAAGCGAGGAGAATGAAATTACCTTTTCATTTGTCCTATTGTCCTTCATGACCTTGAGATTAAACTGAACACTGCCCGTTTTCTATTGAGAAAGTCTATTCACACTCATGATTCCCTGTCGATGCCAATGTCGTAAATAAATTGTTTTCCAAATTGATTTTATTATTACTGATGATAATGCATGGACTGAAGGAAAGAAATACTGGATTTACAATTGCATTGCTATATACTGATTCATTGATTGGATATATTATATATTTATCAATATCTATATGTATATATATAACATTTCCAATTATTTTCAAAATATTTCCCGAAATGTTCCATATATATTCCAACATTTTCCGAATATTTTCCAAATCTTTTGCAGACAAACTCAAGTTTTAGATAGCCGCCTACAGGCTCTATAGTGTGTCTATGTGACTGTACAATGTATATTTATAGATAAGATAAGTAAATTTCCCTTTAATGTAGCATTCAGTGCAATCAATAAACTCATGTCATACCAAAGGTCTGAGTGTAACTGCATGCACTCACGTGTATGCAGTCACACTCACACACACACTGACACACACACACACACACACACACACACACACACACATATATATACGCACATTGAAAGACAAGCAGAAATTTGACCTTTAGATGCAATTGGATCTCAACTGTATTTTCTAAGACATATCAAGATGAAAAAAGTGAAATACAAATTGTAACAAAGAGGGCAACTGTGTTCGCGCATATATATATATATAAATATATATATATATATAGATGTCTATACATTCACAGTCTAAGTATTAGCCAGCTGTTATCAGAAATACACCCCATCATTCCCTCTCTCACTCCCTCTACTTTGTTATCTCTCACTCTCGTTCTCTCGCTTTCTCTCTCTCTCTCTCTCTCACTCACTCTCTGTCACTTTCTCATTTGTTTTCCACAAATCACATTGTGCCTTCTAAGAAAACGTGAATCTATTATAATAAATGATTAGTGCTTCACTCTGTGGTTATGCTTGGATCCCCGCTGAAGGCACATATGAATCACATTCCGTAACACACACACACACACGCACAAACAAATACACACAGACATACAAAAACACACAACCCTCCCTTCCACTTACACACACAGCCACACACATATTCACACACTTCCAACACACAGAAGCACGCATGCAGTCAACCCGCCCCCGCCCCCGCCCCCTCACACACACAAACACACACACACACAATCACCCCCCACACCAACCACACAAACGCACAGACACACACAAGCACCCCCCCTCCCCACAGACACACACACAAACAAACACACGACATAGAAATATGCAAAGCACCATCTCATTCCTCCCATTAATTGGATCTCTAAATCTTTTAATGAAGCGACCCCGCCATCAGGATGTGAGCTCGGGGGTAATCAACTTCCTGAGGCACTGCACACACGCATGCATGCACAGACACACACACATGCACACACACACACCCTGCTTCCCGCCTGGCATCTTCCTCTACCCAGGTTATCTGCCGTAATGGTGTACCCATCAGTCCCCCCTCATCATTCATACCTGCCAGCCGTAAACAGTTGTCTCACGTGACACTATTACAATTATCGCCATTCTTTTTTATTCACAATCCTCACAGGCTGTCATTCGGCAGAGCAAAGAGAGATGCCGGTAGAGATCCACACAATCTGTTTCAGACGTATCCAGTCCTTGGACAACATGCCAAACCTCCGTCTTGATCATAAAGGATGTCTGAATTACAAATCACTGCAAAAGGCTTTGGGGAAAAAAGTGTAAATGGTAAATAGTAAAATATAAAATGGTTTGGGTATATTATTAGGAACGTGGGTCATAGTCAGCACATTTGCTAGTTTCTTAGAGTTGTTAAACTTGCTTTAAATGTCTTGTCTTAGTGAATTAACAATTATCGTGTGTGTGTGTGTGTCTGTGTGTGTGTGTGTGCATGGCGTGCGTGTATGTGTGTGTGTGTGTGTGTGCATGCGTGTGTGCATGCACTCGTGTGCATTTGTGTGTGTGTGTGTGTGTGTGTACGTGCACACATGTCTGTGTGTGTCTGAGTCTGACAAGTGTTGCTGTGCACTGTCCGTTCTTGACACTCTGATGCACCGTGATCTGTGATGTTAGCGGTGATGCATGTGAGAGCTGCATTGGGCTGTGTGTGTTGGCGTGAGTGGATGTGCTTCTGTTGAAGGGGAGAGCAAACACATGCTTTTGAAGTTCTTTGCTAGTTACTAGATGAGCCTACAGTTTCTCCTCCCTGGCCGGCCCCCCTGGCCGGTTGGAACAAAATCAATGATTAATATCGGCTAAAGTCACCGTTCTCCTGCCTCTATAGAGCTGTGAGTCAATGTATGGCTCTGTGTGCAGGTGTGTGTGTGTGTGTGTGTGTGTGTGTATGTGTGTGGGTTAGGGTTAGTGTGTGTGCATATGTGTGTGTGTTTGTGTGTGTATGTGTGTGTGTGTGCGTGGATATGTGTGTGTGTGTGTGCATGTGTGTGTGTGTGTGGGTTTGTGTGTGGGCATTTGTGTGTGTGTGTGTGTATGTGTGCATATGTGCCTGTGTGTGTGTGTGTTTGTGTGCGCACGTGTGTGTGTGTGTGCGCGCGCATGTGCGTGTGTGTGCATCTATGTGTGCATGTGCATGCACGCGTGTCTCATGATTCACCTTTTATCATTACCAAGTTGCTCTGTGGTCGAGGGGAACATTCATGTTTAAAACATTTTTTGTGTGCTATGAGGGAATATTTAAGTTAAACCCCACTGTATCTAGTTAGCTTCACAAAAGAGAGGTGAGGGGGAGGCGGCGGGGGGGGGGGGGGGGTGACAGAGGGGAGAAGAGTTCAAAGATGTGTTGCGGGGTTCCTTGCCACTCCGCCTTCCTCTTTCCACCTCCAGGGACCAGACCGCACAGAGCACTGTGTGCCTCCAGGGGGCACTCACTGGTGGAGGGACCTTCCACCTCTCCAGTCCACCCAGTTTAAAGCACTACCTGGTCTGTCATCATGAACTGAAATATATCTCTCCCCTCGCTCTGTCTCTCTCTAGCACTCTCTCTCTCTCCTTCTCTCTCTCAGTCCCATTAATCACTTCTCACTCTCACTCTATCCTCTGCCAGTACTAATTTCGAGCAGCCCTCACCATGGTTACTGTATGGCAGATGGATACAGTGTTATTAATCACAAATTTGTGGACAGTTTATCTAATCAAATTAGATCAACTACAGATTACAGAGCAAGTTATATATATATATATATATATGCTGATCAAGATCACTGAATAATACACTCTTGTGTAATACATGTATGTACATCATACACCTCTGTAACAGCCGTTACAAGTACAGTTGGGGTATGGTTCTATTTGGCCGTTGAACCTCTTGCATCCACCTTCATTGACATTTACTGTTACATGTCACCTATTTTTATCTATTCATATGAAATATACAGTCGTATTTTTAGCTGCACACTATTCTCCAGGATTACTATTTTTGTCATCAGGGAGGGAGCAACTTTCATCCAAAATGATTTGTAGACTGCAAGAAATGGGGAATGAACCCAACCAACCCATTGGGAATTTCACTCGTGATAGTGAAGATGCCAGGGTGAATGAATCCCGTCCGGAAGGTACTGGGTTTGGTCCCCAATGGATGCATCCTACCTGTAAGTATCCGAGACCAATATGCCTAACCTCCACCTGCTCCTTAATGACATGGACCTGAATTTCCTGTACGACACATTGGATAGAAGTGTCTGCTGAAATGACTCAATAGAAACATAATAATTAGTACTCAGAGCCTTCTGTCTGGGAGTGGAACCCCCTAACAGCCACTACCCCTTATGCTGGTCTATCCCCATTCCAACCCCAAAGCTCTCATCAAAACGTCCATATGATTATTCAAGCTGGCGGGGGACTCAACATGAGGTAAAACTATATATTTGTTACTGCTCACTGCTGCTCACGTACGATTCTAGAGAAATTAGTATATGCTGGGAGTGTCGACATTGGTTCCTTGAACCACAGCCCCCATTCACAATTACTTAACTTTTGGGTGAGGCTTGAGTGGGATTTATTTAAAATATTCATAAAGACTGGAACGACTAACTAAATAGTTAATACCGCTGGCTATCTGTGAACCTTACAGACAGCACAAGTACATGAGGTGTGTGTGTGTGTGTGTGTGTGTGTGTGTGCGAGTCCGTGTGTGAGATGTGTGTATGTGTGTGTGTGTGTGTGTGTGTGTGTGTGTGTGTGTGTGTGTGTGTGTGTGTCCGTGTGCGTGTGATTAAGTTTGACAATCAGATGCTTAAAAACAAAGAAAAAAAACTGCACGCTTGACATAATAATATTATAACTATGCTACCATCTAGTGGAGTAAAATTTACTAACCATTAAGCAAATAAGCCTACAAGGTCGTTTTGGTGGAAGCTTTCAATTAAAGCGTTTTGCTTATAATACCGTAGGTGGATACAGGTCTTTCAAGTGTAGCCCCAGTGGGAATCTAACCCAATAAACCTCTGACCCTGGCAGTGTTAATGCCATACAATACAAGTTGAGCTACAAGATGAACACAGATAGGCAAACATACAAATAGATTAGGGATTTGCAACACTTAATGATAGGAAGGAACTATTATTTATTTATTTGTTTATTTATTTATTTATCGGTATTGTTTGCTTATTTCATCTTGTTATAAATAGTACATCTAATTTAGAGGCCTCACTGAAACACACATGTCAGCGTTTGAGTGGAGTTAATAGCCTTGGGGTGCGAGCCGGTTTGGGCTGAACCCAGCGTAATCTGTGCAATCGGCTGGTAAACAATCCCGTAATTGCCATGAGGTTACTGTGTGATACGGTCCGTTTTACGGGGAAAAGGGTCATTCTTCATGGCGTCTTCTAGGAAACATTATTATTACTTCGGGAAGGATTATTCTATATATTTAGAAGAAAAAATTGTTTACACACACATACACTCTCAATATGAATATATGTATTATAATACTATTAGTATTATGTGTTTTGTACTCAGTCATAATTTTATTATTTGTTTTATTGTTATTATTATTATTATTATTATTATTTATAATATAATATTTAATGTTGTCATTGTTTCATCATTATCATGATGATATGTTTGTGTTATTAGGGGGAGATGGTGGCTTGCAGTGCACTTGTGTGTGCAGATCAGTAGGTCAGACACACCTCTGCTTGGGGTGCTTTTCCACCACACTGATTGGACAGGACACTCAACAACCACCCTGTCACTGTCACACTGACAAAAAATGAAAGCTGCCAGCTCAGTTTAGCATGAGGCCGCAGCGTGGTGCACACTTTGAAGCGCCAGTCACACTTACCACTGTTATCATGTCACTCACACACACCTAAATGAACACACACGCACGCATGCACGCGCGTGCACACACACACATTACATTGTAATTCACTGTAATTCCATTTTGATTAAAGCGTATAACGAGTAATTAAATATCTATATTTTTAATAGTAAGCTGCATTCATTTAGTAAGTCAAGTGTCATCAAATCTTTACACAGCTACGTTGGGTTTTCTGGGGGAAAAAACTGAAATGCTCTATTTTTGGCGAGAGCAACCATACAACAATCATGATTTGCAACATTCCTAAGAAAACATTGTCCCCATTAGCTAGCTTGGTGTTATTGTTTTGCACTGTTGACGACAGCTTCCTTTGTTTTAAATTCATCCGAGAAGGTTTGTTTTTGACCGTTGGCTGTTTCTCCGCTCTGGCAGTGCACAGAGAAGCGCACAGTCTCAGCGCGATAGCAGACTGCTGGATTTGGTTCAGAGAGAGAGATACTGTTGAGGTTACTGACGCAGACGAACACCGCTGGAATCCACGAACTCATTCATGTCTGTCTGTGGCAATTCACATTCTTGCTTACTTAGAATAAAAACACAAAGACACAAATCATTTTCAATTTCTTTCATTCTTCATTAAAAAAAAACACGTTTTTGCAGGATTTGCGTCGGCTGTGTGTATTTGTCTGTGTGAGAATTGTGTTAATAAAACATAAATAAGATGATTTTGAAATGATTCTGACGTCTTGAGTTATTCAATCTGACTAGCATTGTGACAAACTATCTTATTTAAGAATTATTGCTGAAAGATTGATTCAATATGGGGACAAAAAGTTATTTACCGTTATGCTTTCTGACATTATGTGCTGTTTTGTTATTTTCATAACACATATTTGAGTTGCTACTGGCATTGCCACAAGGAATGACACACCTGTCTCACACACACACACCACACACACACACCAAACACACACACACACAAAATACAATGCAACTCTTGTTCACAGATAGAAGACATCAACATGTCTAGTTATAGCTTATTATCATTTAATTTATCAAATACAAAGTTGTCTTTCAGACACATCACATCATTTGGTCACAATGGCCCATTCACTACTCAAGCTAGCTAGTGTGTGAGACAGAGTAAGTATACAAACACATGTTAACTCCGTCCGAAACAGCCTCATGACTGTTTGTTGTTTTTTAAGGTTTCTGAGTGGGGCTTGTTGTCTCTCTGGTGGTGGACATAGCATCAGAGGAGGCTTTCTCTCTCTGATGCCATGTGTGTGTGTGTGTGTGTGGGGGGGGGGGGGGGGGGGGGGGGGGGGGGGGGGGGGGATTAAGACACACTGCATGTATCACATTGTATGTAGGAGTGACACGATGAACAATCCATTCAACACTTACAGAGGGTTGTACAGTCCAATCTACAGTCCATGTGCGTGCCTGTGTGTGTGTGTGTGTGTGTGTGTGTGTGTGTGTGTGTGTGTGTTGTGTGTGCATGTCTGTGTATGTCTATGTGAGCGTCACGGGAAAGGGCAGTGCACGGTTGCGACCAGGCATGTATTGCTGTTGTCGTCTTACCCATATGTTCCCCTTTAGCAGCGTGCACTCCATCTTTATTTTCTCTTTCTCTGCACTTCCCCCTCTGGGATTTTCTGTGTGTGGGGTGATGCCTGGTGTGTGTGTGTGTGTGTGTGTGTGTGTGTGTATGTGTGTGTGTGCCGCGTGCGTGTATGAGTGTGTGTGAGTATTTCTTTAGTCAGAATGCAATATTCCTCCAGTCTGATTAGATGTGCATTGGCTCGGACCCAAATGAAACAGCAGCAAATTTTTCCGTCCATCCCATAATTCTCTTTCTGGGGTCCTGAGCTCTGACTGCCTGAGTCGCCTGAGTCAATGTGTGTGTGTGTGTGTGTGTGTGTATTTGTGTGTACACACGGCGATGCAGTGACACAAACACACACACACACACACACACACACACACACACACACACACACACACACACAAACACAAACACAAATTGTAAGACTTCATTTAGAAATACCAGGGCCTAAATGTTGTCAGATGTAGCAGTTGTCTGATCACGCCTTAACCAGTGACCATGTCGGGAGTGTACAACAGTAAGGCAGCCAAACACGCAATGTCAACGATACCAAAAACATCTCTTCCTCCAGATGTGTCGGCTTCCAATTAAAGAGGAAATTGAGCAATACGCTGCTAGCTGTAGTGTATTCACTGTAGAGCAAGCTGTGATTCTCAGATCCCTAGTACACATTCCTATGTATACATGCCCCAGGCCTCCAAATAAAGAAACAACAAGCTCTCACTTGAAGGCCGACACAATGAATGGACTGTCGCAAAGCAACATCTAGCATCTGACAAAGATGGTGGAAGTTAGGACGGGTGTACACGTGTTACTTATATCTACCAGGAAACCCGCCTTTACTAATTGCTCAAAGACAGCACATAAGAAGTGCATTGCATAATATGTATATTACACACAATGTACTGTAGGCCTTTGTATTATCAATATACAATTCAAATAGATTCTTTCCAAAAGTGAGTGCAACCATTTATTTTTATTTTTAACAGAACAAACATTAAGTTGAGAAATGGGTGATGCAGTATATGTATTTAATGATGGCACGGATTTTTGTTACTGATTAGAATAACAGTGTAGCATTCTCCCATGCTACATGCCACCTAGGTGGCTTTTCCCACTCCACCTAGGTGACTTTCCTCGGGCTCCTCCAGATCAATGGACACAGGGTGGTGATGTTAAACCGGTTTATTGTAAAGGTTGCGTCGAATGAGGCATGCAGATGGTGCTCCATGCTGCCATGCCGGAGAGCACTTCCTTGAGTGTGGTGGTGGCTGGTTTAACCTGTGCACACTGATTGCTCAATGTGCAACAGGTGTGCAGCCTCACCCAGCCCCAGAGTCCAATCAGTCTGACTCGGGCCAGGTGAGGCTGCTTAAACCAGCCATCATCCACACACACTCCCACAAACAGCAATGTAAACACAAGTTAATCTCTACATCCATCTTCAGCGATCACACTGCTGAAATGCTGACTCGCCATTTCCTTCCCTGGGTTTCCCCACCTTTTTGGCTGTCTTTAGGGAGTGATCGCATGCTCAGCACCAGCTGCTGCACCACTAAGCACTTGAGGGCAGGGAACGACCACACATTAAAGTTCAGAGAACCTACACACACACACACACACATGGTTCGCTCTTCCAGCTGTAAGACGAGTGGTGCGCCATCGCCCTGTGGTCCCACTGAGAGACGTATAGATATGAGTCACTGACCACAGATCCTGTTTCCCATACAACGCACCAATATTAAGGAAGGTTAGGTTTGATAATCCTAAATGCACAGTTCGAATTCTGAATAGTATTTTTGCAATTCTTAAATAATGAAGTATTCACAAATATGCAAGATTCCTATTTAGAAATATTTTACTCTTAAAACCATATGTGAATCTACTTTTATTTAAAAGTGTGTACGTATTACCAATTAAAAACTTGTTTGTTGCATTTTTGACCATTGAGACCTATCTGACTCCATATAATTAACTTTATTTGTCCCAAGATTACAGGGTCTGCTCTAGGGCTCTGTTTCAGGTTTTAGCAAAAACCACATTTAAACAGTGGCAACATAAAACTCAATATCATTTATTCCAAAAAAGAAAAAGGCAGGACAGAAAGACCTAATCTCTCTATCTGTTATGATCAGGTGTGCATGGTTACAATTGATCCGGCCAAGTGAACTAAAGCACAGATCTCACGGGTCAGCCAGGTGTCCTTCTCATCCAATATTACAAGAGCTATCACTTTAGATATACAGTTAAATCCATCAATCATTTCCATCTCTTTGACTTCATCCTACCATTTCACGTGGTAGCACCAAGCACAGCTAGCTTTGAATAATGTATCCCCCATGGGGAAAACAACGTTTTTTTCCCTTACTTAAATAGGGGTTTCCTAACCCTATTTAAAAACGACGTCTCATTAATTTCAAATTTTTAATTAGATATTTGCATGTTATTTGATTTAAAGCTAGACATTGACTGGCTTGTGCTTACTTACTTAACCTACAAAATTTACTAAGGAAGTATTCAGATTCAACTAATTCTATTTAGTAGGAATTATTTTGGTCATAATCAATATTTAAACGATATTGAAAATGTCCATCTACCCCCTGTAACCCTCCAAAGAGTACCCCCATTTGAGAAACACTGCCCTTCAGCATTCAGCAAGCTGCAGATACAGACCTGGCAACATTATTTGATGAGAAGAATTCTAAAGGAACCACAGAGAACACAGGCAGATAACAACAAGCCTAAAGCACGAAGAGGGCCTGATGGAACGGCTTGTGTACGCCGCAGTCATGCACGAACCCACTCCACAACACAGAGTCATGTGCACATAGCAAAGACAAAGGAATGTAGACCCGCAGACATGTAGGCTCGGACACATTCAGCAAGTGTTTGAATCTGAATGAAGAAAGTGAATTAGCTTAATAGTGAGCGGTTGCAATGTCTTTTATGATCAGAGGCCGAGATCAAATGGTAGGTTGTAGGTCCAGTGCCAAATTATTTGCTTGCCCGCCGTTAATTTGTATCTGTTGGGCTAAATGTAACAGCATTGATGCGAATAGCACTCCAGGGTTAGAGCACCATTGGGTCGCGTCCCATCTATAAATCTAAATGTGTGCTGTGTGCTCTAGGTCTCCTCCTGGCTATCATTACTGTTCCCCAAAAACAAATAGACTTTGTACAGCGAACTCATTAAGTTAACCCTGGTGGAACCTTGTGATCGCAGATTCCTCGCCTTAGTTCCCCACATCATAAGCAGTCCAGAGCTAGACGCACTCGCACACACACACACATTCACTGACGCACACACACATACACACACACACTGACATACACACACACACATCACACATGAACACTGACGCGCACACACACAAACACATGAAGACTGACCACACACCCACACACACACACCCAAACATAGACAAGCACACACTCACACACACAGACATTCTGGGTGGTATTTGAAGCTATGGTAACTTATAATGGACTCACATGGTCTGAGCTAATCCACTTTGTCTAAGTAGCTGCCTGGTCATCCATGATGTATTCCTGCAAGTTGAATATCATATGATTGTGACTCCACCCATCTCTCCCCCTGAACTCTCCACACTACTCATTGACATGGAGACTGCCACTGCCCCCTGGACCATATCCCCTAGACCCTGGTCAAGGCCTGTCTCCCCACCGTCAACCCTGTCCATCACCGCAGTTGTAAACGCCTCCCTGTCTACCGGCTCTATTCCCCCTTCACTCAAACTTGCTGCTGTCACCCCCATCCTCAAAAAGCCTGTCCTCGACCCCTGCATCCCCAACCATTTCAGACCTATCTCCAACCTCCCATCTTGCTCAGAAATTGTCTCCTCACAACTCAAAACCTACCTGCCCTCCAATCTCCTGTATGAACCCATTCAATCCAGTTCTGATCTGCCTAAAGCACTGAAACAGCCCTCCTGAAAGTCCCCAGCGACGTCCTCCTCTCAACATCCTCATCCACACACACACACACACACACACACACACACACACACACACACACACACACACACACACACACACACACACACACACACACACACACACACATACCCATTTATTCATTATTTTGGTATTTGGCATTTGTGTGTGTGTGTGTGCACGTGCACGCATGTGTGTGTGTGTGTGTGTGTGTGTGTGTGTGTGTGTGTGTGTGTAAGTGTGCAGAAACACTTTAATCAATATCACGTTGTGGATTACAAGCCCCGAAAATACTTATGTCTGACGCCATATCAACCACAGAGCTCTGCTCCAGACGATGACCATGGGACTCATCCTTCTGCTTCGCTATCCATATCCTCCCTCCCTCGTCCCCTCGTTCCTCGTTCCTCTCCACTGATGTGGTGGTACAGCCACCCACCCCACAACCCCCCAGATGAGAAGAAAGAGTGTTTGTTTGCTGCTTCTTTCTGTATGTTGTGTTTATGTTGTGGATGATCATCATGATCCTATTAGTCTGGAAATACAAGAGTCTGTGAGGGTTCATGAATGTGTGTCTAGGCACCTGTGTGTGTGTGTGTGTGTGTGTGTGTGTGTGTGTGTGTGTGTGTGTGTGTGTGTGTGTGTGTGTGTGTCTGTGTCTCAGCATCTATGTGTGTCTGTGTCTATGTGATTGTGTCCATGTGTGCATGTGTCTGTGTCTATGTGTGTCTGTCTGCCTGTGTGTGTGTGTGTGTGTGTGTTTGTTTGCCTTTGCGTGAGGTTACTTGTTTATGTACAGTACCAGTGCACGGCCAGTGTTGCATGTGAAAGTGTTTGGAGGTTGGAATGGGAGAGGAAGCAGGGGGAAAAGTCCCAACTTGAAGTTTGGAAAACGGTGACCTTATACTCTTATTCTCTGAATCACATATGGACGATGAGCGATAGAAAACACAATAACACAAATCACACAGCGACGGATGGAGGGAAGATGACGAGGAAGCAGAGAGAGTAAAGAGTGAGTATGTATGATAAAGATAGGAGAGATATGAAGCGACTAAGATGTTCACATGGAAGTTTACCTTATGGACTGCATTTATATAGCGCTTTTGTACCCAGTGGCAACTCAAAGTGCTTTACAATTATTGCCTAACATTCACAGATTCACGGCAGTGTCAACCATGCAAGGCAACAGCCAGCTTGTCGGGAGCAGTCAAGGTTAGGTGTTTTTCTCAGGGACACCGTGACACTCAGCTATGAGAAGCCGAGGATCGAACTAGCAACCTTCCGGTTACCGGTCAACCCCCTCAGCCACATGTCGCACAACCTGCCTCTCATCATGCCGACTTGCATCTCCACCGCTCTATTCCCCCCAGACAAAAAGAAACATGCACCAACATTTTATCCTATGGACATCAAGGATAAAGTACCGGGAAAAAATTACACTGAATCACACTTTGACACCCAGCTACAATGAAAATGAAAGACAGAAAAAAACTAAGAAAGAAAGAAAGACAAAAAGTAAGGAAGGAAGAAAGGAAGAAAGACAGAAAGACAGAAAGAAGAAAAGAAAGTGAGAGAGAACGAAAGAAAGAAAGAACAAACAAATGAAAGACATAAAAAGACATAAAAAGACATAAAGAGGGCCCACAGAAGGTGGCTGTCCATGCCTATAAGTATTATCTTTGAAGATCACCACACATTGAACAGTTTCTAGAAACTTCAAAGCATGCTTCATTATCAAGCCGCCAGAGACAAAGGACACAGGAGGACAGAGACAGGGAATATGGCACGCAGGCATATTTACACACAGCTTCTACACAGATGTGACTTAGTTTATAAATAGAGCTGCCATCCACATTCACTAGCCACCACAATAATCTCCACACTTATGCACAAACACACACACACACACACACACACACACACACACACACACACATACAACCTCACACCATGTGCACATACACATGTAATCAGAGAGCATAAATATATTGCCAACGTTAAATAAAACAAGATTAAATTAAAGCCAACATCTGAGGGAGTGTGTGTGTGTTGGGGGGGGGGGGGGGGCAGATAGAGAGAAACAGAGAGGGGGAGAGAGAGACCATGTGTGTGAGAGAGATAGAGACAGAGAGGGGGAAGGGGGATGTAGAGAGAGGGATACATAGTTTGTGTCCATGCAGCTGTTCCGCTCCAAACCAGGAGGATTAAAAACTGACAGCTCTCCTCTTTCTTCTTCGCTTTTCTTTGAAATTCAAGAACAGAGAGAATCTGGCGGCTAAAGAGAGAGTTTGTAGAAAGAATGACGTGCACTGAATAAGACCTACCGTTTTTGCTTTCCTCTGCATCGCTTATCAGATAGTTGCTTTTATGTAACTAAAGTGGTTTCCATGAAGATGAACAAAAACAGGAATAGTATTTTACCATAAATTACCACCATGAAAAAAAGGGAATGTGTAGTGTTGGGGTGAATTGAAGAGAGTAGCTTTGAAAAAAAGATAAAAGACAGCACATTAGCGAAGGAACACTATTTTCTTTTTAGGGTGCAAGACTTGCAAGTGTATCCTCGATTGCCCCGCCAATTGCCCACGAAAACACAGCACACACATACTCACACGGAGACATACACATCCCGATTCACCGCTACACAACTGGCCCCGCCCACTGGCTGCCCCATCTCTTTAAATGCAACGCGTGTGTGAGTTGTGCCGTATTGGACATAATGATGTGAGCAGTGAGCAAAGAGACACCACATAAACAGTTTTGAGATGTGTCAGTTGCGAGAGCAACATAACAAGACCTATTAGTTATTGTATCTGAATAGGGATCCAAATTAGGATTCCCTACTCAAACGAATATGATGAAAAACTCCGGGAGACCCAAACACAACGACATCTCATCTGGGATCGTCACTGGAACGTGTTTGTTGTTCGTGCTTCTTCTGCTGGTCGTCGCGCACCCCACCAACAATGTGCTGCTGGACGGGCCTCTCTCGGGTCTATACCTCGGAGACGGGCAGACCGTGGCGGCTAAAAGCGACGCAGAACCGCAGCGATCGCGGGACAAAGTTTTCTCCGCGTACTTCAGTACGTTGGCGCGGGAGAGAAGAGCGATTGATGCTCCGAGACAGACCAGAGCGCCTCCGTCTCGAGCGGTGGAGAGCCTGGCCCCAGCTGACCTGTTCATTGCCGTGAAGACCACCCGCCAGTACCACCGACTGCGGCTGGACCTGCTGTTGGAAACATGGATGTCCCGAAGTTCACAGCAGGTATTCAATGTCAGTCATTCTGTCGTTTGATAGCAGAGACCTGTGATGTGTAGGCTATATGTCACAATAAGAAAACACCAGGCAGACCTAGGGTCTATGTCTGCCAGGTCTGTGATATCCACACTAATGTGAATGCAACCGAATTTATTTTTGAATTAATTGTTCATTAATAATTAAAAATGTTAATGAATTGTAATGTCCATCAAATAAGCTCCTATAGGACTTCATCAATCCATCTTCCTCCTCAAGACGATTTTATGGATGGTCAGCTTATCTGAGAAATGCGCACTATTAAAGTTATTAGTATATCATTTAATGCCACTGGCCGTTTTACCTCTCTACTGAAAACACTTAAAACCCATGAAATGATTTATCTTTGATCCTGGTAGACGGTAAAACGATAAAACGATAGCATTTAAATCACGGATATTTGCTCTGGCTTGTATGGTAATATGAGAATGTTAACGGAACCGATGTAAATATTTTTACACTGCACTGGAATAGGCTAAAACATTTTCACTGCTCGTCGCCTATAGGCCTATACAGTTGTTGACATATAAACACTCCTTAGACATTTCTTCTTGACATTGAGAAATTCAGCTGACATTTGTGCGCGCGTCAGTGCGTGCGCGTGCGTGTGCGTGTGTAAGTGACGGGAAGACATTCATGTGTCTTCTCTCACGCTCAGGTGGTGTGTAACATTACCTGCGTTCCCAACACACCCCTATATTGTCATTCTGCTGACTAAAGGCATGCTTGACGCACACACGCACACACGCACACACACTGTCAAACAAGAAAGACGGCAGTGTTGCCTGTCTATACAACTAAAGCTGTGGGAATCCACCGTGCTTCTCGTGGGAAATGACGGGCCGTGTGATCATGGGACAACAATGTCCTCCTCCTCCTGTAGGTTGGTTTGTTACTGCTGCTGCCATTGTCTGGTTCTCCCAAGGCTGCTCTTGTTGTAAAGAACTAGACCCCAGCCTTGTAGTCTGCGTCATGACATATTTTTATAGAGGTTGGAGTATTTTGTAATGGTGTTGTCACCCTCCTGAAACATTTGAATTATTTACTTTCTTCGCTCACTTGAAAGGACTACTTTGCTGATTCTAAACATTTTAACGTGGGTAGTATATGCAAATGAACAATGTTTAACTTTCCTCCATGCGGTCTGCACCCAGATGTCCCCGCTACATTTGTCCACCGGAAGACGCGGAATGGCAAATGATACAAAGCTGGTTGAACATCAGCAATTAGTCCTTTAATAATGGGCTGACATGCAGGTTGTTTTAGCTGTTTTGTTTCTACAAGCTCTGGTTACAACAGTACTTGGCTGAACCTAATCAATTATTATATGATATGGCCAGGCTGCTCTGCATGAAATGTATTTCTCTCAAACATTCTCACACCGCTCTATTAACATGACATTGATGAGTACAAACTTAAACTGAATGGGATGTTACTGTATGTATTCTTATTTTCTTTTTCCTGTCTGTCTGTCTGTCTGTCTGTCTGTCTGTCTGTCTTTCATTCTTTGTGAAGGATCTCTGCTAGTGGAATTGGGGCAGCACAGGAGAGGGGGGGGTGTTGATTGGAAATGTTTTTATCTCAGCAGTTTGTCTGACGGCGTGCATGTGTGTCTGAAGGCATGCATGTGTGTACGCAGGGTGTAGATATGTACTTCCTGTTTAAAGCCCCTGGGTTCCCACTGGCTTCCTGAGTGTCGAAGGACCTCCGACCTAGTCACTCACCACATGCACATATATGTAGAGTCATGCACACACACACACACACACACACACACACACACACACACACACACACACACACACACACACACACACACACACACACACACTCCGGTCTTTGTTTTGGAGAGTGTGTGGACCATGTGCTGTGGTGCTGATAGACAGACAGTCCACCTTAGTTTTGGCTCTGGTCCTACATCAATAAGGTTAATGTTTTTATTATGGTTGCATATATGCGTAGAATTTGTGTGTGTGTGTGTGTGTGTGTCCGTAGGTTTGGCGTGCGTGTGTGTGTGAGCAGGTGGGGCCTGAACCTCACCTGAGACCAAAACAAGCCCACGAACAATGGGTCTGGAAAAATGTTCTGGCTTTCCTACAGAAATAACACCAAACCCACTCTTTTAATTACTGTGTGTGTGTTTATTTTCCAGACGTACGTGTTCACTGATGGAGACGATGACAAACTGAAGAAGAGAATGGGTGAGTTTAGCACACACACACATGATTAGCGGCGTTATCTGGGCTGTCAGGGAGGTGGAACAGGAAGGCTGCAGTGGAGCTGCAGTGGAGCCAGGAACCTGCTGCTGCTGACTGGGCAGAATGTAACTTCCTGTGAACACAGGAAGTCACCCCGGCTCCATCCACTCAGTCTTGCTCAGCTTAGCCAAGCATTATGTCGCCATGGACACATTTGAACAACAATATATTCGTTTGAAAATGGGATCAAATAAGGTCTTTGAGTTTGCAAGTTAAAGGCCAATCGTTTTGTGTATTTTTACACTATATGATGTGTGACCGAAAAAACATGGCTGTAAATATTTTGGTTTTTTGTTTATAATTATAATTTGAAATTAGAATGCGCTTTGTCTCTGATCTGCATCTCTGAGATGTAACTATTATGTAACAAATTTGTGATTCCAATAGCTACTCCTCACTCTCCAGTTGTTTTTGTTCATGCAACACATTTTTTGCAGTAATTACTACACTTGGGACAGACTGGTCTAATGTAAATGTATCTATTGTCTTCCTCAGGAGGTCACTTGATCAACACTAACTGCTCAGCCAGCCACAGTCGGCAGGCACTCTCCTGTAAGATGGCTCAGGAGTACAGCGCCTTTATCCACTCTGGCAAAAAGTAAGCTACACACACACACACACACACACATACACACACACACACACACACACACACACACACACACACACACACACACACACACATTCTAGGCATATATGTACCTATAAAAATAAACACATTAACTCTGTTGATGTTGGACCATAGCCAAAACTAAGGTGGACCTCCTGTCTATCAGCACCACAGCACATGGTCCACACACTCTCCAAAACAAAGGCTGGCGTTGCAAACACACACATGCACAGGCACATGCACAGGCACACGCACACACACACACATGATCATTGATTGCAGGTGTGTGTGATCATTCCAGGTGGTTCTGTCATGTGGATGACGATAACTATGTGAACGTGGGCTCCCTGGTGAAGCTGCTGTCCCAGTACAGACACACCCAGGACATCTACCTGGGCCGGCCCAGCCTGGAGAGACCCATTCAGGCCACAGAGAGGCTGGGCTCCACACACCAGGTGAGCGTCTGATTTAGAGCTGTGGTTGTCTTCTAGGTTATCACAATAGAATAAATCCTGTTTGATTACCTGCAGGGATTTGGTAGTAGCAATAGAAGCAGATTTTATTTGTGTTTTGAATGCATTACATGTGTCATAGGGAAGGGTACATATGTAGTGGATCATATAAAGACACACATTAACCGGTAACGATGTATTTAGACGAGAGAAAGCGGTTATCGGGGAGGTTTTAAAAAGAACCGAACTAAAGAGTCGAGTCGTCGGGCAGACTTCTGTTCACGCAGCAATTACTTCATGTTTCATTCTGCCTTTCTGGGGGAAAGTCAAGTAGATAAACATACGTAAATGGTATTTCCATGATTGTGAGTAGGGTGTGACAGTGATGTAATTCAGCGGATAACACTGAGTTGCCCCGCAGGGATTATATCCCTGCTCTGCCGCTGTCAGATCCAGCATGGAGTCTGAATGAGCTCTTTGTGCTGCCTGATGTCTTCTGGGAGCCACGGTTTTCTGATCAATATTCCCCTCTGTGTTCGTTTGCTCAGACCCAGAAGGAGGTGCGCTTCTGGTTCGCCACAGGGGGCGCAGGGTTCTGTCTGAGCAGGGGACTGGCGCTCAAGATGAGCCCTTGGGCCAGGTGAGCCCTCACCCTGAGTCAGTAAACAAGTCAAGGTCAAGGGAAATAATTATATCCAAGTCTGTTTTCATCCACTTGCGCCCTTCCTTCTGTCTTGTTCTTTTCTCCTCTAGTGAGGGCGCCTTTATGGTCACCGCGGAGCAAATCCGTCTCCCTGACGACTGCACCGTGGGTTACATCGTGGAGGCCTTGCTGGGCATCGGCCTCACCCGCTCCCCCCTGTTCCACTCCCACCTGGAGAACCTGGGACTGGTGTCTGAGATCCACCGCCAGGTACATGGAGTTATGTTAACCCAGCATCCCTGGGAGGCGCACGATATTAAGACTGGTGGTTTTAATGGGTTCAGCAGTGCAGGTTGCTATAACCCCAATGTTCCTGACGGCCACCAGAAACATGGGGTTATATTAACCTGCACTGCATTAGCCAAGGGGCTTATGCTCGGTGTTTGTTCATGCCGATTGTTTCCCAACCTTGGGGTCTGAGCCCATCTTGTGCTCACCTGATATTCATATGCGGGTCCCGGGAGATTGCTGACTGATAAGCTATAGGTATTTGGTGATCCATTTTTGATCAAATAAATATTAAAAGTTTGACATAAAGGTCCTTGTGGAGTGTGTGTGGCTGATGGCTGGTTTAAGCAGCCTTAATCTGTGCACATTGATTGCTCAATGTACAACAGGTGTGCAGCCTCACCCAGCCCCAGAGTCCAATCAGTCTGTCAGATGAGGCTGCTCAAACCAGCCATCATCCACCCACACTCCACAGTCTTGTTTCCTAATGAACATTCCTAAAGATTCTTAGCCATGAGCAAACTACTTTGTGTGGTGTAATGTGCATACGTTCACTGGGACATTGACATTACGAGCAGATGTTGATTGGGTTGAAACAATGTGTGTGAAAGCACAGGCACAAAAACGTCAGCTGTTGAATGGGGTCATCACTAGGGGACCACCAGGTGAATGGCTGATTTGTATTGAAATGTGTGTGTTGTTACCAGGTCACTCTCAGCTACGGCACAGTGGAAGGCAGCAGCAACACTGTGAATGTGAGAGGACCCTTCACCACGAATGAAGACCCTACCAGGTGCGTTGGTGCAAGTGTGGTTGTTTAGGAGAATCAATATTTTTTTGTGGACTGAAACAAACAAGGCATATATATTTTTATCAAGGTTATTTAGACCGTAGCTTCTGCAAACCTACACTTCCACACATCCTAAGTGACGTTACTTACAGTTAACTGAGGCAATGTTTTAGCAACTGGCTTTGTCCGTCCCTTTCCAAAACAACTTACAAGTTTCTAGTGAGAATTGTGTAAGCCTCATAATATAGTGTAACCACAATAGGACCAGTATCCTGTGTGTGTGAGTGTGTGTGTGTGTGTGTGTGTGTGTGTTGGGGGGGGGGGGGGGTGGGGGGGGGGGGGGGTTGCACACATGCACACACTGTCTCAACACAATTTTCTTTCTTGCATGGCTTTTTGAAATCCCCAGCTGACCACTTCCATGGATTGTGAAACCCGTTTCCCTCTGTTGTCTCAGGTTCAAGTCTGTCCATTGTCTACTATATCCTGACACTCCGTGGTGCCCCAGCCCACAGACACTCTAACCCTAACCCATGGAGAGACAGAGGAGAGGACAGGTTAGCAGTGAAGAGACAGAGAGGGACGGACAAAGAAAACGTCTGCCTTGTTCTTCTCTGCTGGAGAAAACAAACAAGGATTGTTTGTCCTGCTCTATCCGATCTTCACACAAGCACACATTGCTGTATTTCAAAGCTCTACTCGTGTTGGACCATCTCTCACATTTGAGAGAGGGGGGAACCGTTTTTCACAAACTATAGAATACTCTACGTCAAGGATTTGGTTGTGGTTCCGAAACGCAAGTCCCAAGGATGGGATATCTTTCTGGCCTGGCAACTAGGCCAGGAAACATTATTACAGTACATTATGGTGTACTGTAGCTTTATTGATGCTGGCTTACTATTTCATTGCATTCAAGGCATTTATGTTTAAAGATAAATGCAAATCCTATGCACGGATTTACCACAATGACGACGAAGAAGGAAGACACGAGATGATGGACAGAAACTGAAGAGAGAGAGTGGTAGAGTGAGAGAGACCTTTCTACATACCCCCTCAGTCTCTCTCTCTGTCTCTCATTCCAGTAGACAGAACTACTCCAGCCTATCACCAATTCTCAAGTGTCTCATTGCATTGGTCACACCAGCCTTCTGAATATCTGTTGTTTGCCATACAGTGTTTCTATACATTCACATGGCCTCTGTTCAACGGCAAAGCGGAGAAACCTGTTGCTGGTGAATGTATGTGTAGTGTAAATATGTGCTATGTGGCCTGGCTGATGCCACCATGGAAACTGTAGTATGTTGAACTACAGTACTGGCTGTATTGCACAAATGAAGTGAAACAAAATAACAACATAAAAAACCCTACTACCTGCCATTATTCTGGATGAGTAAGCAGATGAGAAAGCAGGCAAACAAGAACACTTGGGTTTTAAATCAACCTTTATATATATTAGGCTAGGATACATTTTGTTTAATGTTGAAAAAAAAGTCTCATTCTATTCTTCAAGTCTCCACTCAAGTTTTTACCCAATCATAATTTACAATACAACGATTGAATATAAGGTGTCCTCAGAGACTGTGTAGACAGAGACTAGCAGAGCAGGACCGTGGAAGTGGTGGAACAAACGGAGGCTAAATGATTAGGCTTACATTAATAGAGGAATGGAAGTGTGTGTAAATGCATACGGAGACTGAGAAAGATCCTCTTAAATAAACACAAAGTAAGCTTTATTAGTATATTAACTGTGCACTTTTAACCGTGCACTTTTAGTTTAGCAGTTAACAGTTCATTAAAATAAACTACATTCTGTAGAGAGAAGGTTCTGTTTTCATTTTAATGAGTTTCTTTCATTTATTCGTTGAGATTCTCACATTAGTGGTCACAAACGTAACAGGATTTTTAAAAGGTCAAAGGAAACGACTTTTTTTATGGTTCGATAACCAAAAGGCATCCACGGGACTTTAATTGAGAAATGACTCATGTTGGGTCGTATTGGTATTATCCTACAAATGAAAAGCGGCTATTTCTTAACAGCTTTTATTTGTTAGCACATGTTATGAAGTCAAACGTTTCCACCTACAGGTAGAATGTCATTGTTCACTGTTTGTGAAATACATGAACTCTCACCAGTATATCTGGGAAATCATCCATGAAGTAATAAAATATTTTTTACCAAATGAGTTATAAATGGAATTTATTTTCAGTGCTTTTACATTTTCATGAGTACTGTTTTGATAAACTGAGTGTACTGGGGATATGAAGTTCTGAACTATGGTAACTGACACTCGGAAAATGATAGAGGGGTCGACTGGGACATCACACTGACATTTCACCTCTGACCTTGTTCACATTCTGGCACTATTAGACACACACACACACACACACACACACACACACACACACACACACACACACACACAGTCTCTTGGCCCATAATGTCTTGCTTTGATCAAGCCCCTGCAGAGATTAAAAGGCAAATACATTTGTTTGGTATTTTGTGTGTGTGTGTGTGTGTGTGTATGTGTATGTGTATGTGTATGTGTGTGTGTGTGTGTGTGTGTGTGTGTGTGTGTGTGTGTGTGTGTGTGTGTGTGTGTGTGTGTACAAACATGTGTCTGGGGCGATGTCCCGCTGTAAACTCAGGGGACATGGTGTGAGAGCACCGCAGGGAGCAGCCGCACACACAAACACAGACACACAGCTTTATTCCAGTCTGAGCAAATCAGAAAATAATACGATGAAAGAAACAACGCCATCTATTGTTCGTATTTATTACCGCAAGCATTTAAAGAGAATGCATTGCTACAAACATACGCATACACTTTTTTGCGTTTCTTCAAATTGATGCTTAACTTACTGGACATTTTTTTATAACGTACCAATCAATCATGCAGCTCAACGCCAAACAGAAAATGATTTGAGTTTGGGTTTTGCAAACACACACACAAAACAATTCATCAGAAAAAAACTAAAATAAATAGAATACACTGTATCAGTAAGTTAAAGTGGCTTTAATTGTTTTCCTTTTTTTATTACATTTATTCCAGGCTGGATGACATTATTACCACAGTTTTGACATGAACATCATTAATATCTTAAGTTAAAACCTTTAAAGGAACTGCCAGAGAAAACAGAAGACGTCTACCACACCAAGATACAACTGCTTTTGAAGTCCTGCTCAACCATTTTTTTATTTCGTCTTTTTATAATTTTTTTTGCTTGAGCTGGCCCCATATTACCTTACAATGTAAAAACTGGTTCTCATGGGCACTTTTGACTTTCCCTCAACAGAGATTTGTGCCCAAGGGGCCCCAGCAAGTTTGCAAAAACAACGTTAAACAGGAAGCCAATGAGCGTTTTGAGTCAGGTGTGCAGGCTTACACTGGAACACTGTTTTCGTAAAACATTTGCAATGCAGGAAATACTTTCAGTCGTCACTAATAAGAAAGAGAGGGAAACAAACGGATGCTCTTGCCTTTGTTCTCCTACAAAAAAAAAAGCTACCTATTGTTTTTATTCTTTACATTTCATCTTTGTACAAGACAGACATAAAAAAAGATGCAGTGATATGAGAGTGTAGTAAGAGTTTAAAAACATTGTGAAAGGCCATCAGTGACTATCCCAATGGAACTTGTCATAGGTTATCCTCCACGGTGCACTGACACCGTGGAGTACTACAGCGTAGGTAGTGTGGTTACGGACACTGAGAACATATCACTGTAAGAGAAATCACAGGTAAGATGATTGTCTCGCTATTATGAGCAGTGGTTGTCCATTAAAGGAGAAGAAAGCGGCTAAAAAGCCCAGACAGAGGGCCGGTCGAAGGGTGTTGTTGTAAGTGGTAGGACTCTGCTAGCTTGAGTACTGGTCAGTACTTAGCTCATTACGGTATGCATTATTCTATATAAAAATAAAAAAAATAAAAAGTACTATGACAACTAGTATTGGATGCCACAGTAGTGGACATGGCAGGAGAGATGGTGCATGTTGTGTGGCTCCTACAGTACTAGATGTGTACGTAAAGTTTAAACAGGACGACAAAAAAAAAGCGATCGGAGGACCGAGGTGTGAGGAATTGCGGGTTTTGTATATGGGAGCAGAGTGGGATTATGTTTAGGAGTGTATGCATACCAGTCTGTGTATGTGTGTGTGTGTGTGTGTGTGTGTGTGTGTGTGTGTGTGTGTGTGTGTGTGTGTGTGTGTGTGTGTGTGTGTGTGTGTGTGTGTCAAGAGTGTTGAGTAGAACGTGTGTAACTATAACTGCAAGTAACACTGCAGAAGGCTCCAAGCGCTTGCGTGTTGGATTTTCTCATTCGGACACACTGTTCACGGTCACTTACACACGGGGACACTGAGCTATAGCGAGAGCCAATCACACGGCAGCGAGGCCACACCCACAGACTCGAGTACGCTTCTATACAATGTACAGGGTTCAGAGAGAGAGAAAGGAAAGATGTAGTGTCTCTACCATACGCACACAGACTAGTAGCTTATAGCGTGGCCGTGCCTTTCTGTTACAACTTCTCCATTATCACCTTGAAAAGCATTTGTGTTTATTTTAGAAAACAACCAAAGATGGACTGGTTGAGAGGGGTAAGTCAGTGGGTCTTGAACCCCTGGTCATAGCAATGTGGCTTGAACCTCTTCAAATCAAGAGGTCTTTGTTTGACGGATAAACATAACAGTTTACAAGAGAAACATGAGGAGATATTTTTTGTTTGTCACAGTACCACATCAGTATTTACCGCTTTGTAAAACAAAACAACCCAAACAAATTGAACACCACTAATTGTCCTACATTCTAAAAGGGTTTATGAAACAAACAAACAAATTAAACAAAGCCCGTCTTCATTGAGACACCCAGTTGTTATACATGATTATACTTGAGGAAATACATTATAAACCAATCAATGTTTATTTATTTATTAGTAAGTCATTTTGTTTTCTTCTTCTGGGTCCTTCTCCTTGAGACTTGATTGGCAAAGTGAGTACACCAACTCTGGAAACACGTTGGAAACCACATTTCACCAGCCATGTCCCGTTTCTGATTATCTTCTTCTTTGTCCCGCGGGCCCTTTCAACTCTGGTCTTATTGAGGAGAAAAATGGTCAGATCCACAAATGCGTTTTCCTCCTCTTCGTTGCTCTCCCTTTTTTTATTCTTTTTGGGACGCCTCGAGGCAGTAGAAGAGAGGCAAACATCCGGTGACCCTCGTTATTAAGAGTTATTTGGCACAGGTTGAGCACATCGACGTCTCTTTCCATCCCACCTCGATATCTTCCAAGCGCCCACATAATGAATTATTCCCAACAGAAATCCATTTGAAAAGCGCTTGCAAGAACACACTTGGAAATCATCCAAAACAGTCCTGGCTCATATTACAACAACAAAGCAAAACCTCCTTCCACCTGCGTATTCTCACTTTAACCAATAAGAATAAAAAAAATAAAAGAGCTGCGACGCAGACGTGCGAGAGCTCCGTATTCAAGTGATTAATTTTGGGTTAAAACAATACTGTTAATCTACAGAGGAAGGTAAACCCAAAGTGTCTGCCGTCCCAGACACCAGCTATATCGTTAGCATGGCTTTTTTGATTCTCTTATATCTATACAAATGGTTTCTGAGTGCGTGTGAGTGTGTGTGTATGTGTTTGGACATGAGAAAGATACAGCAACAATTATATGACACACTAAGCACACCACCATGTTAAACCAGAAAGGACTTGGGTCTGTTTTCCCAATGAAATCAGAATGAATTGCTCATTCACTATTTACAGATATGTACAGATTGTGTGTGTGTGTGTGTGTGTGTGTGTGTGTGTGTGTGTGTGTGTGTGTGTGGTGGTGGTGGTGGTGGTGGGGGGGGGGGGGGGGTTGTGCATGTGGTTATGTGTCCCACTTCTCAGGAATGTGGACAGTGTGAAATAAGGGGGATCTGTATGTACTGTATGTGCGGGTGTTTGTGTGTGTGTGTGTGTGTGTGTGTGTGGGGGGGGGGGGGGGGGGGGTTTAACTGTAATTTGCCATGTCAGGGATGTCAAATAAAATGTGTGCCGTCTCCACTAGGGGGCAATGTACTGGAGCCATGGAGAGGGGATTATAGTAGTTGTTTTGCAAAGGAATGCAATAATGTGGTAAATGTAGTCCTGGGGGTGTGATAAAGGTTATTGATTAGGAGTGGGGGTGATTTCCTCTTCTTTTTATTGGGTGAGATATGAGCTCATTAAAAGTGCACTGTATGCTGAGGCGCTGAGTTGGTGAGTCCTGCTTGATGTGGATTACATGTTTCTCTGTTCGGACGAAGGCGTTCAGGGGGGCCAGGGGGTTCGGCTGAGTGGTGGTCGTCAAGGTAACTATTTGCTGTGACCTTGGAGTCCAGTCGGTTGTTTTTCTGAACAGCTTGGATGCAGCTGAGTGGGAACCTTGAGGCCCCCCCACAGGGGATTCTGTCTGACTGAGGCATTGGAATGGAGAGGAGGAGGTGGAGGATGAGATGGAGGCGGTGGTGTTGAGCTGCCCTCTAGTGGACGGAGGACTGGGGTCGTGCGGTGGCGTGAGGCCGGCTGGCGGGGTCCAGTTGGTCATTGGGGACAGACCGCCGGTTCTGCTCAGGTCTGCTGGTGGCCAGGTACTTGGCCCTCATACTTGAGGTGTACTAGATGGAGTGACAGACAGAGGGGCGGGGTTAGGTAGGGGAGAAGTGAGGGAAGAGAGGTGGGAGCCAAAGTAAAGAAAGAAAAAGAGGATGAGAAAGAAAGAAAGAAAGGAAGAAACCATTTTGAAATGGGCAGGAGTGCCAGATCATAACTTGACACAAAAAAGCGCAATAGTTATTTAGAATAAAACTATTCAAATGTGCAAAAACAAATGAAAGGACAGTAACGTTTCTGATTTTAAGAATTAGAAAATTAATATAAAAAATGGTTATATGTAATCAAGCTATGAGAATGGCTCTTTGTGCAAAGAGAAACATAGACAGACAGACAGATTAATCTATATAGAGAGATAAATAGATAGACACACACACAGACAGGCAGGCAGATGCGACAACGTGTGAAGCACACAGAGACATACAGGTGGAGTAGAAATACTTTCACCGGTCATTTGGACAGCCAGGGGGGGGTTGAATAAAACACTAACTACATGACAGCTGATTAGATCGGATTACAATAGTATTATTATCACATCTACATGAGGAGTTGTGGTTTGGTTTGGTTTGGTCAGTAGTTTGTAGTTAGTGCTCCAGTTCTGATGTAGAAGGTGGAGTTAGGTGGAGTTAGTGGTGCTCTCTAGTGTGAGGAGTTAGCTAGCTACGTGGACAAAACCCTGAGGTCACTTCAGGGACAAGATGGCCACTGGTCATCAGAGATGATGGACAGCTGTGCTGGGGCGCAGTATGGCCACAGACAGACAGAGGTCGGTGGGGGTGGGGGGAGTAGGGTGGTTGTTCCCGTGCACAGTACTGTCTTAATGACGACGTCATCGATGGTGGAGGTGGTGAGGGGCCACAGGTAGACAGGGGACACATGCACCTTGAGTAGAGAAATGCACACATAGAGACACACTATGGGGACGGGGGAGGGGGGAAGGGGGAGAGGACACCGAGCTATAAGCACAGGGTGCTGCCGTGTGTCGTGGAGCCAGAACAACTCTATGTCTACTATATCAGAAATATTCTTTTGCGATTTGTATAAAAAAAAAAAAAAGAGTTATTTTTGCTGAAGGGGACGGACGTACCGAAGGCAGGTGGCTAATGTTGCAGTGAGCATCGTTTCAGAGCTTCAGGCTTCACACAACCTTAGATACTGATCTGATTTAATATATTTAATATTATGCCGTGCCGTTGAAATATTACTAGACTTTGTCTGCCTTTAACGCTGCCTGTTGTATGTACGGTATATATTAAGGTGCTGTCATAGACAACAGATTACAATTCACAGTATGGCTGTATATCACATTTATTAATTCAAATATTTAAAAAAGCTGCCATACATGGACAACCCCTTCACACTTCCAGACTAGTGATTCAGGATAAAAGGACTTTCTTTCATCAATCTTCTTCAAATGTAAAGTGGTGGAACACTGCTATTCTATTCATATCGGTATGTATACTTTTTCCTAAGTATAAGGACTATTTGAAAAAAGGAATAGAAATGTTTCAGGCACATCAAAAGTAGTCTTTCAAATTAGAATGCCAAATGGCGGGTCATCTTGATTTTGCAACATGTATTATCACAATATTGTATTTTATCCCTATTGCGCAGCCCTTATTATTCCCAATTGAGACGGCTGTATGTTTTATAAATGGAATAATCCCAAGCTCTCCTTCCATTGTAGTGACCAGAGAACAACACAACCACCCAGAGTCTCTCTTCATATCAGAAATGGAGATCTTCTCAAAATTGGAGATAAATGTGATGACACGGTATTATCAAAGAAATCCAACTCCTCTATCGGTGCAAGTGCAAGTTCTGCTGTTCTAATATCTACCTCTCATATTGCTGTTGTCCCAGGCTGCCAAAATGACCTCTATGAAGACATTCCACAATACCCCCCTTTCTCTCCGATGAGCAGCGTGCAGTGGTGCAGGTAGGAAGAGCAGACCAATACGTTCCAATAGCCACACTAGCCTGGTACCGACCATCACATTATACACACACATAACGTTTCTGTGGTTTATGGGGACCCCGCGGTCCTCATGACACAGAAAGGGCGCAGCCAATACCTAAAGGGTTTGGCCTCCCCTGAGGTGTCCAATCAGATTGTCCGTAGTGTGGGTATTGGAATACGGCGGAGGTGGGAGAGGGAGAACTAGAAAGTGTGCACTTACAGAGGGCGGAGGGGACTCTCTGCCAATCAGAGGGGTGTTCTCACACCGAGGGTTCTGAAAGTTTGCGTTCTGGCTCCTGCGTTGTAGAATAAGAGGTTAACTGACAGGCGTCGCCAGAGGTTCAACTGTGGCCCGGGGCCCTGTATCTGAGCATGCTCTGTCTATAACTAAGTGTCCAACGTTATAGATCTATGTTATACATGTCAGATCATGAATGGTCATTTAAGTAGCAATGTCACGGCGATGACAAATTAACTTTAGTCTACATGCATCCTTACGTTTGATCCTTATGTACAGAAAATACGTTTTGACCAGATATGTAATTGTTTTCGTACTATAGGCTAGTCATAGTTGGCTGTTATGATCAGTTCATTTTACAGTAACGGTATTGTTTGTTTACACTATCAGTGAGTATTTCTTGAGCTCCAATTAAATCAATAGCAATTTGTCTTTTAAACATTTGGTATTCCAAACATACTAACATTACTCTATTATCAAGAGTGTTGCTGTTCTACCAGATGTTTGTGCCAACTAGCTCAAGCCCTCCCTCAAGCTTCGTTCCCAACAGTATGGGTTGTGCCAAGGCTTATGTATCGACATGCTGTATTAACAGTTAAGGGAATCCTAACAAGCGGTGTCTAGCTACAAGGTGTCTAGCTAACATAACGAGTGCCAACAGATATGAGTCAGGGGTCTAACTAGCCACTAGCTGTTCCAATCGTAATACTCTATGTCAGGCAGAGAATATCGGCAGTGCTGGTTAGCTACTTATAGCAGGCAGTGTATCGTCCGAGCTACCCCTAGCTAGCTAGCCATAGGTGCTAACTCACATGTACTCAGTGACGGGGGCATTGCTGACAGTGTGCGCCGTAGCGGGCAGGCTAGCTTCGCTACCATAGCTCGAGCCACAGCTGTAGAGGCTGGGCATGTGAACTCGGTACAGGTTATCGTGCGCGCCGCCCCGCGAGGCGCCCGACTCGTCCTCGCCATCCTCCTCCTCCGTCCTTGGGGTTGGGTCGGGTCGAGGGGGGGCCAGGGTGAGGGTGGGCGCGGCGAGGGGTGGTGAGAAGAGGAGGGGAGAGAGGAATGGACAATCCAAGAGAGACAACAAGAGTTTAGGTGTTTGGAGGGGAGGTTAGGAGAGAAGGAGGAGGAGGAGGAGGAGGAGGAGGAGGGGAACACTGGTAAGACTTAAGCGCCTTTAGCGCCAGCACCGCAGACTGTGAAAGACATTTGTAACATCTTGCATCCGGGAGGCCCCTGAAGTAGAGTTGAGCTGTGAGGCCCGATAGCCCCGTGCAACGACACCATGTTAGGTTCATAGCAAACAGAGACGAGGAGGATCCAGAATAAATACAAATGTTGTACTTTTTATTTGTACATTTCAGTGCTAATTGTTGTATTGTGAAAATAGAGGATAGATCAACATAATTTTTTTGGGCCAAATTCACTTAAAATGTGCCATGCCATGCATTACTGGGTGAAAGTATAAAGAAAAAGAAAAGAAAATCATATAAATAAAAGGTAGGAACAAAGAAAATAATAAAAGCTTGGCTGGGCAAACCATTTTTGTTGATAAAATGGTCAAAAATATGAAACAGTCAGCAACATAAGATAATGAGGTATTAGATAAGAAGTGCTGATTTGGAAGTTGGATATCTGGCTACGGAAATATATGGAATACGCAGTATTTTTTTCATCCATTAGACGTTGGTTGATATACCCTTTACTTGATCAAAAAACAAGTTGTTTCATCCTAGTAATTAACATTGTCCAACATTTTTATAATTTAGTAAAAAATATTTCATAATTTAATATCTGTCATTTCACATCTGTTAACCCTTCAAGGAAGCTCACAGAGAAAGGAGATCTAACCCTGTAATGTTAAAACCAGGCGGTGGAAATAGGGCAGTGCCTCAGTGAGCCACAAGGGTGTGCTAAATGACAAGTCTAACCAAGCCTAGAGCGGAATACAGCATGTCCTTTGTCTGCATCACAGTAAACACAATACAACAACCCTCTTCAAGACTAGGGGGGCTGCTTGTATTAATGCAGCAAGAGTGTCATTATGGTCTGTTTGAATTCTTGGTGAGAGGCATACAGTGATACTACTGCTTACTCCCACTCATCAAAGACCCATCTAAGCTGTGGTTCATACCAAGTGCCTTCCATTGGTGCACCCAAACCAATGACGCTAGATTACATGCTATTTAGAGCTGATGAATCAATGTACTATTTTATCCAAAAGGCAGAGAAAGCGAGGATAACATTACCGTCTTAATAACTAATCTAGACATCCAGTCTGTGTCACTGGTACTAGAACTAGAGCTGTAGGAAAACGCATTCTCACCAATTGCTGAAGCCCAATGTATTTCCAAATCAGGACAGGGAGGGAAGGGGGAGGAGGGGAGGGGGAAAGGAGGAAGGGAGGGAGGGAGGGGATAGAGGGAGTGACGTGGGAGAATGAAAAACATGGGGAGTTTTGGTACATTTTAGAGATGCTCAGAGACAAGATGGTGGACAGAGTTCAGAAATAGTGGCACAAACAAAAACAGAAACAACAAAATGACAAACAGTGAATGAAAAGGGGACAGAGACAAATAAATATGCAGTCAGGAGTGGCAAACTGGACGGATGGATGGAGAACGGGATACAACGGCTCGAAAGACAAACACACAAAAATGGCAACATGCACTGATTCTGAACAAGATCGCTCTATAGGGGTATTTCCTGTCTGTGTCTGACCAGCAGGATAAGGAGGGGTGGGGGGGGCAGCAGGTCAGTTAGGTAAAGCGAAAGTACAAAACAGAAAGGAGTTAGAAGAACCAATGGCAAGTTATCCAGAACCACAGGAATCACAGGAAAAAAACACATGAATCATGAACGTTCAATCATTTGTGTGTATTTGCATTGCATTGTTGATAAAGGTTGTGAAAGGGTGAGTGTGTGTGTGTGTGTGTGTGTGTGTTTATGCATGTATTGCGTGTGCTTGCATGGGTATGTGTGTGTGCGTGTGTGTGTGCGCCCAACCTCTTGCTCGGCCAGGTGTGTGGCACACTGCAGACGATGGAGGAGAACATGAGGGCTGTGACGAAGGAGAAGAGCACCAGGTAGATGAGCCCCTCCACGCCGTCGTAGCACAGGCCCGTCAGAGCCTGGACGTAGTCCTGGGGGAGGAGGAGAGAGGAGAAGGAGGAGGAAGAGGAGAGAGCAGGAGGAAAGAGGAGGAGGAGAATGAGACAGGAGAATGAGAGAGGAGGAGGAGGAGGAGATGAGTTAGAGAAGATGAGTAGGAGCAGAGAGGGGGGTGGGAGAAAGAGGAGGACAGGAGAGGAGAATAGGACAGCAGCAGGAAAGAAAAGGGGAGGAAGAGAGAGGAGAGATGAGAAGGGAGAGGAGAGGAGAAGAGAGGAGAAACAAGATGTCAACTACAAGGCAAATTATTTAAAAAGCTTCTCTATTACTCATCATTGTCTCATCATGACACCAACGTCTATAAATAATTGCTTTTGATACATCCACACACACACACACACTCTCTCTGACTCACCATGTGTAGGCTGCGGCAGTCAACAAGAGCTGTAAGCTGATGAAGGCCAACTTCGGTGGAATTTAACACGGACTGGATCTGCTCAAGGTTCCCCTATAGATACACAGAGGCAGAGGTTACATACATAGATATGTCACACATATGCACAGTGATGAAACCCACTCAGTCAAGGCATCCACACAGCTTTCAGTTAACATAGCACACAGTTAGCGTAGTCAGTGAGTTTACCAGAAATTAAGCAACAACGCTTTTGAAACAGTTGCTGTTGTTACACTTTCATGAAGTCAAATGTAGAAAATGCTCTGACGTACTTGAGAGCATTTTCTACATTTGCCTTCATGAAATTGTAATCACACACACACACACACACACACACACACACACACACACACACACACACACACACACACACACACACACCTTAGTGTTGGGGTAGTCACGGGTGGCGGATCTCAGTAGCTCAGCCACGTCGTCCTGCATCTCTACCAGGGCTTTGTGGCTCCCGGACAGCCTCTGTAGACACACACACACAAACACACACATAAACACACACACACACAAATGAAATAACATAGTATTTATAATAATGAACAAGTAAGAAACATCTGATTCACAGTGATTTTGACAAATCAGAATTGGTAACGTCACATCATTAGGGATGTTTTAGTTAAGACAGGGGAGACAATGGTTTGATCACCCAGACCAGTATTATCCTTTACAGTTATACTGGATGGTAAGGTGGTGGTAGTTTTAGTCTTGCATTGCTTGTGTGTCTCCCAAATCCAATATAGCCAGAAGCAACTTAAAACATAGGCGCCATATTTAACTTTATTATATTTGCTTAGGGTTAGGCTTAATGAAGTAAAAAGACTATATTCATACAGCGCTATGACCACAGATACTGCACAACTTCTTCCTAACATACAGAAAGTCAAAGTGCTGAAAAGGCGTTAGATGTAAATTGATCTATACAGTGCTCAAACGTTGTTACAGCATTGTACACAGAAGTGCTGAGCTGTGGATGTATATGTTTGATTTTGTGAGGAAAATAAATCGGTACCTAATCAAGTCCCTGAACATAATTGATTCCGCCTCAGTTGTCATCTCACATAACCCAACTTTGATTGACAAGCATCATTATGTATGGATGCATTCAGTCATTTGAATTCTGATTCATACGCCAGACCTTTCCGTTTAATATAAAATGCAATCCATTTTCAGCTAGAAATTGTCTTGAAAGGATGGGATGTTCTAAAACAAGGAAACTATGAATAATTCATTCAAGCTAAACATCACACAAGGAAAGAAAATGGTTTAGATTAAAGAAGGAAAAACAAGAGACATGATTCAATCCAAAACGTACCTGCTGGAACGGGTTAACTTGGCCAGAGCTGCACCGAAGGTAATACTGCAGTATGTCTGGGAAAAGACATCAGTATTTGATAAATACAAATTAACAGCATAACATATTTGTACACTGAGATACATAAATGTATATGGAATTTATAAGCTGTGCGTGAGTGTTTCAGTGTGTGCATGTGTGTGTGTGTGCATGGTTGCGTGCATGCGTGCATGCATGTGTGTATGTGCATGCATGCGTGTATGTGTGTACATGTGTAGCATCTGGGCACTGCGGGAAAACAGACAGAGCGGAAATGGATGATAAGCATCAGGATTAAAACTCATTAGACAAGCACAGGAGGGAATAGAGAGGAAGAGAAAAACGCTTGACAAGGTAGTTTAGATGAGAAAGCAGAAGAAGAAAAAGGAAAAGTAGAAGAAGAAGAAGAAGAAGAAGAAGAAGAAGAGATCAATAAACCCAAAACGAAGAAAAAACAGCTCTGAAAACTCTCCCTCTAGGACACACACACACACACAAGCGCAATCACACACACACAGGTAGGATAACGTCCGCATGGGAGTGGAAGGCTGAAGCTGCATAAGGTCAGCAGTGAAACAGTAAGAGCTCTTTGGATATCAGTTACGCTCAAACCAACCCCCTACACCCACACATGCATGCATGCACACACACACACACTCACGTAGGCACGGACGAACGGATTCATTCAGGATTCACGCGCATGCATGAATCCGTGAATGGATCACACAATGGTGAGACTACATGATATATTTCTCCAACTGGTATCCTTCCAACCATTTCTATAAAAACATGAATATTCAACAGCAGTGCAGCGGCTGGCCTCCACCTCTTCATCATCCTCTGCAATTGCTTCAGGTCGGCAGCATACCTTGGTTAATAACAGAGTTCTCCTCCGTTGCCCGGGTGATGTAGGTATCCGGAGAAACGCAAAAATCACTCGCCGTCTGTGAGAGTGTAAACACATGACACATCAACCAAAAGAAACACCAACTGAAGACACACACACACACAGTAGCTCATAGAACCACACAAGCACACACAAACACCAAGCTGTGGGAAAAGATTATGTCATCCTAGAGACAAGGAGTTGCCATGGAAACACTCACTGCAGCGACAGCCAGCTCCATGCCAAGAGAGCCCCAGCTGATCACCAGAGTTAGGACGCCCAGCAGGCACACACTGAAACAACACGCAATACATATAACACATCTATATTGGGAAAAATCTAAGAGAATCCAGAATTCTAGAATGCCACATCAATCTAACCCTTAGCCAATCGAAACCACTTAAAGACATTACATGTGACAACCTACCCAATCAGAGTGCCTCTAGAGTTGCGGATCAGGCCAAAAAGCACCAGGAGACAGATGAGCACGTCAAATAGCAGCAACGTCAAATAGCCCAGCCACCTGTTAATGTCAAACACATACACAGGAGATCATTGTTAAACATGTTGAAAAAGCCAACACTGCCCCCACATATAGTGCAGTGACTATGGTATTCTAGACCAAATATCCACAGCCAAACCTTTAAGCATCCTTGAGCAAAAAACCCATCCCCTAACCTGATCCTTAATGACATCTATCTGAAGTAACTATGCAATTGGAAATGACGGAACGTTATACTACACTATACTACACAATGCTAAGCCATGCTATGCTATGCTATAATTAAACATGCTAAGCTATACTAAGCAAAGCTAGCGTAAACTAGGCTAAGGTGAACTATGCTAAGCTAAACTAAAATAAGCCAAACTAAAATAAGCTAAGCTACGTCCCAGCGTAGTACTGACCTGTACCAGTCGAAGGTCTCCGTCTTATGGGCCAGGTCCTCCAGGGAGACGTCGGCGTTGGACCAGAAGGGGACGTCCACCATCAGCCGCACCAGCTCATCCAGCTGGCCCTGCAGCTTCTGCACGATGGACACATAGTCCGTCTGATCCTGGTAGGCCGTCTCGAGGTGCACCAACCCTTCCTCCACCGTCTGGTTCAGGGAGAGGGCGCTGTCTGTCACCTGTGGATCAATGATGGTGTCGTGGTGAGGGAGGTCACCTCAAAGTCAAAAGGTACTTGGTTTGATCCGCAATGTTCGCAGTCGACCTCTAGGCATCCTTCAGTTGCAAGGCTCCTCACCCCTACCTGCTCCTTATGCGGCTTTGTATAAAAGCCTTTTCTCTATGACTAAATAGTGAGTAATATTAGTAAATTGTCTGGAAGGACTGTATATTAAGGATTTAAATATTTGCTTCAATATTTGACAGGAACTTTTTAATATAAACAGCAGAGCCCCCCCCCCCCCCCCCCCCCCCCCCCCCCCCCCCCCCCCCACTCCCAACACACACACACATACACACACAGAACTTTTAATAACTCACAAGCTTCTCAATCCCCGCCACGGTGCGGTTGGCATGGCGAAGGGAGTAGGCCAGACGATTGGCCCCATCACTCGACTCCCCGTTGCCATAGAAACCGACGGCGATGCCAGCACTGCCGAAAAAGGGACGAGAGGACAAGAGACATAAATATTGTATAAATTAATTTTTATTTAAAACATTTTTGTGTTGAAAGTTTAAATAAGGCACCACCCATATTTGTGTAAATATGCACACGCATGTGCACACACACAAATGGTACAAAACAAACATCTGACGTTAAGGGTGCAGCCTTCTCGAAGGCCAGCAGGGGGCATGGTTAAGACTGCAGCCCAGTGTTATCTATATAACCCTGGGCCTGAGGCAAACATGAACTACAAGGAATGATTTTCACACAACACAGACACGCACAAACGCAGGAACACAGGAACACACACAATGTTCAATGGGGTCGCCAGACCACAATTAATTTGATCCTTCTGCAGCCTTGCACACACACAACACACATACAAACACACACGGGACAACATAACTAACAAACCTATCCCAGTACCCTCTCTCTAACCCTATTACTCTCACACACCACTAGGGTTGATCACTCTCTCCTCTTTCACTTTAGGTCAACCACTCTCCCTTCTCCCACCTCCTCCCTAACACCACCTCCTCCTCTTATCACCTCCACCACTGCACGCTTTCTCTTCACCATCACCTCCTCACCACCACCACTTCCTCCAATGGCCACCACTTCCTTCTACGGCCACCACCAACACTATCACTATCACTTCCTCTCTACCACCACCTCCTCCCTACCACCAACACCACCACTTCCTCTCCACCACCACTTCCTCTACACCACCACTTCCTCTCCACCACCACTTCCTCTCCACCACCACTTCCTCTACACCACCACTTCCTCTCCACCACCACTTCCTCTATACCACCACTTCCTCTCCACCACCACTTCCTCTACACCACCACTTCCTCTCCACCACCACTTCCTCTACACCACCACTTCCTCTCCACCACCACTTCCTCCACACCACCACCACCTCCTCCCTACCACCACCCCAACACTCTCTCTCCATCACCACTTCCTTTCCACCACCACTTCCTCTCCACCACCACTTCCTCCACACCACCACCACCTCCTCCCTACCACCACCCCAACACTCCCTCTCCACCACCACTTCCTCTACACCACCATCACCTCCTTACCACCACCACCACCACCAACACCATCACTTCCTCTGTGTGTTTGTGTGTGTGGATGTGTGTGTGTGCGTGTATGTTTGTGTGTGCCTGTGTGCGTGTGTGTCTACAGATGTCTTCTGTGTATTGATGAGCTTTGAGTGCATTCAGTAGCCAGTCGGGATACAGTGGGTACAGAGACATTAACACACTCACTCACTATTATGGCCGTTCATTCTGGCCCATTAATTTGAGTAGCCTCCTGTTAACCACACAAGCCCACACACATGGACATGCACATGGTTCATTGCATGACTCATCCTGAGTAAGTATGTGTGTGTTTGTGTGTATGTTTGTGTGTGTGTGTGTGTGTGTGTGTGTGTGTGTGTGTGGTGATGCATATTTCTGAATTAGGTAAGCAGACAAGATCATCACTGTTGTCTTAGTAATCACTGTCAGAGGGCTTTTAAAACAGCAAATCTGTCTGATGTGTCAGATGAGAAAGTTGCATCAACAAGAGAGGGAAATAGACATGATCTTCCTTAATGCTACGTACTGTGACTACATTTCCCATAGTCCTAGTGTTCGCTCCCCTGGTCTTTGCCCTTTTCTCCTCCGCCCCATCCCCCGCCCCTTCTCATCTCTCTCCCTCCCTTGTCTCTCCCTAGGTGAATCAGCTCACTGTGGTAGTACCCCAGTACTTCTCCAACAAGCGGGGGGTCATGACTTCATCCATCAACAGTTAGTGGAGGGGGGAGGGGGAGAAGAGTGTGTGTGTGTGTGTGTGGGAGGGGGGGGGGCAGAGGGGGAGATGCCATATGATTCGTAGCCGATGTAGGGCAGTTTGGCCTACATACAATGGCTTTAAGGGAACATTGTGTGTGTGTGTGTGTGTGTGTGTGTGTGTGTGTGTGTGTGTGTGTGTGTGTTTGTGTTTGTGCATGTGTGTGTGTGTGTGTGTGTGTGTGTTGAAAAACAATGAGCCACTCATAATCTGCCGTCCAAACTTAATATTTAAATACTGTACACCAAAACAACACATCAAACACTTTACTGTATGTGTAAATACAAACTCAACCTCCAGGCACAGCACTACTCAGACAGAATGGAAAACAGATATTGATTGGGCAACAGTAAATGTGATAGCAATAAATATTGATTGTTAAATAATGTAATAAATGTGGTCAGGCCTGGATCTTATCTCTTTCCCCTGTCAAGTAAATTACTGAGGAGTAACGTTTGCTGACACACAATATATTCTGGTTTGACTTAAAGGTTAGCTCCCGCTCCGGGGGGGAGAGGGGGGCATTGTGAAATGCAGATAAAGTTTGTGTGTGTGTGTGTGTGTGTGTGTGTGTGTGTGTGTGTGTGCTGACCTTGTAAACTAACAAAAATCAATATGATGTTCTCGGCCAAATTACATTAAATCCCTGCCAGTTCCAACAACAAAACTAAACTAAATGAGATTTTGTGGTCCATATTAGCATACAATAGAGTGCGCTGTTGACGGCTAGTAGGCGGAGTTATTCAAATGAACATACGATGTGGCCAAGATGAATTGCATCATTCAGACACTGAGGTTCCATTTTGGGTGTTTTCCAAAAACAGACTTTGATATCAAACATAACGTGTCATGTCTGCACAGTACACGAGGACTGATCCGGATAAAATATTCAACACAAAAGATCACAGTTAACCATAAAATATTAAAGCCAGCAAAGTATTCCCTTGAACTGAGCATACACAGACAGATGCACATACACACACACCCACAGATGCACTTGCATACACATAAACAAACACGTGCACATACACACATGGCACACACACACACACACACACACAAATGCACAGACAACCCCCTCCTGACTGTATAATTAATTTCTTGTCTCTGCATCAAACCTGCCTCTTGTCGCCATGGCAACCTTTTGTAGGCCAGGCAGAACGAAGGCCGAAAAAAAAAAAAATGACGCATATTGAGATAGAACAGTTGGGCACATAAATACTTTAGAAAGGGGGGGGGGAGTGGGGGGGTTATGTTTTTCATTAGTGCACGCATGCACGTGCATGACATACGGCCATGTGATAAGCAGCGAGGAGAGCAAACAGACCAGTCAAGTGGAGAAAATCTCTCCCGTCCTCCTCGGAGGTCACATGGGTGACCTCTCAGGGTCTGCTTAGGATGCAATGCCCGGATCAGATTAACACAGCTAGCCGTGACCAGCTGGCCCCCAACACAACTCCCACCCGGGGGCCCCACCATGCTAACAGGACACTCATTGACATTGATGCCACACACTGTTTTATATCGGTTAGAGAAGATTATTGCTATCAAGCAAATAATCTAGCTTTACTTGTTAAAGTAAGTTCACACATTTTGCTCTCTTTTGGATGGCTTTAGGTTTTTCCTCCATTGTCAGTTGCTTCCCCAAATCCCGACCTATTCTGATTTTGTTTTTCATCAATGTTGATTTTTTGGGATGTAAATATGTGCGTGTATGTAAACATTATGTTTGTATTCATCAGTGTATTTTATCAAATTTTAACATGTGCCAATTGTATAAACACAGTATAATATACACACAGTCTGTCCATTTGGGAAAAAAAAGGTGCCAATTTGTGTGATTAAGTACTGCGCAATGATCAGAAATTGCTATTCATTTGTCGTTTTGTATCTGATGAACATTGTTAGCATGATAGGTTTGTTTGCATGCATAGCATAGCATAGTATCATGAGAAGCATGTTGGGACTTTGGAAACTGCATTGGAAAACATTCTATAGATGAGGTTAATATTTAGCGGGCGATGCCTCTGAGAAACACGCATCTGTTGAGCAATTGGGCCGGGGACCTTCAGGCATTGGACGTTTTTGGGTGGGATGGGGGAGGCAGATGGCCTATCAGGAGGAGGGAGGGAGGGTTGCGGTTGCTCACCTGCAGACGAGCGTGGCTATGATGACACACCAGGCCGTGCAGCAGCAGTCAGCGCTGGGCTGTTGGGCGTGCGAGTGGCTGCCGTGCGACGACTCCTCATTCTTGCGCCGGCGGCAGCACAACCAGAAGGAGTAAAAGAGGAGGAAGAGGAGGTCCAGGCCCAGGCACAGCAGCGCCACGGCGCCCAGCAACAGCACAGACTGGAAGCAGAAGGCAAGCCAGGGTTATTAATGTACTCTAGCACCCTTCAATACACAAAGGGACATTCAGAGGGCTTAACATAGGCAGGAGTCACATTCTAGAGACATTTAAAGGACAATACGAGATAATCATTTAACAGGTGATACATTCAGAAGAATGTCATAATAAAAATGTAAAAGATTAAATGGGGGAACATTTGCTGGGGTCTGGGACACATTCTTGAGTTATATAACTAATCCACGAGATGGGGGGTGTATGACTGTTGTATGCTTAACGTGTAATTTCGTCCCCTTTAGAAAATTTGACCAGCAGTGCACCATCGGTAAGTCACTTAGGAATTTGTTGTTTAAGGGTTTGACATTCTTTTTTTTAACTTTATTTATATCAAACTAATTGTTATTTTATTTACTGTGTTTAAGTTATTGATTGTTATTCTTTATTCAATGTTTTCTGAGTGTGGGGGGGGGGTATTTCTGTGTGAATGTTTTTAGTATGTAGAATATGAAACAAAAACATTTAAAGACAAAATTAAGAAGATTGGGGAAAAGCGGGGAAAAGGATGGACGGGTGAAAGGAGGTAAAATAATAACTATGGTGGTGCAGACGTACATTTTCATAAAAGGAAGAAGGGACGTGAAGACACAGAGTCATCGCTTTATTTGTTAAAGGATGGTACAAAAGGGCTAGTATGTATATGTCGTGTGCTTCATGCTGGGGGGTCCTGGGGTGAGGGGGAGCTGGCTTCCTGTTAACGTGTGTGTGTGTGTGTGTGTGTGTGTGTGTGTGTGTGTGTGTGTGTGTGTGTGTGTGTGTGTGTGTGTGTGTGTGTGTGTGTGTGTGTGTGTGTGTGTGTGTGTGTGTGTGTGTGTGTGTGTGTGGGTGTGAGGTGGTTGGGTTGACCCATGTATAATAAAAAGGGCTGACCGTTTACAGGCCTGAGTTTCACAATGGTGATTAAGGAAGTGGACAACAAGACACAGGAAGTCAATCACAGCTGATAAAATAGGAATAGTAGCTATGTTCTTTCCGTGCAGACGGGTGGAATGACAATAACAAGCACACTCACACAAGCACAAACATTTGGTGTCCTCCATAGAAGCTAGTAAAAGCCGAAAAATTAATTGGCATTCACAAATATAAACGCACAAACACTCTCTAAACAGTGGCTATCCTGTTGGGGTGCTATATGTTCTAGAGCGCTACCACACAGATCACACACCTTCTAAAAGCTTTGATGTGTGAGAGTAGGGGTGTTGTCTGAGAAATAAGAGTGTGTGTGTCTGTGTGTGTGTGTGTGTGTGTGTGTGTCTGTGTGTGTGCACGCGTGTGTGGAGGAGGATGAGAGAGTGAAATAGAGAGAAAGAAAGAGGGACAGAGACAGAGACAGAGATTATGACTTTTCTACAGAAAATATTTTGTTTACAGGTAACCTTGAAAAAACAAGCAACATGGTGAAGTCAGGGCCTCTTTCTTTGCAGTCTGGAAAAGTCCTCCTGTTTCAGGAGATCCCATCGCACAACCACACGAGGAACATAAAATGTCCAGATGCTAGACTACTTGGCCATCGTTCAGAAATGATATGGGGCCTACTTTCCAATTGACTTAATTAACACAAGCATAGTTAACACGAACATGAGTCAAATATCCTTTGACATGACCTTAGGGACATTGATATCAAAATTTAAAAACTAACGAAATTTCCCACACCATCTGTGCATGCGTGTTTCCCTGTCTTCGGTTCCATTGTGAAACATTCAGGCGTTTTAGTTTTTTCCGTGTGTTATTTCCTGGGAATGTTCCCTGTAGTTTTGAAGGCTTCAGCTGTGCTGCCTACAACACAGGAAACCAATGCATCCAGCCACCACAGCGCTAGCTACCAATACCTCTGATTTACCCCCCTTGTAGACAACCTCATCACTTCACCTGCAGTGGTTTTCCGAAGGCGTGAATCTCTTTCAACAAAAAGCTAACATGAGGTCAGTGCTTCCCGCTGACCTGTGAAGTGTCCATGACAGATGTGCAACTGAAACCACCTCGACGGAAACTGCCAACTACCAACCGCTAGCTTAGCAAGGCTAGTAGGTCACGCTTACATTTATATCATTAATAAACCATTTAAGATATGATTCAGAGGAAATGGTGATTCATTTTAAAAGGCTACACGTGCTCCTTCGGTCTAGATAGAATCATTGTAAGCAACACCTGGCCGTCCAATCGAACGATACTTCCTGTCTGAAGATATGGCAGCGATGATTCCTAAGTGTTACACCCCAGACTAATTTAATATTTATATGGCTCAGAAGCTTGACAGAAGACAGAAGCTTGCAATGCAGATGTTGTTGGGTTTATTTAAGAATAAGACTAGCCATATTTATTAATTACAACCCACACAGACTTAACTAGGGACTGTGTGTGTGTGTGTGTGTGTGTGTGTGTGTGTGTGTGTGTGTGTGTGTGTGTGTGTGTGTGTGTGTGTGTGTGTGTGCATGCATGCTTGTGTTCACTATTTAAAATCAATGCTTATTTCAATTACCAAAGCCCAAAAACCCACAATGTATCATCACTCTCAACCCTAGTCGTTTCTTCCTCGAGAGCATTAAAGAAAGAAGAGGACAGGAAAGGATCATACTGAGATAATACTCTGATAATACTAGAGTGTTATCCTACGATATTATCAGCAGGCTTAAGTACCCTACACACTCTGCTGGAGAGGGGAAGCATACAACAACAATGGGGGGGGTTGCTTGATCTGCATTGGGATTAAAGAGCTGCATAAGTGAAGACAGAATCCCCCCTACATAATGAGACTCTTTTAAGGGTTCTGCAGCCTATGTTATAACAATATAATGGATGAGTTGATGGTAAGCATCATGAGTAGGGAAGCAGAAATAACAAGAGACAGACAGGCGGAGAAACAACAACAGAGGGAGCGAGACACAGAAGAGGAACAAAGGGAGAGAGAGTTTGTGTGTATAGAGCACTGTATTGTAAAATAGAGAGAGAGAGGGGGAGACAGAGAGAGGCAGAGAGAGAGAGATGGTTTAAGTCACTTTACAAGGACACTGATCCTGGGCCAATCATAGCCTTTCACTGTTGAGGTTCTGGACTCAGCGCTGTGTCTCTAATCTGACCAATCAACTCTCGGCATCTCCTTGGCATGTGTGTGTGTGTGTGTGTGTGTGTGTGTGTGTGTGTGTGTGTGTGTGTGTGTGTGTGTGTGTTTGTGTCTTAGTTCCTAACTAGATTAGAAGTCAGACTGCCAAACCATCAGGACAGGTTAAGACTAGATCAATTAGCCAGTAATATTTATGGTGCACTCTCTGGTGAATGTGTGTGTGTGTGTGTGTGTGTGTGTGTGTATGTATGTGTGTGTGTGTGTGTGTGTGTGTGATGTATATGCAGTTAGTGGGCGAAAGGGCTTGTGTGTGTGTGTGTGTGTGTGTGTGTGTGTGTGTGTGTGTGTGTGTGTGTGTGTGTGTGTGTGTGTGTGTGTGTGTGTGTGTGGACAAATGTTTGACACCTATAGTGATCTACTTCCAATCTGTGTGTGTGCATGTGTGGTTGTGTGTGTGCGGGTGTGAATGTGTGCGTGAATGCCTGTGTGCGTGCGTGTTTATGTGAGCCAGCGTGTGTGTGCGCTGCAGCTGACAGGACCAGTCCCTTCCACTCCAGTGGGTTGTCTTTGTGCTCTCTCCGCCAGTGAACGAGTAGCTCTAGCCTGGCTGCTGAAGCTCTGAGCTTCCCCGGGACCTGGCCCTCCCTGCTAGGCACACACTGGTGGATAACTAGCCTGGTACAACCCGTCCCAAACGAGTAGCATTACACATTATATACCCGTCATTATGTCTTCTACTGTTGTTGTTGATGTGTTTATGTATTTGTTGTTTGCTTGTTGACTACTGTTGTAAAACAAATTGCCCCTCAGGGACACTAAAGATTTACTCTACTCTACTTTTACATTTTTTAAATAGTAGAACATACTGTGACGACCTGCATGTTTTCACCTATCTCTATTTGGAGATCTTATCTTGGATGTGAGCAAAGTTAAAGTTAAACATGAGTTTAATAATGCAGTTGTTCTCTGTATAAGTTATGTCGAAGCTTTGAGGGGACATCCTCAACTTTACTATTTTAAAGTGTGTGAGTGTGTGTGTGTGTGTGTGTGTGTGTGTGTGTGTGTGTGTGTGTGTGTGTGTGTGTGTGTGTGTGTAAATCACATAGTTCCTCTATAATGTTCTGCAGCTGTTTAAGTTCTTCTTTCAGCTGACGTTTCAGTTCTACCACCAACACACACACACACACACAGAGGCTGTTTGATTGTCAGCAACACACATACGCACACATACAACCACACACACACACACACAGATATAGAAAAACACATATTCAGATACGGACACACACACACACACACATACACACACACAATATCCATATCTAGCCAGACCTCAGACAAGCAGAATTTCAGAAAAGCTCCTATTTCAGCCATTCAGGAAAAATCCGGAAACCTGACAAACCCCAGACTCAGCATCTGTGGCGAGGCCATCAGAGACGGATTCACACTGAATACTAAACAACTTTCACAGTGTACTTTCTTTCCTCTGTTTGTGTGTGTGTATGTGTGTTTGTGTGTCTTAGTTTTTTTCTGGACTTCCGGAGTTAGTGCATGAATTAGTTAGTTTTGACTATAATTTCAGTGCTGAATACAAATTGTGTGTGTGTGTGTGTGTCTATATTTTCTTACCACTGTGTGTGTGTGTGTGTGTGTGTCTATATTTTCTTACCACTGTGTGTGTGTGTGTGTGTGTGTGTGTGTGTGTGTGTGTGTTGGCTGAGTGGGTGCATGAAGGCCTATGAGACAGATATACTGGGCCAATTTAAAGAGGGGCTTTACTGAAAAGAGTGAGAGAAATAAAGAGAGCATTCTTTCACAACAGACAACACTAGTCCCCCAATCCCTCCCCCTCCCCCTCCCCCTCACCCTCTTCTATCTCCCCCTATTGCCCCTCACTCCCCCCGTCTAGCCAGAATTAATGATTTCACCCTGAATGGAACCCCTATACACACATTCACACATTCTCTCACACTCTCTCTCTATCACAAACACACACACACACACACACACACACACATACATACATACCCGGAGGCAACTCTGTGACCTCACCTCAACAAGAGCGGAAAGCTAAGGACACACAAAGTGAATCGAATGTGAGTGATTGTATATGGGGACATGGCGTGCACATACATGCCATCTCATCACTGAGTCTGTTAGTCTGAATCACACACACTAACTATGTGTCAGGAATCTGCAATTAGCCTAAATAGCAGTGCTCAAATGCTCAACTGAATGCATGCACGTACGTGCGCACATACGCAAGCAGGGACATACACAAAAACACACACACACACACACACACACACACACACACACACACACACACACACACACACACACACACACAAAGGGCCTCAGTTTAAACGTTGAATAGATTGCAGGAAGCTCTTTTAAGCAATTTGGAGGCACCTCCCATGGTTCATTGACCCCTTCCTCTCCCAGCACCAATCCATGGCGGGTATTCTTCTCCCTCCTCTCTCTCTCTCCTTCTCCCATCTCTTTGTATCCCCTTCTTTGCCGCTTTATTTTTTTTTGGGGGGGGGGGGGGGACTTCCCACGCTCGGCTCTTGAACTTGCTCACCCCCGTCCTCCTCCTTCATCACCCCCTGTCCTTCCCCCTCCTCCTCTTCTTTAAACCATACGTTAAATAACAAAGCACGAAGCACGTAATCGGAGCCGCACATTTTACTGCATCCGCGCTAGCCATGTTGCGCTGGCGCTCGGAGTCGGGGACGTCACCCTGATAGATCATCACGATGGGATGCAGCAGAACTGGGCCAAAGCCCCTTCCTCCTCACAGATAGTACATATTCTTTGAGCCGTCGGTGGCAGAGACGATGTGTTTTTAACAGAACAGTATCATGCATTTACAGTATGTAGGATGGGTGATGCGGCGGCAGGGGGGGGGGGGGGGGGGGGGGGGGGGTGTATAATAGTTGTTCGTAATATCCCGCAAAATGAAACCTACCTTCTGATATTCCGTATCTTCAGGTCTAAAGTCGCTGCTAACCGCCTCGAACTGGAGGTTGAAATGCGGCAGGCGATGGAGCACATTGACCCACCAAGGCGGTGAATAGTTCACTACAGCCGCCATCCTTTAATGTCTCCCGGGCAGCTGTCACTTAGGGTTTCTCACTGGCACTGGAAAGCAAAACACCACCTCCGGGTTAGTAGAGCAATGAAATGCCCACAGAATTAATTTTATTAACACTGTAGGCTACTGTATGTAGGCCGCCTACAACGACTTAAAAATAAATAAATAAAACACTTACAGACAGTAAAATAGCCGTTCGGTTATTTTAAACCTCATAACGCCATGAACAGCTCTTCAGAAATATGTAGGTCAGCTGTATGAGAAACATCTGACTGTAATGTATTTAACAATGTCCGCTTATTTTGGTGTGAATCTGACCCAGCAATTAACCATCCAACGACCAAATTCTTGCTGAAGCTTCAGGAGAACGGCAATAAAGATAGAAAGTATTCCTCGCTATGTGAGCATTTAAGAGCTCTGCAGTGGGAATGACCCGTGTTCACCTACCTTGAAGCTAAGCGGACGAAAATCCTGGCTTTCTATTTGGGGAAGACCGCCTGGTGTAATGTTCCCCTATTGTCTTCCCAGATCCGTTGCAAAATGGTAAGATCTCAACTCTGTTGGGCATCAACACGCCCGCACTTTTAACGAGCGAGTCGCCGACAGTCAACAACATTGAACTGTTGGTTAACGTTCAGATCCGTTCACATTTCACGAAGACGCATTCCTCCTTTATCTGGATAAAATAAAATAAAATAAAAAAGGACGCTACGGAAAATAAATGGTTAAACTCGTTCACCCGCAGTCCGGCGCGTCTATTTATTAGTCAGTCCGGTCAATTGCTATGTTTTCCTTCTCGCCCGATAGTTCACGTCGGCTTCCCTCTTCCACGGCTGTCGTTTTAATGCCTTTAGAGCGTGAGACAATCGCCTTGGAAGAAAAAAAAAAAGTGGCCTTTGCGGCAGCTCGCTGTGCTGCTCTGGGTTTTGTTTCAGAGCTGAGCGAGATCTCGCAAAATGCGCAAAAAGGCCACCCCCTGATGTCGAAAAGATGGTAGTGCACGTTAACAACCAATAACGGGGACATTATTGCATTCAAGAGCGACAACCGCATAGAGAAATGAAAGCCACTTTTTTTTTAAAATAAAATACTTTATTACAATGTCTCACTTGACTAATCACACAATTCTGTTATTCGCAAATTAGCCTGTGCATTCCTCTGCAGTCCATCAGTAGACATGGCTGAAATTGCAGCAGCTGTATTGATAGGCCTATATATGTACAATGCATAACAATGTAGTAAGAGCCAGATGTGCGTAATGTAGCATGTTTTAATTTACATTTAACCAATCAATAATGTAACCCAAAACTTGAAATCAGTCAGGAAAGATCAGATCAGGAAATCTGATCTTTCTGAAACATGTGTACAGGTTTTTAGAAAACATACCTTTGCACTGGTATGCTCTCTATTAGAGCTATATAAACCGTATTTGCTGTTACATACAGCAGGCACTTTTTCAGATGGACAATGCAAATGCAGTGCATTGTAGAAATCTGTCAAAGACAGCATTAATAAGTGACATGAATCAATTCATAACATAAAAAAATTAAAAGTGCTGTTGGGCTCTGCATGTTTGTTCATTTCCGTACTTGGTTTGCTGAACTGGAGGTACGTACATTAACATTTTGCTCTACTATTATAACTGTTACACTGAGAAATCTTGCAGTTGGAGAGCCCAGTATTCCAAGAGAAGGAAAATACTCTTTCCCAATTCAGCACAGACTCATAATATGATAATCTACACCTACCTGCATGTCTCTTAAGTATTGATGGATCACCACAGTCGGAAATTAACCAGTAGGAAATGAATCACCGGAACTCATTAGAATCTAAAGAAAACTTTTGTAGGCCTACTTATTGCTGTATGAACTTCAAGCCAATCAGACACACATACACCCACACCCACACCCACACACGTCTATAACAGCATTTTCTCTCTGGATCTCAGCGGGCGCGTCGGGGACACAACGATGTCATCCGAGTCATCCGAGTCGATGGGCGTGGCACCTCGTGGGTGCGCTTCACAATGGAGCTCCACTTTAGCTGTAGAAGAAGAACCAACCTCATCAGTGAAGACAGAATGACACTGCAGTACACTCCCCCTAAATTTATCTAGGACTGTAACAACCATAGTGAGATTCGCTATATGATTTAACCACTATTATTTGAGTGTAATTTATTACAAATGGCATAGCCACCATTCAGCTATTAGTGAGTGAAAAGCTATTAGTGAGTGTTATTAGTTTACTGCATCTGCCTCTGTATGAGCCACTTTAGAGGTTAGCTGCCCGGTCATTTCTGACAGGGTATCTCTTTCCTGGTTGCTTTGAAGGAAACCATCTTGCCAGTCAATCACAGGTGCGTGAATGCAACAACACCTCAAAATGGTGGAGAAACGTGGGGAGGGAGGGAGCTGAGAGGGATAGGACCTCTTTTGGTGGTTTAGTTTCAAAATCTTGCTCTCTTCTGCGCTCTCTTTACAATTCTCGAAGCCACCTACAGCACCTTTAAAATGCCTTAACATACTGGCACAATATGAAATGCACACAGCCTGGGCACCCTCACAAGCCTGCTGTATTAAGGGCGCTGTGGTAGTGCTCTGTGACAGGGATCACAGAAGACAGGATTATGTATTGGATGGGAAGAGGCCACCTGGGAATATCTCATGGTTCAATGGTTTCATTTGAAACGTGACACGGAGCTGCGGGGGGGCCATAATTCAGACACAATATGAAGGTATTCTTCTTGCAGAGGTACACCCATGGCAGAGTCGCAGCATACTGCTCTGACAGAAATATCCACAGGATTTACAGCCTGCAGATATTAAAGTTGCAGTACAAACTATGACAATGTACCTCACAGAAAATGATACAGGATATTTCCTTCAATAATTGTTGCGTCAAATGTTTTTTTGAAAATACTTTTCATCTGTGAAGTTATTGGCTGTTGTTGTGGTTCATGTGCTTGTTTGTATATTAAGAAGCATGTTTGTGGTATCCATACTGTGTGTGTGCAAATGCAGATATTTTAGTTACCTGGTTTGCTGGGAGGACATGGAGAGAAACTTTCTTGTCTTCCTGACACCTGGATGGCTGAACTGCTTCCCTCAGTGGAAGGCACAGGGGAGAAGGAGCTACACACACACACTTTAATTTGTCTGTTGATTTGACATGCATGTGATGATCATGTTTTGAATACGCTACCCCCCCCCCCCCCCCCCCCCCCCCCCCCCCCCCCCCCCCCCACACACACACACACACACACACACACACACACTCAACACCTATATACTTGAATGATACCCATGTTATTATTATGCTATATCTCCTTGGGTAGCTGCACCATACCTTTGTGTTGCCAGCCCACAGCGAACCAGGTGTCCCCTAAAAACAGACTGTATTGTCGTCACGGCAGCAACATCCATCTGTCCATCAGCACAGACATCCTCATGGTCACTCCTGCTGTGTGGTGGGACTGACTGAAAAAGAGGTGAAGATTGTAAATGAAAAATTGAGTGTGGAAGAGTAGTAAGGGGTTTGCTATAGGAGAAACTGTTTGGATATAAAACACCCTCCAGTGATTTCTGATATGCATGAATTAAATACTACATTCCATTTTCATCTGCCCTAAATATGTTACATTTATTCTGGGATCTGAAAATAGGATGGTTCTGGGAAAAATACTTTAACAAATCAAATCTTTGAATTGCTGAATTGTGACCCTTCAAGGCTATCATGAAGCTATGCTGCTACAATACATCTGCTGCTTTGTGGATCTATGTGGTTGTTCACCAGGGTGCTCACTCTGCACCTTAGTGTCTGTGAGAGACAGTTCTCCGAGCTGTGCTTGTCGCAGTAGATGGCCTCTCAGCGTTGACTGCAGCATCACGACGTCCTACAGATAAGAGGAGTAGGAGGGTGTAATGAAGTGCATAAAAACTAGTAACTGAGAATATACTGCAATAATACAGCAAAGCCATAGCTCTCATAGCTACAATGTTCTCTTTTCTTGACACACTTTATCTCTGTGTTCCCTCCAGCTGTTCTGGATGGTCCTCGCCGCCATGTCCCTCTCCTTCTTTAATCTTGTTTCTGGTCTTCTCCTTCTCCTCTCCTCAGCATTTCCCCCCCCTGGTGCCATCCTCTGCTTCCCCTCTTGATCCTCAGGTACCGTGCCCACCCGTGCCCTGGTCTCGGGGGTCTCAGGGGAGGCGGGAGCGGGGTCCTCTGGAGCAGGTGCTGGTCGCTCCCTGTCCTTCTCTTCCAGAGTTTGGATTCTCAACCGCAACCGCACCAACTCCTCTCTGATGACCATACAGACACAGACCTGCACTTACAGCACAAACACTACTATATGACTGACATACATTTGCATAACGGCCAAGGATGTTGCCATGATTCAAACCTGAATTAAATTAATATGAAAATGACCATTTGTAAACTATACATACAAATGTATTTACGTATACATATTTTGTGTGTATTAAAAACCACTGAATCATCTTCATGTGATACATCACAGGTTCAACAGACCTGTGCTTGCTGCTCTCTTTTTCTTGTTTCTTTACTTGTTCATCCTTCCATCTTTCTTTCTCTTGTTCCAAATCTTCTATTTCTGCCTTGAGCCGTAACAGCTCAACACTGCACCAAAATACAGCAACAACACGTTATAAATAGGTTTCAACATGGGTATTTAGTTAAAAAGGTAGATGTTCATTAACTCCACCAAGGGGCAGCATAAATGTTGGTCACATGCAACGCTGCTACTTTTCCCGTACTCTTTACAGGCCAGCGTCTCCTGAAGCAACTTCCGCTCCTCCTCCAATCCATGAACACGACCTCTCAAAAACAACGGCTCCTCCGTTCCCACGGGAACCACTTCTTCTGTTGCCACGGTAACCGCCTCTAGAACATCCAGATTCTCCACAGGCACGGTCTGAACCCCTCGCTCCGATTGGCAGCTGCTCTTTGCTGATGGGGCATGTTTTTTGCCAGCCTTCAACCTCTGAGAGAGCAGGGCAGAGAGGTTTGTGTTGTCCAATGACAGAATAGATTCAGGGAAAAAACTCATACTTGTACTGCAATGTGAAACTGGTGGTCCTACCTTCTCTAACTCCAACAGTCTCCTCACTAGCCTCTGTTTACTCCACTCTCTGTAACCTTCAAACACACATGCGCGCACACACACACACACACACACACACACACACACACACACACACACACACACACACACACACACACACACACACACACACACACACACACACACACACACACACACACACACACACACACACACACACACACACACACACACACACGGCAGGATGATATATACAAGCACACAGCTTAGGATGAGCAAGGACACGATCAATTCAAAACAGGTGAAATACATGATTGCTTTGTTTGTTTGTTTGTTGAACAGTGTGTACCACTGCCTGTCTATGTGTCTCACGAGGGTGCTTTAGTTCAAAGTTCACACTGAGATGCTGAGGCCACAGCTGGGAATGAACATGAGTGCAATGTACCCACTTCTGACTGGAGCCAAGGAGCCTCTGTGTGTGGGTGTGTTTGAGTATATGTGTATGTCTGCGTGTGCGTGTACCTTTGATTCCCTCAGCAGGGCTATCCGTGCTGAGCTCTTCTCTAAGAGTAGAGTTGTCCAGTTGCAGTTGCTTCAGACTCTCAGACAGCCGCAAGACCGTGGCCCCCAGGGCCTTCTGCTGCCTCTGGGACCCCTTCATCTCTGCTCGACTGCTACAGGAACACAGCAGAGGAACAAGAGTTATGGGCTATTTCTTGCTTTACCGTTGACTAAAGGATTTGTCTGCTTAACATCCTCCCATGTCCAAGTAAAGGACTTGAAATGAGCGAGTCAAGACCTTTTCTCTGCAGCGTTGAGAAGAATTGTCAACCTCTTGATCTACAGTAAAGATACAGATGACCCAAGATTAGATTTTTGCCTCATTTGCATACTCAAAGGAATGTTATCTGTGCCGAAACCAAAAATTACTTTTTCATTGATGATTCTAGACACAAAGACATTACCTCCTCAAAATACATTTCCACAGTGATCTTTAACTCCTCTAAGTTGGTGGTCCTCAGCTCACTTTGCAGTTTACTAACAGAATAGAAGGAGATGAAAAGACTATGAAAAACAGGAGCATCTACACCAATATGTGTGAGAGGTCGGTGAGGTGGGAGGAGGACTTACCTTAGGGCGTTCTCCTTCTCCCTACATTGCTGTTCCAGTTTCAGAATCCTCTGTTTCAGCCCCTTTATGACCTTAAGACCAGGACAGATCCAGGTTTGAAAAGCCTGCCAATTTACATTCAAATGTCTTGGAAGATTAATGATAAAAACACACTCACCACACTGCCCTCCTTGTTCTTATCCACAAAACTACGAGTATATTCAGGACCCTGTAACAAAAAGAAGGGAAGTTGATTAATGTTGTTAATTACAACATCTTATGAATCCTTTAATAATGACAACTAGTCATACTTTAGTGGGATCCAAGAGTTCCTCGATTTGCTTCTCTCTTCTGGCTTTATCCTCTTCCAGGCGTCGGAGCTTGGCCTTCATCTGCTGGTTGTCAGACCTCTGGTCCAACAGACTCTGAACAAATTAAGTTATAGCCATGTTTATATTGCACAATCAAGATCTTTCAAAGAAAATCGATTGATCATATTATAAAAACATGACAGGTTCTTCGACACTGCAAGCCATCTGAATATTTATATCGTTACATGACCTAGATCATTCCCTTAACAATTGTGACTAAAGTGGACCAGCACAGTCTCTGATTATCTGGATCCCTCAAGCATTTTCAGGGGATTATTGTTATGGTTTAAAACAGGACAGATGCTGAAAAAACTAAATAAAACAAAAAATATATGTTTATATCCCTCTGGTGACCAAAGCAGTGTTCATGAATACCAAAAAGATGTAACCTTTATATGGAAATAAATACTTTACTTTTTTAAGGCGGATGTTTTCATCGTACATTTCCTCCTTATCTCCGTAGTCAACTCTACCTGAACAGGTGAGAATGAAAGAGTAACTAAGCAGCGGCATGTAGTAAATCATTTACATACCTTTACATGTCTTGATATTATTACATTATTACAGGTTTCATTATGTGCATTAGTAGTTAAAGTAGTACCAGTACAGACTTTAATGTGCATTATTGTATCACACTATGTACATTTCTGTCGCATGTTCACCTGAATAAATAAAATGTTACACACACACCATTGGATGTAGAGCGCAACTGTTTGTGCTTCCTGGACGTCAGGCTCAGGATCTGGGCTGTGACGTCATACTCTGACCTCATCGACTGAGACAGACCTGACGGAGAGTGAAGAGGGGGTGAGAAGGAAAAGAGAGAGAAGACAGATAGGGAAAGAAGGGGTGAGGGGCAGAGAAAGAGAAGAGAGTGAAGAGAGTGATATAAAAAGGAGGAAAATGAAGGGAGAAAAAAAGACAGAGAGAGATAGTCAGACGGATTCAATTATGAGACCACCACATATCATGAATGAATGAAAACATGGAGTGTTTCATCAACATCAGTCATTCATTAACCGTTCCTGTTTCAAGAACATTTATACTAAATCTCACAGAATAGCAGACAGCTGTAGCCTCTTGAGTGTTTTAATTCCGACATTTTAACCCTCCTTTTCTCTCTCTTGATTGACATCAAACAGGAAAACCCCACGAGATTCTACAACCAGTTGTCAGCTGTCCAAACAAACAAGTCTGGGAGATAGGATCTCTCTCTCTCTCTCTCTCTCTCTCTCTCTCTCTCTCTCTCTCTCTCTCTCTCTCTCTCTCTCTCTCTCTCTCTCTCTCTCTCTCTCTCTCTCTCTCTCTCTCTCTCTCTCTCTCTCTCTCTCTCTCTCTCTCGTCACCGTGGTTACACAGATGTGTTGACACCCTGCCTACCATGTCCGTTGCTGAGGGAGGTGAGGCATGGGGAGGCGGCAGCGCCCAGGGTGTCCACTGACGCCACACTCGCGTCCCCCAGGGAGGCCCTGGGCAGTCGCCATGCCGACACGGCCACACGCTTGGAGCTAACCTTCAGACTGCTGAGGTACGGGGACCCTTTAACACACACACACACACACACACACACACACACACACACACACACACACACACACACACACACACACACACACAGATATTTAATACAATCATTCTTAACAGATATTTGAACGCTACATTTAAACTTCGGCTCATTGTGGACAATGTCAAAATCTCCAAGATAGAACTACAGTTGAGCTAAAGTAACTTACTAGGAGAAGAAGGGGGTTTGCTGGAAATTCTCTTCTTCGTTGTTCTCTGATTTAACATAAAAGCACAAATCCAAGATAAGACAACACTATTAAGCTGTGTGTTTACACTTGCATGTCTGAGTGAATTATTATGGCCTTTTATTATAAATGTTGAAATAAATTTCAAAATCGGAGGAGGCACTGCCACAATAGTAACAGTGCCAAAGAAAGTGAGAAAACCAAACGGGTATATGGGGGTAAGGGAAGGCATTGTTACCACACGTTAAGAAAATACAACGGATGTATGTTTTGTATTCTTCTAATTAACGACTTCACATAGGTCAGACCACAATGAATCACAAATACTCCCCATGAAAATAGACCTACGAGTTCTGGAAGAAGAAGAAAATATAAGAAGAAGAATGGGAATGATGAAAAGATACGCAAACCAGACATTATAGACACAGAAGGTTACAAATTACCAGTTCTTCGAAGTCCTCGTCCGTCTGAATATCACTGGCTTCCAGAGACAGAGACAGAGACATCTTGGTACTCGTTGTACATGACATTATAGAGTAGGCTGTAGTCCACTCTGTGTTTCTCGGACAACTTTTCTTTCCTTGTGTGGTACACTCATGGTGTTATAAATCACACTTCAGTTTCCCGCTGTTGGCAGTGGGAAATCCTCATAAATGTCTTACTACTGATCGGATTGACGTAATGAGAACAATGCTTCCATAGCAACACACACAAATAATAAAGCCGTCCGATGCATAGTTTGAATTGAAGAAAAATGACACCTATCTATTGTGTTACTGTTTTCCTACCATCGTTTCAGTGTTGAGTCGTCTAGCAACCAGGCAGATACATTGCAGGAAAACTCACGGCTGCCTACCAATAGATTTCCTGTTTTCCCCTTTCTAATTATTGAATGTCACACCGTATTGGTGGAGGCGCGCTTAAGGGAGGAGCCTACGTTGTTCTCCTCCAATACAACAAGAGAATGCATATGACATAGGCAGACAAGCCGATGGAACAGAGAATGATCTTTTTTTAATTTTTGTGTGCTGAGCGATATAAATGTTTGGAACCAAAAGTGCCAAAATGTAAAACAATAACAATGCTACAACTGAATAAAAACGAATAGAAATTGTGAGTAGAAACTAAAGCTAAAACTGCCATGACACTAGTTGAGATAGACAATATGTTGATGCTTATACACACATAAACATATCTTTATTTATTACAAGGTGACGGTCTATATTTCTCTGACAAAATATAGGCCTATATATCTTTTGTTCGTTTTTTTTAGTTATGTACTCAGTTCTTTCTTTCCCCATAATCTGCTATTGGTGGTCAATGTCCATGTTTTTATTGATTTGTTGAAAGCGTACAGATACAGTTGACCATAGAATCTTGGTCCATATGCTCCACCACATTGGCCTGTCTGAGCAAGCAGCATCTTGGTTTGCCAACTATTTGTCTGCTAGAATGCAATGTGGTCAGATGGCAGGGTCCACCTCCTCTTTTCTGACGCCATCAAAGGGGGTGCCCTAAGGTTCTGTATTAGGACCAATCTTGTTCTCCATCTATGTTAACAACCTTTGCGAAAACGTATCAAATTCTATGTAGGCCTAACATTTTTATGCTGACGATACCATTATTTATTTTTGCTCGTCGTCTGTTGTACAGGCCTTTGACCTTCGACAGTCTGCATTTGATGTTGTTCAGTTCCGTCCCGAGTTTTATTTATAAAACACTCATTACACTGGTCCCTACTTACTTATGTACATATATCCTTAAAAGCCAAAACCATTAAAGCCTGCGCTCGCAAGACGTTCTGCAGTTGTCTGTTCCGTGTGCTCGCACTGAGCTGGGAAAAAAAGCTGTTAAATACACAGCCCCCTTTGCACCCTCCAGAAACACTTAAAATTGTTAGAACTGATTTCATATGATGCCTTTGGCTCAATACTAAAGGATCTCGAACGTGGAAGTATTGGAAATTGTCCCTGTGTTTAATTAGTTATCTAAGTGCATTTTGTTTGATGCTGCCTTCTTGGCCAGGTATGTTTTGACAAAGAGATTTTAATCTCAATGAGAATTTTACCTGGTTAAATAAAGGTAAAACATTTTTAATCACATACTTGGTTGAAAATTGTACATCTAATCTTAATCTGGTGGTTGGGTAGACTAGGTCAGAAGGTCATTGACTTCAGTGCAGTATTTAATAACTGGTTATGTCATGTCTGTTCATATCTTGTTAGGTACATTGTTCGCAGGCAATGGAGAACTACCCTGAACACACACACACACACACACACACACACACACACACACACACACACACACACACACACGCACACACCCGCACACACACACACACACACACACACACACACACACACACAGGAACAGACTGGGACTGTCGTGCAGTCAGATTGGCCCTATGCCTGATTTTTTCAGAAGGAATAAATAATTCTAGAAATTCTGATAAATTCTAATTGCTCCAGAATGGGCCAGGCTAGAGACAGACCTGGAGCTACCGGTCGTTCTATAATTCTCCAGAACTCACAGATGGCCAGTCTGCCCCCACACACACACACACACAACCACCCTTACAGGGTCATGTTGTGTAATCTTTAATGCTCCAGGTAACCAAGTAGAATCTCGCTCTAATCATGTGATGATGTCCAAACACATGTGAGCAAGAGGAGGACCTTTAGCCGTGAGTTAGAGCTGTTGACAAAATACATCGGTTGGTAGTGAGAGCTGTTAAGATGGTTAGCTGTAGATACAGACAGTTACAGGTTCCGTCATATTGAACCTGCCCACAGAAGACTCGGTAAGGACTATAATGCTATTGTAAATAGATCATAGATTTGTGGAAAATAACTAATGTAAAAGACAAATTGTTTGGGATCCTGGTGTGAAGTATGTTCTGGTAGAATTTTGAACACTTCAAACTCTCAAACACTGATGTGCAGTGTTTGAGAGTTATGTGTGTGTGTGTGTGTGTGTGTGTGTGTGTGTGTGTGTGTATGGGGGGGCTGTGTGTGTGTGTCAAGTTGTATATAAATGTGTGTGTGTGTGTGTGTGTGTGTGTGTGTGTGTGTGTGTGTGTGTATTTGTATGTGTGCGTGTGTGGGTCATGTGTGTGTCAAGTTGTATCAAAATGTTTTTGTGTGTGTGTGTGTGAGCCTCAACTCGCTGTACACACCTAATTTGACCCTGGATTTTCTGCAGTGTCTCCCTCTTGCCAAGTCTGCAGTGTGTGCGTCATATGCTCTGCTCTATTGTGTAGCTTTAAGAACAGCTTTCATTGTGTCATTTTTGCCATTCAGCAATGAAAAAACAATTAGGAACCGACCAATGTGTTAATCATTTTTGGACTCAGACCCCTTTGTCTGTGTCTATAAAAGTACTGATGCTCAGGTGCCGAAAGAAAGGTATTTCGGCATAAAAGCTTGGATCTCAATACTTAACCGATAAAATTATTCTGCCTGTCCATGTCTGTTCTTTTCCAAGCACAGAAAACCAGACACACACACACACACACACAAACACAAAATATCAGCTGGTTGCTTGTGTGGATCTGTTTGCACACAGTGGTTTCTGGGAAAGAGAAAGTGCTTGTGTGTGTGTTGTTACGTGTGTGTTTTACTTTAACAAATCCACTGTGCATGTCTGCCTGTCAGGTTAATCCTTCCCTGGTGGAAAGGGATGGTCCAAACTCAACTTGCACCAGACCAGTTCATGATCTTAGTGTAATGGGCTTAGCCTTTCACTTTAAATTCCCACACCCTACCCTGTTCCTGGATGGTATCCAGGGGGAAGAGACCAAAAGGACATTGAGGACTTTTCAAGTGTTTCATTCGAAATCATAGAGATTCTATAGGTCTTTACTTGAGTCTGCCTTCTAGTTCTCTGCACAATCACTGGTTTATGCTTGTGTTCTGTTCTGCACGCCAACCCTACCCTACCCTCTTTGACAGATGTATTCTAGGTAAGATTTGTGTTATATTAGTCATATTTGAATAGTTGTATTTACATTGACTGCATTTTTATCTTCCTCTCTCTCTTTAACTCTATGTGTGTGTGTGTGTGTGTGTGTGTGTGTGTGTGTGTGTGTGTGTGTGTGTGTGTGTGTGTGTGTGTGTGTGTGTGTGTGTGTGTGCATATGTGCAGGAGCAGCGAACAGGGACCTCTCATGGATTCACTAACATCCCCATCTCTGTTGAATAGACACTCTGTAAAGGTATATAGATGTAGGCATACAAATGACTCAGAAAGAGAGCTAGCAATAGAGGAAACATAAAAATATGTAAAAAAGTAAATCTGACTGTATGTACTGTATATAATCCTTTAATATAAGATTGTTATCAGAGCATTTATTTATAATTTGTTGTAAAATGTAATCATAGCTCATTCAAATAAGGATTTACCTTTACAGGTGGATTTGATGCCAGAGAAGAAAGGACTTCCCTTCCTCAAACATGTGCAATATGAAATCACAACAAAGGTTAGCTAACACACACACACACACACACACACACACACACACACACACACACATACTCACCCAACATATGTTTAGGTGGAATTTACAGTGAATAAATCTATGAATGAGTGTGTGTTTCCAGTGTGTCCATGCCAGTGTGTTCCCAGCGCTATAGACTGCCGGTGCACAGGAGCTACAATGACTTTGATGTGTTCCGCGTGCTGCTGATCCAGAGGTTCCCCTACAGGATGGTCTCCCGGATGCCCCCAAAGAGGATGCTGAAGGGGGGTAGGAGGCCCCAAGGACATCGGAGACACCCAGACATACCATTATATAGGGCAGGGTAGTATAGTGGCTGTGGTGGTTGACTAGCAGTGGTAAAGGGTTTGATCCTCAAGATATGCAGCCTCAGCCGTAGGCATCCTTGAGAAAGATGCCTAACCCTGACCTGCTCCTTTATGACATGTCTGTTGAGTCACAAAGTAATATTTGATAGAAATATGCTAAAGTATTAAATGTTTAATGTATTTAATGGTAACGTGTTTACCAAGACCACCCTCCAGCTATGTTTGTCTCATAGAATGTAGTCAGATCACTTACACTATGACAAACACATAAAGAACGTTATGATTCATGTTGTGTTAGGAGCATCGCTTACAATTTATGAATGACGATGGGACGGGATGTTCATTGAATTATTCTAAGAACCACCAGTGACCTTCCCATCGCTGATAATTCCTTTTCGGGTCATGTGAGAAAACATTTAATATAACGGGTTACCATTCACAAACACCCACGAAATCGATATTTGACGTACGCAATAACATTTATGTTTGTTATGCTGTGTGTTCCAGTGCTGTCCTCCCAGTCGGAGAAAGACTTCATTGAGTGCCGGCGGCGGGGCTTGGAGAGGTTCATCGCGCTCATCGTACAGCACCCTTTCATGAGTAAGGACGCCATGGTGGACGTCTTCCTCTGTGCCAGTGCAGAGGTGACACACACACACACATACACATACACACACACACACACACACACACACACACACAATAACAAAAGCAATGTAAGTCACTAGATGTGAAAAACGAATGTATAATGTATAATGTGCACCACGATGAAAGGCCAGAATGTCATGGAGAAAGTTTATTTTCCTTGGCCTATCACCACTAAACTTCATCCCCACACTTTCTTCTTCACGCTCTTAAGGATGTGCAGAAGAAACTGAGAGATTCCTTCAAAAGCCTAGGGGATGAGTTCATGACCAATTGGATCGCATCCCAGGCCAAGGTGTTGTGAGATAAACATCATCAATATTAGCGAAAATATATGCTGATAGAGGGGTTTTTCCGTCTGTATTGTATTTTATATTATATTTCTTTTCATGTATTTTGCAAGCCTTTGATTTATTAGGATTTTCGTGTGAAGAATTCCTATGAACCCATGGTGAAAAATTAATGTTTTGATGTAAAGTAGCTTGGTCTGCATTTCTGACTGAATATTTAAAAGGAATCCTTATAAAATATGTGGTTGACATGTTTAAGTACTTTAATTTTCCTTCTCTCTGAAGGACTATTTACCTGCTGACATTGAAGACCAGGTGGCCTCGTGTCGTGAATTCATAGGTAACATAATCACCTACTGTAAATTTTAAATATTAAACATTTAGTAAACCTATATACAGATAATAGATATGTGCTAAATATATATATAAGTATATCTTAACACCCAAAGGTTCTGTGGATTCCCAGCCAAATGGTTTTGAGTTCAAACCCCAATGTCTAACTGTAGGCATCCCTAATTAAGATGCCTAACCCCTACCTATTCATTAATGACATGTATTTGAAAAAGCTGGTTTGTATAAAAGTGATTATTACATAGTACTGTGTGTACTATGTGTGTAATATCCCATAATGTAATGGCCCATGTAATATCGAACATGGGCCATTCTTTGTGCACATACTTTGCTTACAGCTCAGTAACATTCACCCTATCACCAGGAAACATTGAGTCCAGTTTGCAACACCTGAGGGACAAGATGGAAAGAATGACTCAACGGTCCAATGAACATGTAACAGATCTGCAGCTCTTCTCCAATGAACTGGGGTACGCTGGGCCAGAAATGTCAAGGAACCCTGCCCATTGACAGCATGGATGAGGGGATATCAACTGAAGAAAGGATGAATGGGATGGATGGACAAATTATAAATGGAGCGATGGATGGTAGATGGATGGCAAATAGATGGATGGGTAGATGGATGGACAGATTGTAAATTGAGATAGATGGATGGAGGTATGGATGGATGGATGGAGAAGAGGAGGATGAAAGGGCAAGACGTTAATAGCTCTATCACGCTGTTTCCTCCCAGTAAGCTGGGTCACTGTCTGGGGCCGAAGCAGGAACATGTCCAGAGAGTGTGGAGCACACAGAGACGGTGTCTGAGACGAATGTCACAGGAGTTCACGACACTGGTCAATAAAGCAGAACAGAAGGTAAACTACACAAACACAGCATTACAGACTTGGTGCTGTGAGGAAGAGAGAGAAACTCTCTCTTTCTGTGTGTGTGTGTGTGTGTGTGTGTGTGTGTGTGTGTGTGTGTGTGTGTGTGTGTGTGTGTGTGTGTGTGCGTTTGTGTGTGACATCTGTGTGTGTGTGTGTGTGTGTGTGACCTCTGTTTGTGATGATATTGAGAAGCAGGGACGCCTGAAGGAGATGGACGGGTTGGACATACTGAACATGTTCGTGGACCTGCTTCACGCCTACATGGTACTGCAATGAAACACATGGGTTCTGATAATCTGTAACTGCCATTGGTCGGTTCTGTTCAAGATTTTAAGCAAAGGCATCTTGAAGAGTCATGGGCCCAAATATTTAAATAATGAGCCTGAATCTCTATCTATGTGGAATGTCTTTCCTCTGGGGGTTTTTGGGACACAAAGGGCTTCATTTTGCTGGTCTAGAAATTATTGTTATTTTTAAATATACCCAGTTGACTGCATGTGCATTCATCTGCAGGAACTTTGTGATCGCCATGAGCACAGCATGTGTATAGAGCACCAGAAAGCTCTCCTGCTGAATTCTACATCCAATCTCCGCCTGGGAGCCGCGACAACCTACAGCCTGGCATTCGCCGACATTCTCGGAGTCCAGCAGTTGGAGTCACACCTCACTAAGGTACACTAGCCCAATGGTAAGGTACACTAGCCCAATGGTAAGGTACACTAGCCCACCACTGGTAAGGTACACTAGCCCACCACTGATTAGGTAAACTAGCCCCACTGCTAAGGTACACTAGCCTTACTGCTATGATCAACTATAGTCCATTTCTGGTAAGGTGCACTAGCCTCACTGGTATGGTACACTATGCCCACTGCTGAGGTACACTAGCCATATGGTATGGTACACTAGCCCCACTTCTAAGGAACACTAGCCCCACTACTTAGGTACACTAAACCACTGGTAAGGTACACTAGCCCCACTGCTAAGGCACATTAGCCCAGTGGTATGGTGCAATAGCACACCACAAATAAGGTACACTAGCCCATTTCTGGTCATGTACACTAGCCCTACTGCTGATCTGTTCCTCTCTATATCCCTTTATCACTCTTTACCTTTCTCCCTCTTTGTAGCAGGAGAATGCAATCGTTACCATGGAGCTGAGGAACGACTTCTCGCTGCTGTGTCTTTACCAGGAGACTCAGCTCTTCCTCGGACACCTGCCTCTGGTCACGCAGATACTGGCCGGCTTCATACGCACCCAGGCACAGGTTCACTCTGAGGTATAAAAAAAAATGACACACACACACAAAAAAAACAAACATGTAATTCTTATTGATATTGCTCAAAACAGTAAACTTTACGTATTGTCCTGAAATTGTTTGTCATTCTTCGTATGTCCAGATGGGGACGCTGTGGTCTGAACTGGGTTTCAAGCTGACTAATCTACGGGAGCATTCCTGCAGCCATGAGCCGGATGAGATCCTCTCCCCTTCCTCCTCTTTGGAACTTTGCTCTGTTAGTCCCACATCCAGCACTGGGTTTCTGGTCCCGTCCATCTCTGGAGACCCCTCGAACAGCCTGAATCGCCCCAGTCCTGGCTCTAGTACCCAAGTCAAACATAACCCCCATCCTCCCCCAGGCAACAGGCCCCAGCACCCATAAGCTCCTCTGACAAACACACCGTTTTTCACCATTATACTAAACTATGACATGTAAACTCTGAATTGAACCACTAGATGCCAGTGATCTGCAATCTATTATAATAAATAAATAAATAAAAGTTATTATGCAAAATTATTGATTTTGGAAAAGTACTCTTCTAGATTTTTCATATTATTTAAATGGTGGATTTACGAGCCATTAACCATGTCCGAATGCACATTTGTATGTGAGGCAGGTATTCTTATCTCAGCTGTAGCAAACTATGAATTTGTATCAACACTGACTTTCGTAATTTCCCAAATGCACGTTTAAAGGAGCGACGAATACGATTTGGCTGATTGAGTAATGTATATTTTTTGCGCTTCATAAATAAGAATGCGTGTGAGATTATGTATTTGTTGAGGTTTTGTAGTTTCTTCATCCTTGTTAGCGACACAATAGTCGTCATTAATCCAGTAAACCATCATGTAGGCGCCACGTGGTGATACAATATTGGATAATCATTATATTATTGTATATTACTCTCAGCAATTCTGATTGAATGATCTGATTATGATATTTTGACTATAATGGAAAGAGTATAATTACATATGTTTGCAATGAAGCGCATAGGTCCCAGGTTCAAGAAAGTGACCAAGTTGTAGTAGCATGTTTGTAAATGACCAGCCATAACCTTAACAAAAGCATGGGTTACAGAACCAGGGATCCTGATGTCCCACCACATGAGACACTGTAAAATATGTATGTGCTGTTTGCAAGAGAGACATGGTGTGTGTGATGTAATTATTGGTTGGTTCATTGAGAATGTCAGCAGTATCAGAATGTCTAATTATGCTGTCCTCTAAAGAATAACTTGGTGAACGATTTCCCAGACATGACCTCTGACCCGACCGCAGTCATGTGGTTACCATGTCAAGATGTATCCCAGGGAAACATCAGAGAGAAACGTGTGTGAGAGACAGAGAGAGAGAGAGAGAGAGAGAGAGAGAGAGAGAGAGAGAGAGAGAGAGAGAGAGAGAGAGAGAGAGAGAGAGAGAGAGAGAGAGAGAGAGAGAGAGAGAGAGAGAGAGAGAAGGGTGTTGGGGGGAGAATGCAAGCGAGGCACAGTCGAAACAATGGAAGGGAAAGGCACACACACAGGATCCATGGAGTCTAGCCGAAACCCATAGCAACAGCTCATCTGAGTGCTGTTGTGAAGCTCATATATGTTCATATATAGATCTACATAACACTGCATTACCCAAACTGTTGTATTTTCTTTGTATATTGTTATGCCTACCCCATGGCCTCTCAAAACACAACCATTCCCCTGTTGTTTGGTGAATGTGGAGCAAAGGATGACACAACCCCAATTATAGGGAAGTACAGAAAAGGGTGAGGGGGGAGAAGAACAGAGAAGGGAGATGTGTGTGTGCATGTGTGTGCGTGTATTTCACAGTTTTTGGTCAACTATGTGTTGGTCATGTGTGTTCATTATTGATGTGGCTGTTATACAGGGTTTTTTTTTTAACTTGCAGTCTTTACTTTTTTTTTTAATGTAGGGCGACCATAAAACTCTGTGAAAAACTGCAATTCTAATACTGTCTGCTGACACAGCCCAACCCAGCGCGAGTCTCCCTCTTGATTGCTCTCCCCCCCCTTTCTCTCTCTCTCCCTTTCTCCCCCCCTCTCTCTCTCTTTCTCACTCCCCCTCTCTCTTTCTCTCTCCCCCCCCCTCTCTCTCTCTCTCACACACACACACACACACACACTTTCTCTCTCAATCTTTCTATCTGTCTCTCTCTCCCGCTCTCTCTCCCTTTCTCTCTCTATCCCCCTGCCCACTAGCTTTGTCTGTCCGTCCATTTGACATAGATAGGAACACTGTTTCTTTTCATCCGGCAAAGATGTCTGCAATGAGTGCCAACGGACCCGGCGAGCTGCTGCGGATTCCACTGGGTCTCGTCAACGGCGGTGGGAAGTATCTGACGGCGGAGACGTTCGGCTTTAAAATCAACGCGTCTGCCTCCAGCCTGAAGAAGAAGCAGACGTGGACATTGGAGCAGACCGGTGAGGATGCAGTGCCGTCTTCCTTCTCTCCCACCTGGGCCGCTATCTGGCCACGGACAAAGATGGGAACGTCACGGCGGAACGCGAAACGCGCAGCCAGGACTGCAGGTTCGTTATCACCGCGCACGAAGACGGGCGGTGGTCGTTGATGTCCGAACCCCACGGGCGCTATCTCGGCGGCAGTGAGGATCGAATAACTTGTTTTGCGCAGGCGGCAACGCCGACTGAGAAATGGAGCATGCACCTGGCCGTGCACCCGCAGGTTAACCTATACAGTATCGCGCGCAAACGCTACGCCCATCTGAGCGTCAAAGGGGAGCCTCGAGAAGTGGCCATAGACCGGGATGTCCCCTGGGGGGTTGACTCGCTCATAACACTGGTTTATCGCGACCAGCGCTACCATCTCGAGACCTCTGATAATCGTTTTCTCCGAAACGATGGCAGTCTGGCAAATAACACCGACAAGGACACTGGCTACATGTTGGAATTCCGCTCCGGCAAAGTGGCCTTCCGTGACTGCAGCGGCCGGTATCTGGTGCCGCTTGGTCCCACGGGCACAATGAAGTCCGGGAAGGGAACTCGGGCTGCCAAAGATGAATTGTTTGGGCTGGAACGCAGCCACGCACAGGTCGTTTTGACGGCAGGCAATGAGAGAAATGTCTCAACAAGACAAGGTAACGTATAAAATGACTTTCTTCTTTTATTTTTCTATTTAATAAAAGACAAATACAAAAATTAACAAGCTTATTGAGTCATGATGCTGTTTATCATCATGAAGATATATCTCTGCATTGGACACACATCTGTTGCATCGTGCATTGTCATTTTTCTGCGCAGGCGCAAGGCGCATATATGCGTGTAGAAAATGTGTCCGCATTCGTTTCTTATTTCCTCGCACAGAAATACGACTTGTCTTTCCCTCCTCCTTACACACCATGTGTTTTTCATTAACAGGCCCCCCTTTCTCTTTCAGCTCGCCTCTTGCTCCTTTCCACCCATTTTTTTGTCTGCAGTAATTCTACCCGTGTCTTTGTTGCTAGGTAAAATAAGGGGGCGGTTTGCAAACAATAGTGGACCAAAGATTATTGGGGAGATATATGCCGTGATTGCCTTTTCTTTTATATATAATGACCACAACGTGAAGGAAGTGTGGTTTTAAATCGAAATGTGATTATATTAGACACTTTGGCAACCACCGTTTCTATTAACGATCCCATAGGGTCCTCTTAGGGTGGTCACGCCTTGAGCTTATTTTGATGATTTAATTTCTTACCATGGACCCTTATTAGCATCACCCAAATGAACTGGGAGCAGAAGCATTATTCAACCTATTAACGTAACTTATTTCTCTCTAGCCTACTAATCTGTAGTCTCAAGTGTGCCATCTTGCTTTACCTAAATTTGTTCTAGGGCAGAGAATGTCTTAAATTAGGCTACCGCTCAAGAAAAAATCCTGACCTGGTTTTACATTTTTAAATAGAATATTCCAGAAGAATAGATTGAGGAAACCAAGCCTCAGCACAGATGAGGTTGCCACATGGAAGGGAGGGGGGGGGGGGGGGGGGGGGGGGGGGGGGGGATCATCTAAGACACTTTTTTGGCCACTGTCCCTTATTGTCTTAGGGATGGACCTGTCGGCCAATCAGGACGAGGAAGGGGACCAAGAGGTGTTCCAGTTGGAAATGACCCCCGAGGACAGGAAATGTGCTTTCCGCACCGCCGCTGGGAAGTACTGGAACCTCACACCCTCTGGCGGGCTCCAATGCACTGCCACCACCAAGTAAGCCATGCCAATTCAAACACACACACACACACACACACACACACACACACACACACACACACTCTCTTATCGTGCCAGCTGCCACGGGCATCGGCCAGGAGTTGGTTCTCGAATGCCCCTCTCATGGTTGTGTATTTGACCTGTGTGTTATTATACAAGGTCTGCAGACACCTACTTTGAACTGGAGTGGTGTGATGGGCGTGTGCGAATGCGTGCTGCCAATGGGAAGTACGTGATGGCCAAGAAAAATGGACAACTTGCCGCCACTGTTGAGAACACAGGTCAGTGTTTCCTGTGGAGCTGCCCAATCTGATCAAGACAATCTGTACATCAATATTATCAATTATTTTCATCTTTTGTTCCCTGTAGGGGAGGCCGAGCAGTTCCTCATGAAGCTGATCAACCGGCCAATCATTGTGCTCCGTGGAGAGCATGGTTTCATTGGTTGCCGTAAGGCGGGCATGGCAACGCTGGATTCCAACCGCGCCTCTTACGATGTCTTCCAGCTTGAGTTTCACAACGGAGCCTACTCACTTAAAGGTAGGGCATTGGGTACTGTTTTTGTAAAACAATAAGAGGAGGGACATAATTATAAGAGATACATGGGCTCAATGAGCAGGTAGGGTTGGGCATTGTGCTCACGGATGTGTAAAGGGAGACTCATGGGGACATTGGGGTTCAAACACCATATTCTCTCTACAGCAACTCATTATTTCACAGTATCGGTGGGCGTATATGACAGTAATCATATACGTGCATCAACAGATTTGTTAGGGTCTGAAAGCCTCATTAACCGGTGCTGTTTGTCCAGACTCTCAGGGGAAGTACTGGAGCGTTGGGGATGACAAGGCAGTGAGCAGCAGCAGCCCCACCCCTGTCCAGTTCCTGTTAGAGTTCTGCGATCTCAACAAGATGGCCATCCGCGCTCCAGGGGGGAAGTACCTCAAAGGAGACCACGCTGGAGGGCTCAAGGCCAACGCTGACTCCATAGACAGCGCCACCTTGTGGGAATACTGAAGGAACACGTGCCATGACTTCAGCACAATGTAATTACACAATGGGTTGGCTCATGCTCATGTATTTGTGTATTTTATTGCATCAGTTTTCATCTCTTCCCCATTGGATTTAGACTGGAAATCTGCATTTGCATTTACAAGTCTTAGTTGAAAGGCTTGAATCATCAGACATCGAATGAGAAATATTATTCCTGGTAATATGTGTAGACCCTTTTTACATTTTAGGAGAATAATACAATTAGTCATTAACATTAATCTGTTGCTACCATTTTAACCTAAGTGTAAACAAATACTTCACACATTGCATCTATGTGCTGTAAATAATGCCCTCTTTGCCTCAAGCACAAAAACTAAATCTGAGTAACTGGGAAAATGTTAAGTGCACAATTACGCTGAGCTTGGTATAGGAAACAAAATGTGATGGGCTGACAGACAGACAGGTGACATAAATCAATAGGCCTGTACTTTATTTTGCATTGCTGCTACAGACTGAAACTTACAGTCAGGGGAAACAGACTTGTTTTGTGTGTTTGCAGTACACATCTTATACAAAGCACATCCCGCACAAGACAACTTGTAACACAGAAACAAGTCGACTGTATTTGCTGTCACATGGAGGTTGTGCCTTGTATTGAATTGAATGTTTTTCATATCTATGTTGTTATCACCTGTATTTTCTATATATTCTCCCATGTGAAATGCCCTCAATGAAACTTGGACAATAAAATGTTCTCGTCAGTGAACCGTCTTCAAGATGAATGTGGCTTCCCGTTGAATGCGGCGTATTCAAGAAACACAAAATAAATTCGGAAGTCGGCCCAATAAAAAAAAAAATGATTCTGATATTGCTTTATCAGGGGCAGGATGTATTTATTTATTGCTTTCAACAAACACACATTTCCCCTTTTCCAAGGTTAGATAGGAGAAAGTAAACCAATTGATATGAAAAACAAATACAAACTGTTAGGTAAGGAAATTAATTATCTATCTTTTATTGACTTGCACAAAGTCATTCGCAACTGGAAACCACCACACATGCAATCATCATCACCGACGGAGCCTTTACCAACAGTCAATGCATGGGACTTGGACTGTACTATATGTCATAATCTAAAATAAATGCATAAAATGTCTTCAATGCATTGGTCAATGGTATATCATTGTCTTTGTCATCACTCAGGTTTTTTTTAATTTTGCTGCACCATTCTGAGGAAATGTAACTGTCGGCAAGGCAAACCATAATTAGGAAATAAACATTTCTCAAAATGTATTTATGTACACCCTTGCAAGAGCTGGGATTATTACTTTTGTGTCAAGTCATCACGTGTGCCAATCACTACGTCACATGTACATTTTCCTAGGATGTCTACCATGAAACCGTCACTCTTGACATTATGCATAAATTGAAAAGTAAAGTGATAGTGTCACAGGTCCAGATGTATTGTGAGTAGCAAGACTGCTGTGACGGGCACCGCAATTGTTCCAGGTTGAGTTAAATGGTGGTGGTGGTGGTGGTGGTGGTGGTGGTGGTGGTGGTGGTGGTGGTGGTGTACGTATACCACATCTGTTGCGCGCATCTTTGATTACACCATTACACCACATATAATTGGAATCCATCAAAACGTGTTGTACCGGATACATGCAGGTAGAGAGAGAGAGAGAGAGAGAGAGAGAGAGAGAGAGAGAGAGAGAGAGAGAGAGAGAGAGAGAGAGAGAGAGAGTTTAAGTCACTTTAGAGAGAGAGAATGTGAGCTACCTCTCATTGGTAGAACAAATACAGACAACCCTATAAATACAGAACCATGTGTCTACTGAAGGCAGTTGTACGAGCGTGGAACACCTGCGCCTATCTCGAGTTTTGATTGGATACAGCGCACATTAACAAGAGATGGTTTTATACAAGATTGAAGCTGCTTACAAAATACTTGTACTTTTTTTTATTTGATTATTTCTTTCTCACGCCATGCCTCGTATAGAGCGCGAAGGTAACACAGTTCGCCTGGTGATGCTGGGGGCAGCCGGGGTCGGAAAGAGCGCACTCATCAAGCGGTTTCTGCACGACCACTTTGAAACCAAATACACGGGCACCGTGGAAGAATTGCACACGCTTCAGTACGACACCGCCGACTCGGGAAAGGTGCGCTTAGAGATTTTGGATACTAGCGGCAGTTATTCCTTCCCGGCGATGCGGGAACTTAACATCAAGCACAGCGACGCGTTTGCGCTTGTGTACGCGGTGGACGACCTCGAGTCGTTTCAAGAAGTCGGACGGCTTCATGAAGAGATTCTCACACTGAAAAAGAACGCACCCATCACTGTCGTTGGCAACAAAGCAGACTTGACTGAAAATGAGGGCCGCGTGCTGTTCGCAGCAGATATCATGCCAATGGTGGGAAAAGAATGGGACTCGAGCTTTGTGGAGGCATCGTCACTCACCGGGATCAATACAGTTGGTGTGTTCCTTGCTTTGCTGCAACACATCAACTTGCCGCAACGACTGAGTCCCGTTATCGCCAAACGTAGAGCGAACATGCAGAGGCAGAACTTGAAAAGAAAACCACCACTTAAGAAAAACAAAAGTTGTATTTTATCATAAGTATTATCCGCTTGTTAGTGTCAACTTATTTCGTCCCCTATTGGTTGGATTTGCATTGCTTCATCTAATTGGCCTACATCTTAGTATTGGAGTTTACTGTAGAGCTGAATCATAACGGCCAACCTCATCAAAATACACCTAGTGCAACCACAAAGGCAAGTGCGAAGTCTTGTGGATTGAGAGACAGAACGAGAAGTCGTGCAGGGTGTGTTTGACTGAAGAGACCAGTTGTGGACATGATGGAGCAGGAACGGTGCTTCTAGGGGGTCCTGTTGGGGGGCCACTGGCCACAACTTTCCATTATTGTTTTGCCGCAGAAATAACATTTCATAGAGGTCCATCGACATTGTTGTAGCATCCCCGTTATAAACCTTTAAAGTATTGTTTTCAGCAGCATAGCCTTTAATCTTATGAGTGTAATGCAAAGTGGAAGAAAATATATTGCAATGATTCTGACTATACCTCTCCCCTCTACAAAATAAATATTATAAGTGGTATATTGTGGGACCTGTTAATGAGTATTGGTAGGCCTAATATATGCGTTTAGGTCAGAGCTATGTATATTTTGGTATCCTATAAAAACAAAAAAAATATATTATTTCTATGTTGTATCATGCATGAATTTGTGTTTCTTGTTACCTGAAAATAAATTGGGATTTACATTTGAAGGGTGCATACTTGTAGTTATTATGTATACGTGGTATCTTGATTGCCTTTTATTGTTTGAAAGGCATTGAATGTGAGATTTACTCTTTAACTCATTCCTTTAAAATAAAAGTTGTCATACATATCCCTGAAGAAACAAGGAAACAAGGGTTATTTACCAGAGCACTTCCCTGCTCTCTGCTGGTGGTAGAGAGTTAAAACATGACGTTATTACACTTCTACAATGTAGAAAGGTGTTTATACTTCAAACGATTTTTGGGTAAGCATTGTTTCCAATGGGCAAACCATTTTGAAAGCAAGTGAAGAGGTATGTTGTTAAAGTGTGTGTGTGTGTGTGTGTGTGTGTGTGTGTGTGTGTGTGTGTGTGTGTGTGTGTGTGTGTGTGTGTGTGTGTGTGTTTGTTGAATCCGCAGTCCTGCAATCATTTCAGCTGCATCAGGTAGCAGTCTAGTGACATGACTAGTAGATCAGTACTCTATTCCATAGAACTGTGAGTAAGTCCTTAGAGCTTCTTTTGCCCCCATAGTACAACCTTCTGCTGGCCCTCCAGCACTGGCCACGGATTCCTGGTGTTGTTATATATATTTATTTCATTTATTTATTTGAAACGTGCAAAATGCACAATACAGTGTATTGTATTGTATTATCCCGCAGATTGAGAATCTGTACTATGTGTATGCTTTGTATGCATGTGGGGTGCCCTCAAACAGACCAGACGAGACAGATTACAATTGCTTCAACCATTGCTGAGGGTCAAACACTATCATGCCCAGTGCCCATAAGCTTACTTCGCATGACACACAGACAAAGCCAGCTTTGAAGTGAAATACTATAGAGGATAAATAGAATATAAAATAGATTGCCTACATTAGAAATCACTTTCACAATCTTCACCAGCACAAACAGTGAAACACACAGGTCATCACTTTTTTGACAAACTATTTAAGTTCACGAACGTGACGACCCTCTTGCTATAGTCTGCTGGTTCTCTGCTGGTATGCCTATCTGTGCAGAGAGCCAGTGGGCGGAGCTGACAGGGTTGTCAGCTGATGTGGTGCCCCTGTGCAGGTTGGGCCAGCAGGCTTCATACGGTGTACCACTTCAGCATCTCACTCCTTTCCCTTTTGGTAAGTTTTGCTTGTGCCTTTTGGGTTAAGTCTTATGTTTGGTTTAAAGTTGTGTTTACATCCCCTAAGCACACTTTCGACTCATCCATACACTACAACCACCACTGATTATACAGATTATATGTCAATTCATATTGTATCTTATTTCTAATCAATATCTAACTTCATCGTTCATGTGTGGACTCCCATCTTTCTTTTGCTAACAAAGCCTGGTCGTAATAATGATAATTTAAGTTAATTACAAATAAGCAATAAAAATGCAAAGCTACTATCAATAAAACATTATTTATAGTGAAATGAGGAGTTTTGACCTATGGGCATCAGGGATCCCATAGCATCCCCCAGTGATGCTGATAACTCTGGCAGCCATGGCAGTGAGGTCTCCTTCACAAAAAAAAAAAAAACGAATATCAAATAACACAACTTTTAGCTGGGTATCATATATTGTACATTCAACATATCCACTAATTTGTTATCTGAAGGTCAAAACATATATTTTAGACTCATTTATGCGAGTGCATTCATTAGTCTCAACGTCAATGTCCACAATAACATCTCAGCTCCTGCTCCGCCTCGATGTCTTCCAGGGTTTTTTGATAATGCATCTCTTACACGGTGAGACAGCATACTCTTGATGCCCTCTTATCATCCTCCTCTTGTTTTCATGTTCCTCTGACAACACAAACACTTGATAGAAGCGGGTTTCAATGGGGCAAAAAGTGAACAGACTGAGTGACATATTTTTCCAAGTAGTGACGATAAAGTTATCATATGTTACAAAGATAATAAGACAATTGTTGATGCATCCATCCAACATATTATTTTATTAAATAATTTGTAACACAGTATTCCTGCCTCATTTGTATGCCTCATTTTCTATTTTCAATATAATACTCATATACACAAAAGCATTTTATAAATGTGATGTAATATATGATGTAATGTCATCACACCACTCTTTATTTTACGACATTGTATATCGTCCGATTTAAAATAAGACTTGATGTGTATGAAGACATTATGAAGAAACATACGGAACGATACTTATTATCAAATATCCGCTTCTACATTTCGTAGAATGCCTTAGAATAGATTGAAACCAAAACTATAAAACAAACTGCCTTCTCTGCAATCCTCCACTTTGCAGAAAGAATAAATAAATTGCTATTGTTTTTTCCTGTTTAACTCGTAGTCTATGACGTCTCTTTACATTTTAAAAGTGTAGGAAGTGTTGCATGCCAGAGAACCAATCATATCAACACATATTGTTTTCTTTACCAACGATTGGCCGGTTTTGTGCCCGTCTCCCAAGAGTCTTTGCTACAACTGGCTAAAAATTCAAATCTCGAGGACCAATCAGAGAGGGGCATAACGACTAAGGCAGCATTTAAACTTATCACATATACTATAGCGATAGGGAGAACGCAGCTGTAACAAACCGGTCTTGGCATAAGTACAATTTAGGACTTTTAATACTTTTACCACACGTTTCATCGGTTTTAGTTATCAAGCGGAAACGTCGAATGACAAGTGCACCCGAAAGCAGTTTGTTTGTATTTAAAATCGGTTTTGATCAAGGCTGCAAGTCGGTAACTTACAAGGCAAACGTCAGCCGAAGGTAGGTCTGACATTTTAATTAATGTCTAGTCGGCCAATTCAAGTTGATTTTGAATCGAATAGTTATTAAGGGTATTTGCTTGTTTCTTATCACGTTTAGGAGTTCTTATTCAATATGAGTGCAGCGACTGCGAAGCCGTCGGCCCATGTGGATCCAAAATCTGCACCGCTGAAAGAAATCCCTGATGTCCTTGTAGATTCTCGTTCGATGAAGAAATATTCCCGAGGTCGCTTTCTTGGAAAGGGAGGTTTTGCGAAATGCTACGAAATCACAGATATGGACACAAATGAAGTTTTTGCTGGGAAAATTGTCCCGAAGTCGATGATCATGAAGCAACACCAGAGGGAGAAGATGACCTCGGAAATCACCATTCACCAAAGTCTTGATCACGCCAACGTTGTGGGATTCCACGGCTTCTTCGAGGATGAAGACTTCGTTTTCGTTGTATTGGAACTCTGCAGGCGACGGGTAAGTCATGATATAGTTTTTATATAGTCGGGAGGTTTTACATTTAAACCCAACGGTCAACCTTTCATTTTTTGAAGGGGGGGGGGGGGGGGGGGGGGGGGGGGTAGCATGGTTATCTTATTGCTCCACACACTAACATTTGGCCTATGCATATCCACACTATTTGGATATACATAACTTAGGCCAGCTATACCTGAAGCTCAGACTGAAACATTATCTCCCAGTTATGTTTTTTGTTTTTTCAAAGACTTGAATGGTGTGCCTAACATCCGGTTCTGGCGTTGCAATGATCCACCTCTGCTTTTGGCAGTTGGCAAAATGCATCGTCATAACAATGCATGGAACAAATTCCTCCATGCCACAAATCCTATTTAAATTGGCCTTTCAGGCTGCTTTTCCAAGTCGGGAATACAAAAACTCCTGGTCCGTGGATGGATGCACAAAACTAAAGATGTCATTGGTTTTCAGTCCCTCTTGGAGCTCCACAAGCGTCGTAAGGCCATCACAGAGCCAGAGGCACGCTACTATATGATGCAGCTACTCAAAGGGTGCCAATATCTACACGACAATCGAATCATCCACAGAGATCTGAAATTGGGGAACATCTTCCTCAACGATGAGATGGATGTCAAAATAGGTAAACCCCATGTTTCATATTTGAAGACCATAACCTGTTAATTAACCGATTATGACTATCATATGAAAGATGTCATAATAAATAAAAATAACAATTGAGAAAGTAAATATGATGCAAGTGTAATCCATAGTGGTTTCAGAACTCAAATGCTCTATATTTGAATGGTGCAACATCCTTTTCTGATTTCCCAAAGGGGATTTCGGCCTTGCGACCAAGATTGAATATGATGGTGAGAGAAAGAAGACCTTGTGTGGAACCCCCAACTACATCGCCCCAGAAGTGCTCTGTAAAAAGGGCCATAGCTTTGAGGTGGACGTCTGGTCTCTTGGCTGTATCCTGTAAGTAAAAAAATGCATACGTTCACCACCCAAGACATTTGTTGATTCAGTGGTTGTCAGGTGTGGAGCTGAAAATAAAATCCAAAGATGAGACTTAAAAATTCACTATGCACAAACTGTATAGTGTGAGGATTCTGCCTAACTTGTACATGGTTGCCAGCCCTTAAGTTCATGTTGGGCCATCCTGACTCCCAGCATGCATCCAGTCATTTTGAAGTAGTCATTCATTCAATGTAATTTTGTGCTAACTTGAGGACAAATTGTCATTGCTGCTGTTGATTTCGGACAGTGGCTTGCTTGTTCTTGGCAATATGAAAATCGATCATATCAAGTGTCTATCATGCCCTGATACTTTTTGCGGTGGCTTTCTTCCCCCCCCCCCCCCCCCCCCCCCCCCCCCCCCCCCCCCCCAGGTACACTCTGCTTGTGGGCAAGCCCCCATTTGAGACATCCTGTTTGAAAGAGACTTACAACCGGATCAAGAAAAACAGCTATGCTGTTCCCTGGGTATGTTAAACTGAGCATGGAGGGCTTATGCAATAAGAATTGCTGTCACACACTCAGACAATAGCTGACCACCATTGACAACTGATGTTGATCAAGATTGCATTACATTTGGGGAAAAAAGTGCATATTTTCCCTTTCCAGTCACAACTGAAGTTATAAATTCACAAAACATTTCTTTAACCCACACTGGGACAATGCTACACGCTACCTAGGTGACTTACTGGGCTCCTCCAGACGAGGATGCAGGGTGGTGGTCTTGTAAAATTGGTTGGTTTATTGAAAAAGGTTGTAGACAATGATGCATGACCTGGTGCTCCATGTTGCCATGCCGGAGATCAGCCTGACCCGGGCCAGGTGAGACTGCATAAACCAGCTATCATCCACACACACCCTATAACGGTTTAATTTATAACCCCCCAGATGGGAAATGTGGGTGTCCCAGCAAAGGTACAGGAAAGTTATGAGAAGTAAAAAGGTGCTAAAAAATGATATCTTTCATTCCCCCCCCCCAAAATGCAGCACGTCAACCCCGCCGCCACCTCCCTCATTAAGCGCATGCTGAACGCCGAACCTGCCCTCAGACCAACCATCGCGGAGTTGCAGACTGACGAGTTCTTCACGGGCGGCTACTGCCCCCTGCGCCTGCCCACCACGTGCCTCACTGTGCCCCCTCGCTTCTCCATTGCCCCCTCACAGGCCCAGGAGCTCAGCCAGAGACGGCCCCTGTCGGCGCTCAACAACAAAGGTATTGATTCAGATTGATTCCGGGAGGGAAGATCTGGTGCTAATGACGGGTGCACTTCAAACGAGAGAAGGGGGAAATTACAAGTCTACGGTTCAAAAGGCTATTTTGTATTGTACTTGATACAGACAAGGCTCTGTGGAAGACTGCAGCAATTGCAAAAAGAGTTTTCTTGATGGACATTTAATTTGGCATTTTAAGTAGCTGTGTGACATAAATGGTACTTTTCACCCATTCATTCTCACTAGTTTGAATTAAGTACTTTCTTGTCTTTTTTTTTTTTATCTCTGCCAACCTTGTAAATTGCATTCAAATCTTCTCTCTTCCAGACCAACCAGAAAAGGTGGACCTTAAAGACGAGCCAAAGTAAGAGAGAGAGAGAGACAGAGAGAGTGTGTGTGTTTTAACTACCATTGACCCATCATTTAAACAGAATAGTAAAGGTTTTAATGTCTATTGCCCTGTTCATCAGTGCTAGGGGTTCAGCACTCATGGGTTCAGAACCGCTGCCCTTCCAGAGTATCTTCTGGCCGTATGTTCAGACTGATTTCTTCTTGTGAAATCCAGGGAGGCTGAGGTGTGCCACCTAACGGATATGCTGGCCCAGATCAACCACCTTCTAGTGGCCAAACCCTTTGAGAAAGCAGTCATTCGCCAGGGTACGGGCAAAGTCCTTTGTTTTAAAAGAAAATACTTTTCATGTGGAGTTATTTAAGCTGGCAACTGTTCTTTAACCGTAACATCTTGTATTTTGCACCTGTTTGTAGAAGAGGCAGATGATCCTGCATGCATTCCGGTCTTCTGGATCAGCAAATGGGTGGACTACTCTGATAAATATGGATTGGGTAAGTATTTATACAAAGCAAATTCTACTTCAAATCAACTATTAACATGGTAACCATTTTGTATACATTTGTCAGCTTAAAGTACAGTTCACATTTGAACGTTAATGTAATAATTCTAATGCACGTCCTGCATTTATTAGAACCGTTTAGTTAATTGATCTAGAATGTGTCCTAATATTAAAAACTCTTATTTTCAGGATACCAGCTGTGTGACAACAGCGTGGGTGTTCTCTTCAACGACTACACACGTCTCATGATGTACGCGGACGGAGACAGCCTGCAGTACATCGACAAGGCGGTCGCAGAGTCATTCCTGAATGTTCGCTCCTACCCGCCCGGCCTCAGCAAAAAGGTTGGTAATCCACACCGTCACCCGGATGTTCCCCAAATCTCTACCTGTAGCCATCATGGCTTTTTATTCCCCATAGGCCAGCATGGCTTTGGCTGTAAAGTGGAAACCAGGTCTGGTCCCCTTCCTACATCTCTTAATGGAAAGGGGTTGGAATGATACAATTTCAAGGACAATGTAGTCCAATCCAGCCATTACATTGACATTAACAGTACCCGTGCCAGGCAATCAGTAACTCTAAACACTGTCTCTCTCTCTCCCCCCCACCACCACCACGAATGTCTGCTGATCGTTTGCTCCTGTCTGCAGATCACGCTGCTCAAGTACTTCCGTAACTACATGAGCGAGCACCTGCTGAAGGCCGGCGCCAACATGGCGCGGCGCGACGGGGATGAGCTGGCACGCCTGCCCTACCTCTCCTACTGGTTCCGCACCCGCAGCGCCATCGTGCTGCATCTCACCAACGGCACTGTGCAGATAAACTTCTTCCAGGTCAGAGAGCGCAACATCATATTTCACTGTTTTGATTTTAAAATCTTCAGTCATGAATATAAGGGCGATTAATTATAATTGTTTTATTTATCAATAAGCCCTGTGTAACCGTAGCAGTGGATGTGTATTATACTTTGGAGATGTCAAGAAATAAGACTCTTCACTAGAGTTAAAACGGTTCACTATGCAAATGAGTAGTTGCTAATTTTTTTTCTTTTTTACAGAAACATCTGATGGCCTGACTAATGCATTAATCTTTTTTTGTTTTGTATTTCTTAGGACCACACAAAACTGATCTTGTGTCCCCTGATGGGGGCGGTGACCTACATAGATGAAAAGCGGGAGTTCCACACGTACAAGCTGACCCTGTTGGAGGAGTTTGGCTGCACCAAGGAGCTGGCGAGCCGTATCCGCTACGCTAAGGTGATGGTGGAGAAACTACTGGTCAACAAGTCTTCCTCAGCACACTAAAAGTGTTTTAACCACTTCCTAGTGAACCAAGTGATTAGAGCGGAGTCCCACATTTTTTATGATTTTAGTGTGAAATATTTCCTTTGCTTTATCGCCCCATCTTGCATGGGATGTAATTGCTGTACCATAGTTGACAATTTCAATGTTTTTATGTGCTCTATTTACATTTTCTCTCACTTGAAAGGGCTTCTTCGAAACTTCTCCTACTCTCACTGTTTTCTCATGACTGTATTATTCTTCCTGGTGCACTTGGCTTTTAAAACTGGACCACTGGAAATAATATTTGAGCTCACCAACTAGTCTGATTCCTTCAGGTCTATTTTAATCTGTATGTTGTGGATAGAGGACTGAGGCTGACCATGTTGGTTATCTTCATTATGTTCCCTTTATAGTTCTATTTTAAATGTTGTCTTCTGTCAAACTCGCAGACTCTTAATGTTGTACAGATGGCTTTGTGCTTCATAAATATAAATAAAGATTACGGAATACAATCATTACGTGGTCATTTTCACATTCATTGCTGATATAAGTATTAAGCTTGACCTGCAGCTCCCCTCTGAAGTACAGTGGCAGTTATTTACATGTGAGGCAGGCATGCAGATGCGGGTGGAAGTGTAAAAGAAAAACTTTCAAATTTCTCTAGCATTGTTTGGGTCGGAGGCTTAAAATTATGGCAGCTTTCACTTTACACAATGTAAACAGACTTAAGTTTCAGTGTAGTGAAGAAAATGTTTAAAGCTCGCCAAATGTATGCCAAGAGGCTCAGCTGATTTCCACAATAGCCTACCATGATCTGTTATGGAGAAGTTTTATCAAATTGACATGCTGACCTCCTGAACAAGTCTTTTCATAAATGAACCTTAAACCAGCATCACAATTGAGTTTGTTTGACTTGGTTTATGACTGCAATAAAATAGCTTTGTACAAAAGTTTAATATAACATGTTAAGATAAGTTTTACTTTTCTTTAAATACAAATAAATAGCTTTGTACAGAACTGGTAAATATGAAACAAATTGCATTAAAACAGCCAGGAAACCCAACAGCTGGTTCCTACTTTTTGTGGTAAGTTCCAGAGACATGTCTACCAGGAATGTTAAGCCTTAAACTGGACTCCTCACACAAGCTGGTGTTTGAGTGTTCAGAACATCTGTAGTACCGGAAGCCGGGTAACCTTAATTTAAAAGTATCAAGTCTGTTAAACAGCTGTCTTGACGGAGTTCTGGCAGTCGTAGCGGTACAGCGTGAGGTCTCCATTTTGATGGCCGGTCACTAAGATGTCGGACCCGCCCCAGCGAGCCACGTGCCAGCCATCTGCCTCAGGAGCCCACGCCACTCTTGGCCCTGCGGGGCCTCCGAGATCCCAGACATACACACTACCACTCTGGCTCAGAGCCACCAGACGGGAGCCCAGGACATCTGCCTCACACAGCCTGCAAGGGACAGAAGACGGTGAGATCGTGAGATCACAAAAACACTTAAAAAATCGGTTGACTCTTAAATGATTTCCCTCACCTTCCAGACCAGGCTTCAGGCTGATGTATTCGATTGGCCACGACAGATTTTCCACTGAGAGCGTTAATGGCGACTATGGAGAACAGGGTTGTCTTCGGTTTTTCTTTCTCCTTCTCCATGGAAACCCCGGCGCTTTCGTCTTCCCAGTGGTATAATTGGACCTCCTCCCTCACTATGGATCCAAAGTACTGGTGCTGCAGCAGGACGAACAGTACCCCCTGTGCACAAACAAAACATTTATTTTTTCTTCTAATCAACGCATAATTCAAAGTAACTGTTGGATAACCAAGGTTGATTACTTGTTCCGAAACCATGGCATGCTGATCAATGGCTTACAGAGTAGCTGTAGCCTCTGAGACAGGCAGTGTGTGTTAACCCTTCGTCCAATAGGATCCTCTGTAACAGCTGCCCAGTGGCTAGGTTCCTGAGAGAAGCATAACAGCTGTGTATATGATGCTGCACAGTACATAGGTTAATAGTCATCACACTATGAAAGTGAACATTACACTTTTTTCCCAGTTTGTTTGACCAATAGTGTTTAGCCTTAAATCATAGATTTGAAACAAAATGTGATGTGAAGGTCAATGTCCACTCTCACTCTTTGCTATTGTACAATTCCCCAATAGTGTACGCAGTCAACATTGAATAAATATGAACAAATCAACTAACCCGGTGACGTCACAAGAGTGGTTTGCGCTGAAAGTTAATAGACCCTAGCCTGACATCGCCACACCAATTCGCAAATGTGTATTAGTCTGAAACCTCTTATTTTTGATTTCCAAGGGCCGTTATTAACGGGTGTTTCTGTTCCACTTAAAATGTAAACAGAATAATCACTAGGTTGTAAAAGTCATGCATGTAGAGAATACATTACCATTGTCAACTTTGTGTGACCGCAAAATGTCTTAACTTTACCATCAGACAGGAGTCTCAAAATTCAGCTTTGCTTTGTTTCAAATGTTTGTGATTTGGGCGACTACCTACCGCCGATCAGAGCCACTTACCAGAGGAAGAGATGCCCTCCTTCAGCGGATCCCAGCAGAGCGTCCTTTAGTCCATCCACTGTAGCCAGGGCTCCAACGTGCATGCCAGGGGAGGCAAGGGGTTGGGGGGTGGGTGCACTGAAGCAAGGATTTGGGACAGTTATAACATTGCCATTGTCCACTTAAAAATGTCTCAATACTTTCAATATAGCATGCTACCGGTCTAGCCAATAGTTGTAAATTTAAACAGTATTAGGCAGGGACCAGGGTACTGTATTGGCTAGGGTGTTCCACTCAATGCCAGAGACACTGTATTCGATCCCCGATGTCCGTTAGCCAGCCTGTAGGCATCCTCATGAAAGATGTCTAACCCCAGTCAACCTGCTCATTAATGATATGTATCTGAATTCAATGTAAATCGTAATAAGTATTATGCATTATTCCTACATAAATGTTTTGATTAAAACTTGGGAGTAAATGTCCTCTTGTAGGTTTCAAAATATTCTCTAAGTAAATGGAGGCGTGCCACTAGAGGTCTGCAGCCAATCAAAATCTCTATTCCTGTTCTTACCTGCTGTCCTCCGACAACATGAAGATCTGCAGCGTAGAAATGGCTGTGGAGTGGGAGGCGCAAACCACTCGGGACTGGGCCACGCCCACAACTGCCTGAACCACACCCTGACACAGCAGCGCCTCCACCAGGCTAGAGCAGGAAAGCACCCTAGACATACATACACACACACACACACACACACACACACACACACACACACACACACACACACACACACACACACACACACACACACACACACACACACACACACACACACACACACACACACACACACACACACACACACTTCAGTTTGGATGGCTCAACAACCATATATTTGATCCATGTACATGATCCATATCATACTACAGGTTGGTCTCCCTACCTTACTTCCCGGATTTCCAGCTGACCCAAAGTCACACACAGCAGCCCCACAGAGTCCGGCACAGAAAACACACTGATTACCGGCTAGAAAAAAAAGAACATGGTTGAAGGACGTGTGAAGGTTAGACACACATGTCTGAGCATTTCTGCCAATGTTATCAAGGTAAATCCGCTCTGTTGAAGTGTATTCAAACTAGACTACAGACTAATCTATATGATGTCTTCTTGATGCCGGTCACAACACATCCAAAAACATCCACGCCAAAAAATACACAGACACACACAGAATTACCTTATTGAAAGTCCATGTGTGTATGAGGCCCCAGCCGGAGCTTGATGTCTGGTCCCACACACACACCGCCCATTTTCCTGCCGCCACCACACACAGACCTCCTGAAGGACCTGACAAGCAGCAGGCATCTACCAGGTCACCCCCGGCTGGGGCCTAGTGGGAGCCAGGGAAATAGCAGTCAATACAAGCATAGATAGCCCTAGCGACACATGGTTTATCTAGTTATTCAACCGTCAGTGACAGGTAATAATAGACTGAGATGCAGAGCATTAGCCATGAGATGTTTTTTGGTAGATTTGAGTTGTCTTCTTTTTCTTGTGTAGACGTTTACAAAAAATATATATATTCTGTGATTTAATCCTGTGATATTTACAATCTGTAGTGTTATTTGAGCATCCCATTGCGTATATTTACCGTCAATGTGTGTGTGAAGCTAACTGCACATTCCTCTTCCACCACTTCAGTTTCCCCAGCGTATTCGATGGCACCGTCGGTTCTAGAAGAGGCACCAGCGGCATGGGGAGGCTGTGAATCAACAGGTCCACCAGCGTCGGAGACAGATGGACCGCGACTGGGCACAACCCACTGGCACTGCCCACCCACATCCATCGGTGGATCCAACAAGATGGAGGTCTGACGGGAGGTAGGGGCTGGAGCAGGAGTGCCTCGATGGGGGGACACGAGGAAGAGGTGTGGAGGGGAGCGGGCCAGGGTGGACGTGCTAATGGGGGAAGGCAGAATGAGATTGGGGGCACAAGGGGACGAGGTTAGCGGCAGCCAAGAGGCTAGGGCAGGGTGAGGGGTGAGTCCTAGGGAGGGTAAGGGGGGGCTGGAGGGGAGCAGGTGTGGGGCCAGGAGAGGGCAGGGTGGGGAGACCAGAGACGGGCTCAGCAGGAGCTGGGAGTAGGCACCGGGGCTTAGTGGAGGACCTCCTGCAGATACGTCTGTAGGTGAATTTGTAGTGTGTTCATCTATAAGTGAATGGTTTGTCAAATGGGTCATGCGTTGGTCCTCAGGAACCATACAGGCATGCATGGTTTGCTGGTTAGTATTGCACTTGAAAGGGCTTTCGATTGGTTCCTCTGCAGGAAAATCACAGTCATTGACTTCTGCCCTCTGGTGGTTGGTACCCCTATGGATTTCCGACAGCTTGACTACACATCCACCATATCCTTGCTGTTCTGTCAATATGGGAGACGACTCCACCAGCAGCAAATGGTCAGCAAAGCCCGCTAACTGTGTGCCTGCAAATGGCTCTTGTTCCATGGACTGATCCAAACATTCTCCGGTAGACTGTCCGACCAGTGACCCAGCTTCCCTCAGGCTGACTTGCTCCAGGCGATTTGCCAACTGTCCACCACCTTCGGGTAGCTGGTCACCTGGGTCTAGTTTACAATCATCCACGGGTGTGACTGGAATCGACCCCAGGAACATCTGGGTATCAATGCGCTTGCGTTCCCCAATGGGATTCGTCTGAGTGACTGCAGAAAGACATGGGAGGTTTACAGACTGTACCCAAGGATGCAGGGACATGGCGAGGGTGGGGGTAGGGCTGAGTGGGAGGGAGAGAGCCAACGTTTGGTCACTGTTTGCCGTATACAGGTCATATGCCTGCTGACTGCTGCGCCGGGTGTGATAGAAAGGGGTGGAGAAGGGCTCAACCGTGGCATTGATGACCTGCTGTAGCTTGTGGAGCTTGAGGGAGCCAAAGAGCTCGTCGGGAAGATGGAAGTCCATGGTGACCAGGGGTTTGAGTGCAAGGCCTAGGGCCAGCGGGGAGGGGTGGGGAAGGGGATCGCTGGGGGCTGGAGGAGAGGGCAGCAGGAGGGACCGCCAGCCTGCTAAAAGACATACAAAAGGCCAGAGAAATATGAGGATGACACAATGAATATAAAGTGATTATTTACAGGCATGGTTCTATGTTGGCGGGGGTTTTCACACTTAATACTTACATGCCTGATTACAAACTAAACCTAATATACATACATATGTATACACCTCCTTTATTACCTACAATTTGTATTGCCGTGAAGACAAACTAAAAACGACTCATGGATCTATTGATGTCATAGTAAGACATTATTGTATTGTGCAATTGCTATCCAATGTATCTTTAGGCATGCCGTGTCATTTTCTATCCCTCCCTTTATTTCTTTGTCTTTATTTTATGCACTCAAAAAACCCAAATACATACAGACATCATGTGGGGGTCTTTCAGTCACCGAGCTGCTCCTCTTGAAGATGGGATAAACTTGTTCCAGACTTCCAGAAACCGAGGCAGATGTCGGCCCATCATCCTGAGCAGAAGGTGGGATCTCTGGGGTGAGAGCGGGTGGAAATGCGGAGGGCTGGGAGACAATGGCGGGTGCTACTGAGACCGGGCCCTGCTCCAGGACTCCAGCCACAGGGAAAGACTGTGATGGGGAACTGGAGATCAAGGCAGGTCCAGAGTGCTCTGAAGTCTGTTCTTGGTCTGTACAACTGATGTCTAAACAAAAAGAGCCTTTTTCAAACCTCCGTACTCGCATTCGCCCTCTTTTCTTCTTCCTGCCCCTCATCGGTCTAGCACTGGGCGCCGCTAAGAGGAAACACTCTTGATTCTGATTATCTTGCGATGGATCTAACTCCTTCTCCCTGGAACACTGAGACTCATGTGATGAAGCGGAAGAAACCATTTGTGCGGGTGTGTCAGAATACACACGCGTCAGATTGCTCTTCTCTGCGTCTTCGCCGGTGTGCTGTGTTTGCCTGTCTTGGAGTGTGTGCAGGTTCCGCCCGCGGCCCTGCCCGCGGCCCTGCCCACGGCCCCGCCCACGCCCTCTAGGCCGACTTGTGCCAATCAGATTGGAGAACAGGCTGGTCTGCATGTCTGGCTGCTGCTGCTGCTGGGAGGAGGTCATGCGCCTTGTAGTTCGAACGTAGTACTCCGGGGGGAAGAGCAGCCCTTCCACCAGCGTGCAGGAGGCTCCGAGGCTTTCCTTCTCACATCTTTCTTGATGCTGGTCCACTCTTGGTCCATTGGCTGTGTGGCTGCTTTTATCGCTTGCTTTTCCCTCCTCATATCCATCACTTTTGGTTTCCCTGTTGCTTCTCTGTGGTTCTCCAGCATTTACTTCTCTCTCCAACCCTCCTCCTCTTTCTTCTTCCACTGCTTCAGTTCCATTGTGGTTCAGTGTGTCCTCATGTGTTCCCCTCCCAGCAGGTAGAGCCGGTGTCCAATGAGGGAGCAGCAGAGAGGGGGACTCGCTGTCTAACTTATCTCCCGTCAGGTCTGTTTCCTTCTCCCTTTGCACCTGTCCCTTCTTCTCTGCCCATGCTTCTGCAGTGTGTCTCTCCGTGTTCCAGTGTGTCAACAACAGCGAGGGAGACTCTGATTCTGAACCGCTCAACCGTCGTTCTTTCATTTCCTGTGTCTCCGCCACCACTTCCGGCGTCCCTACGCTCTTCTCCGTAACACCCTTTTCCTCAAGCTTTCTGCCGGGCCCCAGTCCCTCCTCGCTGTTGGTGTCTGTGCTGCCGACCACCTCGGCACTCTCGCTCCATCTCTGCTGCCACCGCAAGCGGCTGCTTCGGGAGCGCAGGCGCAGGGCTGAGCAGGGGGCCGGGGTGGGCCTCTGGTCCCTGGATTGGTCATCCTGGCTGGAGGCAGGGGTGAGAGACGGAGCAGCCTCCAAGGGGAGGAGGAACCTGGCCGCTGTGCTCTTCCTGCCGCCGTCAGCCTCTACTTGTCCTGGAGAAAAAGTACCGTTGGTGAGATCAAATGGGTACTAGTACTACTACTTCTGCTGCTTTTATGTTCTATTATCATAAAAGATAGTGTAGTCTGAATTGATTGTGATAAGAAGATATGCAATAAGGATTACATTGTTTTTTAAATATTTTCATGAAAAACCAAGATATATAAACAGAGTATACACACACACTATAATTATTATATATAATATCTTAATTGGTCTGATCGAAGTTTGAAATATTACAATATTGTGTGTGTATGTGTTTGATTGGCAGCCACATTGGTATCCATTACAAATTTCCCCCGTGGGGAGAAGAAAGTATATTTAATTAGATTACCATAAAGGTAAACGGTAATGTTTCATACTTTTTTATAATATGTTTCCTGATTATATTTCCTGTTATATACTAATTATGTTATTCAAATAATCTTTAACGTTTTAAAATCACCTTCAGTGTAATGTTGGTCTTGGGGCGGGCCTGTGATTTGACTAGTAGGAGAGCCAAGTCTGAGAGATGGCGAGGATGGGTTGACATTGGGACGGGTGGTTGATGTGTCTGGATTGATCTGGGGCAGGAGCAGAGTATTCTGGTCGGTGATTCTGGTCCTCTTATGTTTCTTCACCACCTCTGATCGCTCAGCACGCTGTGGATAGAATGGTAGTTATATTGAGTCTCAATATAACAACCTAAATTAATTGACTTTCTCAGAAAATCACTGACACTGAGTCACAGTAATATTTACCTTGAGTCTTTGCTGCGTTTTGGAATACTCCCGTTGTAAGTAGGCTAGCTTCCAGCGAAGCTGTTTTTGGTCAAAGTTGGTCAGTCACAGCAGATAACAGCTAACAATTTTTCATTCTATTTTTTGAAACACAAAATGAAATTAACTCACCTTATCCGTGTCATCGCTGTACAGTTGACTCCTTAACGTATTATTGCACTGCAACGTAGAGCCTACATCTTCCTCCATTATCTTCTAGAGCCTGAGATTTAGAAATAGGCGAAACACGTAGTCAGCAAGCGGAAGCTAACGCGACTAACAAGAAAACAACGGTTAATGTTTGTAACATTTGAGCAAAACTTTTGCAAAGTATTATTAGTGATTGAATAAGCTAGGTTTAGTGACAACCATTGACAAAAAAATTAACTTACACCATTCCAACATCGATCACTAAAGCAAACGTTGTCCGCTCAATTGATTCGTCACTGTGTGTTATTCTCCATGTGTTTGTACCGGTCGATACTTAATGTTAAATCGCCTTAGGTTTGTACATAGACACTTTATTTTGACGCTTGATTAGGAAGAATGGTGGGTAGCATAAATTTCCAAATCCCACATGATTCCCGCCGCTCCCCCAACAGACTAGAGTAGTCAAGTAGCGATCGAATGATCGAAGTCATGCCCCCCAGTGGCTGAAAGGGGTATCGAACACTGCAGAAATACTGTAGAATCTTTTCGAAAACAATTGCAGAGCTGCCAACTCTCACGCAGTGAGCGTGAAACACGTGTAAATGACCCAAAAGTGATACCGTAGTAGCGACGGCACGCTGAAACACTGTGAGCTTAAGCCGTCCTACTTTTCCAATTCGCCCACAGTAGTTGTGGAAGCAAGCTAAATAATGCGGGCAACGTCAGTTGATTTTCAGTTGATCTCATCGTCATAAGATATGGCAAGTTCAGTGGCGTTAGTAGGTCATTCCCCGGTGCAATCATTGTTATGGGCCCGCCTACTACCCAATGAAAATGTATTCTAAAATATATATATTGGTCAAATTCCAATTTGAACAAATACACTTACATAAAATGAGTATGGGTTACTAACAAATGAATTCGACTCATGTTCAACAGATAAATATATATATCATATAATAACAAAAATGTTTTAAACATACGTCATTCACGTACGGAAGTCTTTTTTGTTGTTGTAAAGCAGTGATTAAAAGTAAGTTGATCAAGTATTGCCAACTAAAAAGCAAATACTGCCGCAATGGAGGGGGCCCCTGTGGGACCGCAAACTTAGGTTCTGTCTGGGTCAAGAAGTCCCATACCCGGTGGTCAATAGTGATATTTGACCACGTATACTTTTTTTATGGTTTGGATAGGGATTACAAGTTATGAAACTTGGGAAATGGGTGTAAGTAGTCATGTCTTCAGTGCGTGGTGGCGACCCCGAATAGGCCCCAAACAAATGTGCCGCTCAAATCTCACTCCAAGGTTTTCTGAAAACGTTGCAGCCCTGCTGGTTACTCCTAATCAGAGGTGTAGTGGGCGTTGGACATGGGGGGACGCCGTTCCCCCACTTCTTCGAGCATGACTTTATTTTCATTTAGAAAATGTTAGAATTGTTTATATTTATATTTTAATATTTTAATATTAAAACGACGTTATTGCCAATGGTAAAAACAAGTGCACACATCAAGCAAACCTCTCCAATAGTGTCTTCTTTGTCATAAAAAAGGCCAGTTTCCAGTTATTTTATCATCACGCTGACACTACTAGCCCGCGTACGCGTAAAAAAAGTTGAAAAAAGTTGCCAATGCCAGGTCGGAGGAGGCAGTGGAGGAGGCAGTGGAGGAGGCAGTGGAGAAAACAGTAGAGGAAACAGCGAAGGAGGTAGTGGAAAAGACGGTGGAGGCAGTGAAAGAAACAGTGGAGAAGACAGTGGAGGAAACAGTAGAGGAAACAGTAGAAAAAGGGAAAAAGCAGAAAGCTTTTAGTAGAGCAGCAGCCTATAGGTGTATTTTTTAAAGTGAGTGGTCAACCAAGTGGCCATTCATCACACACACACACACACACACACACACACACACACACACACACACACACACACACACACACACACACACACACAAACTGTTGCTGAACATTTGTACTAATCAATTATGAACAATGTAAAATTGCTGGAAACCTTTTTAAGTTCCAATAATAATTATGTGGGGGTCTACCCCCAACACACGTAAACTCACTCCAAACTTTTTGTGAAACTTGGCAGCCCTGTTATTATAATATCGTTCACCTAATATAAATATATATAATTATATGTAAAACAAGCGTCAATATCAAACACTTAGAACAATACGACAAACAACTTATAAATTATTATTTCATTGTGTACATGCGTCCTACGGTGGTTGCTTAGATTTGTGTTACAAATAAGCAATATACCGTATGCAATGCACCTGAGGTTAGTGGTATGATAAGAATAATTAAGTGATAGATATTAAGGCCTTACATCCATTAGCAACAGTATAACAAATATTCAATTTCCAAACAAAAAAAATGTGAGTAGACTATGTAACCCAATAATAAACAGAAATTACTAATCACAATTTTTTAATGACAAAATAATTCCAACATGTCCATCCAGGGTATGTACAAAAATTACTTGACCAGCATACGTAAATAATAATACAAACACACAGTGCTATGTTTCACGGTGCAATTTTTTCTAAGAAAGCTAAAACAGTGTGCCTGCGTGTATATGTGTGTGTGCATGTGTGTGTGCAATAGTATGTATGTGGCTGGTTGCTTTTAGGGAGAAATAATTTAGTTTTCTCTGTTCCCGAGACACTGAAACAGGGTTGTTTGTGCGTGTGTGTGTGAGTGTGCAGCGTGTATGTTTAATTGGGCGAGATGGTCCTGCTCCTCAGACAGCCACAGGTCAGGTACTGCAAGGCCTTCATGCTGATGTGCATAAGAGGTCCCAGGTTGAAGAGCATGTGATAGAAGGCGTGGACAGACAGCCCTCCAGTTTCATCAGCATACTTGAGAGCAACGATGGGCGTGTACCAGGGGTTGGTGAGGTTACGGAAACGAGGACTGCTGGCCTCAATGACCTTCTTTGTGCACTGTAAACAAAAATAAGAAGAGTTGGGATAAAGGGGGTGACAATGGACAGACGGACACAATTGATTGTCCTGATTGAGCACCATTACTATATTTATAATTAACATCTTACATTGAAGAGGCAAGCTAAGTTACAGCCAAGTTTCAAGTGTATTGTTATATTAGCACATGAAAAGACAACAAGTAGGATAGGCCAGTGGTTTGGGTGTCAGACACCCAGCAAAAAGGTATGCATGTATACATGTATTTTAACCAATACACAGTCCATCTGGACAAAAGCGTCTGACACTACTACAAAATACTTAAACAGCCATTGGACATTAGCCAATGTGGACTCACTCTGGCGATGTCATCAGGAGTTTGTCCCAGCGTCTCGAAAATGTCCACTGAGGATGGAAGGTAGACGTTCTTGAAGTAGTGCACTGTTTCGGGGTCAGTACCAGGGAACTCCTTCTGCCTCACGTCCTGGATCATCTTGGCCTCAAACTCTGTGTGGACCGGGCCAGGCTCTATCATTGACAAACTACATAGATGCATATTTAAACAGCAGATATGAGATTATATGGGGGTTGTTAAACAACATCTGGATGTAAAAACATGGAGGGTCATGTTAGATACATTTACATGATCAAACATTGTCTTTGTGTGGAGTTATTAAAGTAGTACATGTGGAGGGGCTACTCACGTTACTTTGAACTTCAGGAGCTGCACAGCCAGACATTCACAGAAGCCCTCCATAGCAAATTTAGAAGCTGCATATATGTCATTGAAGACAACACCTGGAGAGACAGCCAGGGTTTACCTTAACTTCTTTTACAGAACTAAACTGAAATGCTGTTACTGAAAACATCAAGATATTCATGTGTAATGCTACAGTTGTAGCTTTAATACAACAATTATTTATCATGCAGGCTAATCTATGTATAAAACGGACTGACCTAAAGCCATACATATATTCGTTGAATATAAATCTGAATGGATGGATAAAAAATGAATAAATAAATGAACAAATAAATATATATATATATATAATGAGAATCAACAATTTGCTTGTCTTCATCTACTTCAGATATGTTTCTCTACATCACATCTAGCTGGTCCTCCTTGTTTTTAGATTCAGATTTGTTAAATTATAACCCTTATACAATCACATGCAGTAACTACTATTTTCAGACTTTACCTTGCAGTCCCATGACACTGCTGACTACGATAATGTGCCCTCCTCTCCTCCTCTTCATGTCTGGCATCACCTCCTTAATCATGCGGATCACCCCAAAGAAGTTAGTCTCAAACACCTTCTTCATCTCCTCCATGGGAATGCTCTCCAGCGGACCCACCAGGCCGATGCCTGCGTTGTTGACTGGCCGGGAGATCGTCCACAGAGACCACAGAGAAGGTAATGGGAGGATATTTTGAGGGAGTAAAGAGAGAGGTATTGATAAAGAGAGATTTTCAACAGTTGTTTTAGAACACGTAAACAGAAACAATGTGACAATAAGCTTAAAGGTTCTAGCTTCAAACCCCAAGATATGCAGTTCTTACCTGTATGCATCCTTGAGGAAGATGTCTAACCCCTGCCTGCTCATTCATGATGAATGAATATAAAGTAAGGCATGTTGATGCTTCTGTAGATCTTTATATTTTGTTTAATTTCATAGCTTTGAGGAACCTATTTCAAACTGCTTTTAAGTGTGGTTTCTCGTTCAGCTCAAGCGTTTTGTCCAACAGCAACAGTGTGGGAGTAACGGTGCAAGACAGTAAGGAGTTTGACTCCCAGACAAACGGTTCTGGGTTTTGAAACCCTAATGTCCACAGTTTATCTGTAGGCATCCTTGAGCAAGCTATCTGTTCATTAGTGACAAGTCACATAGGCTAAAACCATGTGGTAAATTACTAAATAGTAGGCCTATCTTGTATCAATACCCTGATCGATTATCTTATCTACATAACTCACTGAGGACATCCACGTGTCGATCCTTGATGCCATCGATGCACTGTTTGACGGAGTCTTCGCTGCAGACATCAAGCACAGCCAGAGACAGAGTCTTCCCATAAGCCTCTCCTGCAGCCTCCACCAGCTTATCTTTCCTCTTCAGGTCGCGCATGGTGGCTATGACTGAACATATTCACATGTACAGGACAAGAGGGGAAGAGTAATGTTAGAGGGCAAGCAAAGAGAGGATGGAAGAATATGAATGATCAGAGAGCATTTGCATTTGTCATGTATTTGTTCTGTTAATTTAAGAGTGGTGTTGTGCTTACACAACACTCATATGTACAAATTGCATATATTATAATATGTTCAATTATATTGATCTATATATATCATATTATTAACATATTTTACTTGGATTACATCAATATTCTGCTGAAGTTGAGTCAAAATAGAAAGTTGCTCATAGGAGATGTGAGATTACTAGGCGATACATTAAATGGAAGTAAATTTGAGATGATGAGAACATTTTGGGGTGGTTCCAAGGTGTGTTTTAAACCAGTATATATACACATTCTCCCCCTCCCATTACCATGCCCCTTGGCTATTTTCCATAGAGATCTTTTTAAATGACTGCCTGTGCAGGTTACGTTATCTTCAACACCATACCACAATGTGCAGGGTCACGGCGAGTTCACCAGGACTGTGCTCAGGCACACTCATTTTCCCCCTTAATCCCTCTTTGACAAAATTATGTTTTATAATAATCATAATTTAACAGAGGTTTTCGGTTAGCTTAGTTGCTGCTAAAGAGATAATAAGCTTATGTGGCTTTTAAATAAACCTGTGTGGTTTAAAATAGCCCTGCATGTAGGCTACAATAGGCTTGCGTCTACATTAGCCCAATGCTACAGGGATAACCCCACTCACTGGGGCTTTACAACTATCAATGTGGCTGACAACCAGGGATCAGCTTGTGGTTGCCAAGAATGTTTAGTAGGCCTATTAAAAAGACCACTTTTTCATAACAGTACATCTGCTTGCCCAGGGCAACAATGCAAGTGTCGACCTGCTCAGTTTTCTAAAGTCAGTTGCTTTATCTGCTCGCAACGGCAGGGGATGGGGTCGTGACCTACTACTGGTGTGACGGTTGGACTTTCTGCTTTCATCTAATGTTACGTAGCACGCAGTCATCCGCCGTTACGTACAGGGATTATGGGTTGAGGAGTTTAAATAGAGCCTTGCTGTGGATTAAAAAGAATGTTGCGAGGAGCATTTGAACCCCAGGAGTTTAGGTCAGCTTTGCCTTAGTTGCACAAACGGACGCACAGACATGCACGCACACCCGCGCACGCATACACACACACACAAACACACACACGCGCGTGCCTATTGACCATCATCTGACTATTCCAACCAAATTGTAAATTGTCAACATATATCAGTCTTACTGTGTGTCTCTGCCTGTCTAAAATCCTAGAAGACAGAGAAATGTCAAAGGAAGTAATAGTAAGGAAGTAAAGAACGTACCGTGATATCGCTTCTGCTCGTCATTTGCCAGCATCACTGCCATTCTCAAACCAATACCTGAAGAGCAGCCGGTGATGAGCACTACTTTCTGGCTGGTACTCGCCATTGCTCCAGTGCTGTAGTTATTCGGAAAGTTGTTTTTGTTGTGCAGGATGAGAGGGACACTGAGAACTGCAACTGTAAGCGGATAACGTAACTAGGGAGATAGAGAGAGAGACCACAGACCAGAGGGTCACATGGGACAACGCCACTACGTTGGCATTATCTAACCCTGTTTGGTCGTCTGGCTCGTCCAACAGTTGTTGTTATTGTCGTACTGGCTATCGTTAACACAACAATATAGCCGGGCATTCTTGTAGAGCTGTTTTGTAAGATATATATTTATTTAAGTAACCCACAAACGGCTTTTACTGGGGCTTCTTATTCAGTTTGTCTCCCTATTTATTATTATTACAAGCCTTTCGCTATGAGGCTTGCACAGCCTCTTTTGTATTCCCAATTACGCTTCATGTAATTGTAATCCATGCAATTCCCAGTTCTTTAAGCCAAGGTTATGGCATAGACCTACTTTTGGATGGACAACTATGGAAGGCTCCCAAAAAAAGAAGAATACTAATCATTTGACGCCGCCTGGTGGTTGTGTAGAAAATCAACGTTAAGAAAAAAGAGCCTGTACATTTTTGGTAAATATTTCAACTAAAGCTAGTGGAATAAGTAATATATTTTGTATTGATTTTAAGGAACGTAATACTAATTATTTCTAAGAATATATAAATAGAATAACTATTAAAGTAGTATTGGGCTTAATTTGCATGCATGTTGAGCAATATTACAAAAACAAAAATATATCAGAAACTAAATACAAAAACATAACTAAAACTGCTACTTATACTACTCCTACTTCTCCTGCTACTTATACTATTAGAACAACAACTCATAATTTTCCTAACATATCTATTTGTGTGTGTCTTTGTATGCAATTGTGTCAACCGTTGTCTTCAGTCTCTAAAGTTCGATAACCATATAACTTGAAGTGCTTTGACTCTTCAAAGAGAGTGACATGCTATACCCCACGGGATATAATGTGAATTTATTGTACGGTATGTGAGTGTGTGTGTGTGTGTGTGTGTGTGTGTGTGTGTGTGTGTGTGTACGTGCTGTGTTTGTGATTGTGTGTGTTAGTGTGTGCCTGCATGTGTGTGTGTGTATGTGCGTTTCTCTGTGTGTGTGTGCCTGCATGTGTGTGTGTGTATGTGCGTTTCTCTGTGTGTGTGTGTGTGTGTGTGTGTGTGTGTGTGTGTGTGTGTGTGTGTGTGTGTGTGTGTGATAGAATGTAGATGTAAAGCATCGTGGTGGGCAAAGACAGACAGGTACTGGAATTTGGAATCTGCAGCAGCATATTTTTATTAGTTTGTGCAGTGCTGTCGTCCTGTTGTAGCATGCATGTGTGTGTATGTGCGTGTGTGTGTGTGTGTGTTTGTGTGTGAGAGAGAGAGAGAGAGTGTGAAAGAGAGAGAGTGTGTGGATAGATAGGCGAGAAAGTAATAACTAAATAAGGGTACAAAATAGATGTAAAATTGGCAGCTTGTTTTTGAGTTATAGCGAAAAATGTTGGTGGTCCTCATTGTGCTTGTGTGGGAGTTTTATTTGTGTGTTTGTGTGTGTGTTTGAGAGAGGGGGGAGAGATAGTGAGAGAGAGAGAGAGAGGGGGGGGAGAGAGATAGTGAGAGAGAGAGAGAGAGGGAGAGGGAGAGAGAGAGAGAGAGAGAGAGAGAGAGAGAGGGAGAGAGAGAGAGAGAGAGGGGGCAATAGCTATCCCTTAAATCAGAGTAACAAGTAACAAAACCAGTAATCATAGAAAATAAAGGCGTTCCTCCAGCACGTGCCCCGATATTCGCCTGGGAGGGAGGGGTCAGCGCGGGGGCGGGGGGGGGGGGGGGGGGGGGGGGGGGGTTGGCGTGGGGGAGACAGAAGGTGCCGGTGAACAAAACCCTCAGTGATTTTTTTTTGGCACGGCTACTCTTTTCGCCCAACAATTATAACCCCAAAAGTAAAATAAAGAATATCACAGCAGATAGAGCAGGTAGAATACCACACAAAAAGAGAAGGCTATTACACTTTTTTTTTTTTTTTTGCGAATGATCGTTCCTATTCTTCAACTGGGCTCGGGTGCAGTTCTCACGGGTGGAAACCGGGACCCTTCAAACGCAATTCAGCATTCGCGCGCAGGCACCGCTCTGCTGCAGGTGTCGTGTGAAGTCGCGAATTGGAGAGCCGCATTTGGAATTTACCGGCAGTTTCGCAGACACATGCAAGTTCAGAATGATGGATCGATGGACACCAGGGCGCCACATACGTCTTCTTGTTTTGATAACGATCTTATACAGCACAACAACGGCTAAACAAGCAGGTAGGCTGAGTTGAGCACGCATATGTTGTATGTATTGTCTTGTCTTATCAGAATGCATGGCATTCTCTAATACTGCAGTATCTAACACTCGAAAGTTCATGTTCGTTATAAATTCCCCCCACCCCCCACCCCCCATCCCTCCCATCCATCCATCGCTTTCTGGCACGGGCTAGTCCGTCAATTACCAATGACCGTTGGGGGCGCCCATATAACTATATTGTCACCATGCAGAAAGTTGCTTCCTTAGGCCTAACACAATGATGAGTCCAAACAGCCTGGCTATCATCATAAACCAACGTTGTCAAAGGTTAATCACTTCGTGCATTCAACTACCCTAAACCATTATGTAGAGCAGGCTACATGGTACCGAGCGCGTAATGGAACCAATAGGTCGATGCATCCATACTGGATCAGGTGTTTTATGTTATACATAGCCTACCAAGTACCACGTTGCCTTAGTTGGGGCAGTATAACGTATTTTAGTAAGTAATGCCGACCATTAAATGTGTGGGACCTTATAGCTCGGTAATTTTTTTTGCAGTTTAAGCACATTGGTTAGAAACCGTAGGCGCAAAACTCTGTCTAGACTTGTTCTGTCATACCTGCTGTCTTAGGCTGTAGCCCCATATAGCTTGGATATTTCGCTTCATATATTTCTGGCAGTAATGGGGAACAGACGATCTGAACACAAATGAAATCGAGCTGTTATAGAGCAGAGAGGGACACAGGCCTCAAGGTTTCAGGCTGTAGAACTATGGAGCCACACGACTTTAACAATAATGCCTTGAGGGACCACTACCGTTTCACTAGCTTGTTGTAATCTACTGTATATGTAGGCCTGTGTGTAAAAAGTTGTAAATTTACAATCACCAATACATCGGAAAATCCACATTTCATCATCACCTTAACCGACCCCCACTAGGAGTAGAGAAAGGTTCAGATTCAGGTAGATTTTTATACCAGCAACCCAACATTGAAGGTCTAGCTTAAGGGTTATTAAGGTTATTTGCCCTCATAAATGGTAAATGTATGGACAGAGTGACAAACATAGCCTTCACACATATATGTTTTTCTAGTACACTTAAGTGCACTTTCCACGCATTTATCTCATGAAACTGTGAGTCAAGTGAGTCTGATGGTGGAGTTTTACTGGCCAGATGGAATCCGCCATCTTGCCTCCACCTGTTATGTCATTCAAGAGGCGCTGAGGAAGCAGATAGATATCTTCCACCATATATCGTCATCATCATTCTATAGCATGTGACGAAATTAAGTCAAATGTTTTCAAGTTCATTTCTGATCATGTTGAAGATCACACACCAGCACACACATTGCATATTTGTATTTATGTTAATAGAAGTAAAAGTATTACATGTGTGTGTACATGCGTGTCTGTGTATGTGTCTGCATGCCCATATGTATGTGTGTTTGTGTGTGTGTGTGTGTGTGTGGGTGTGGGTGTATGTTTGCGCACACATATGCAGGAATGTGTGTAGGTCTCACACACACACACACACACACACACACACACACAGTCACAAACCACGCCTGAAAGTGCCACCCCTCCAATACTGAGCCTGTGAAGGTCATTAGGGAGCCACCTGAATGACCTTTAAAACTCTCCAGGTCATCTGGGGTCAAGCAAGTTCAAGGGGTGGGACCTTGGGGTAGCACTCTCACATCTCACACTCACCCAACTCCCTGATACACACACACACACACAAACACAAACACACACACACACACACACACACACACACACACACACACACACACACAGACACACACACACATAAACACATATGTAAACATGTCCATTTACAATCACGCCCGCTCCATTATGTCTCACTCTCACCTTTTTCTTCAAATAACAACCAGCAGACCAAGTCCCCCATAATTGCAGTGTTTACCGTGTCCTTCCTCGACGACTCTATGTATCACGTAAAAACCGCCAGCACACGGTCACACACCTGGCTGTCAAGCTGCGTGCTGTGAATTATGCACTGTTGCTCGTTTTAAGGCATGTGCTCAAGTTGTGATCAGGTATGTGAGCGGCATACCAAAGTCATTTAAAAAAAGTGGAATGCTTTCAAAACTCAGACTCAACCCGATTCCCTCGCTTCTTCCGTTAAGTTCGGTTTGGACAAACGAAAACCGCTCGCAAATTGATGTTGCGTATCTGCAAGGGATATATTCACGGTGACGCCATTGCGTTACCTCTTGAGTTATGACCAGGTACAGAAGTGTCTAGAGCTGTCTGGGGAGATGATGGATGGGGCTTCTAATTCGGTGAGAGCTATAGAGCAGTGCCCCAGGATGAGGGCCATAGAGAAGGGCAAAGGCCAGCTTCAGTGTCCCAAGAGGAGGCCGTGAAACCAGCTGCCAGAGCAGCATAGGATGGGTCCAAGTGGAGATTACTTTTGGATAGAGATCTCTTGTTGGACAAGGCTCAAGTTGTTGAGGCAACCCTCCTGCAGGGGAGACAGAACACAGGTGATAAACTTGATGGAGCATTGGCTGCGCTTGCTCCTCTCAGTTGTCACTTTAGTTTATGAAATGATCTAGAGACTGTGGATTTCCTGACTTCAGGCTACGTTTCTTATCAGTTACAGAGATCATGGCCACAGACATCTTTGTGAAGTTTTGTTATCTTTAAACTGTGCCAATAAAGCATAAAGCCATAACATACCACAACATAACCACAATGTTTTCTTTACGTTTTGTATGCTTATCTTGTTTATCAATGTCATATTTTAATCACGCCTGAATAATTTATTATGAGAGCTGTCCCATGAACTACATTTTATTCAAATGTTTAAGTTTTTATTCAATACAGACAGTTGACAGACAGGCATTATCATCAATTCACATAATGAACCTGTAGGTTTCTGAGACTGATCCACTCTTCAGAACTGTGATCCAAACATGTCTAAGTGTAATAAACTAATTAGGAGCAGAACATTGAGCAGAAACATAGAATGGTCAGAAAGACATTGCACTGTTACTAATTGGCTGCATTTTCAACATGTGCATTTTACAATTGTGATTCAGATGTTAAATGTCAGATCTGCCGTTGAATGGACCCGGCCTTTCTTGTGGATTGAAGTCTGTGTAATGATTCTGCCTACAAAAGCACTTAGAGCAGCAGAAAGCAGGAACTTCAAACAGCATGGCTGGAAGATGTTGAGGATAGGAGATCTCAGGAACTCTATTCTCCTCGCCATCACATATCACTCCTATCCTCCCTAATCTTCAAGTCAGTCAGACAGATAGGGGAGCAAAGTGTGGGGGCTGACTATAAAGCGTTGGAATAGTATAAAAGGTGGAAGAAATTACTTGAAAGGGCACAGCATGCACGCAATGTCTCCCTACACACTCTGTTTCTTGCTGTGCTTGCTGTTGGTGTGTGTGTGTGTGTGTTTGTGTTTGTGTGTGTGTGTGCGTGTATGCACATGTGTGTGTGTGTGTGTGTGTGTGTGCCTGTGTGCTTGTGTGTGTGTTAGAAGTAGTATATTTTCTTGATCAGAGCCAGAAAACACATGGTTCCACCAATGCTCACTTCCTCCTTCGGCCATTTTTCCTTTCAACTCTCTTTTTTCTTTCCTTTCCAATCTCCATCTTCTCTCATGGTGGCTCTGCTCTGCTCTGCTCTCTGAGGAGTTCCTCTCTGACAGTAGAAGGACGGAATAGAAGGAAAAAGTGAAGAGGAGAATCATTGAAAGTGGTGAAAGATTGTAATGACAGACCTAAAGCAAATCTTTGTGGGGGTTGTGTTTCCTGGGGGTATGTATGTGCGTGTGTTTGTGTGTGTGTGTGTGTGTGTGTGTGTGAGTGCTTGTGCACGTGTCTGTGTCTGTGTGCATGCACATGTGCATGTGTGTGTGTGTGTGTGCTTGTGCGTGTGTCTGTGTGCGTGCACGTGTGCATGTATGTGTATGTGTGTGTGTGTGTGTGTTTGTTAATCTATCTGCGGACCATGAAGATCTCTGACTAAACATTCACGCTTGTTTCACCAAAAGGCATTGTTTGCCTTTAAAGAGATAATGACACCATAATTGCAAACACAGACCTGCAAACACACATGCGTGAACCAAATACAAACCTCTTAACACTCACATGATTACACGATCACCGCACACCATACCACACAAAAAACACACATCTGGCTTCCAGAATGTCTACAGTCTTTAGCACAAATGCTCATAAATTGTGTGTATGCATGTGTCTATGTGTTTTGGGCAAATTACACACTGGTTTGTGTTTTTACTTGTGATGCCTTCGGCATGTATGAAATTGTAATGACTGAATGAATAGATCTTTTATTTAACAAGGCAAACAAATGAATGTTTACAATGGTGGCCTGCAAAGTGGCAGAAGCACCTTGAGGGAAAAAGATGTAAGTGTCTGAAGCGTACAATTGTTTACCCCCCCCACCCCCACCCCCACACACACACACACATAGTTAAGATGGCCTCTCTGAATTATGTGTATCTTCATTTCTTTCTCTTAGTGCCTCAAATTCCCTCCCTCTATTGTTTGTTTCTATTGTTCCTTTCTCCCTCTTTCCCTCCCTCTCTCTTTCTCTCTCTCTTTCTCTCTCCATCCCTCCCTCTCTCTCTCTCTCTCTTGCTCTTTCTTTCTTTAAAATCCATATGATGTGTTCTATGTATTATTGCGAAGCCACATTGGGCTTATGATCCCCTCTGGCTGTGGCCCAGTGGCTGTGTGAGTGCTGTCTCATATCAGATAAGCTATGTGCTAGTGTGTGTGTGTGTCTGCATGCTCTTCGTCCTGCCCCTTCTGCCACAGCCTACTGCCTTAGTGCCACAATGGCTGACAGTGGGGCATTGAATCACACCAGGTGGACTTATCACCTGGTGATATATACATGAGCATGTATATACTATGTATACATACTGTGTATACATATATATGTGTGTGGGTGCATGCGTGTGGATTTGTGTATACTTGGGTATGTGCATGTACTTCGGCATGCATGCATTATGTATGTGCATAGGCATGCACATGTGTGCATGTGTGTGTGTGTGTATGTATGGTGTGTACGTGCGCTTGGCAGTGAGCATGTGCAAGCCTATGCATTAGCAACATATGGAAACATGCCGCGTGTGTGTGTGTGTGTGTGTGTGTGTGTGTGTGTGTGTGTGTGTGCATATAGCCAGAAGAATGTTCATGTCTCTTCTTGTCCCTTCCTGGCTTGAGATGCCGTTGATGCCAATAGTCTGTTGATGTGGCTTCCAATGTCCTTTATTGTAGAGGTCCGTCGATTGCTGCCTGAGACACAAGTTCAGTTCTACTTTGACAGCCACTGGCTTGTCAACTGACTGGTGAAGGTGAATGCTTTAACTTGTAGAGCAGCCTTTCAACAAGACCTCCCAACCCTAACTTTGAGCTCTTTTTGGTAAAAGTGGAGCCGCTAACTAGCATTTCGTTTCTGCTTGTTGGGTTTGAAACAGCGAGTAGAGTCTCAAAGCTGCTGGAGTTCTAGCTGTATACTTCATCCACAATGACCAATTCACCGAAGTATGTCATAAGATACCATCTCTCTCATTGATGTGAATATCAATATGGAGATTGTAAAGATTGACAAAAAGTGATTCCACTTTGAAGAAGGACATTTGTATTGTTATTCAGCTTTGAGGATAGGATTTATTGTAATGAGCGAATGGTCACAAAAGGGAATGGATGGGCTCACACACAGATAGCCGTGGACGATATATACATCTGGCTTTCAGTCTCCATTATAGTAACCATGTGTGCTCAGTAGCCCACATGTATGTGTTTACATGTGATTGTATGTGCATATATGTGTTTATATATGTATGTGTGTGGGTGTGTATAAATACATAACAATTTGCATAAATGTGTTTATATGAAAAGCATGTGAATATTTTCATGTGCCGGCACTTGTGTGGGTGGGTGCGTGGGAGGGTGGGTGTGCATGTGGGCGTGTTTGCTTGTGTGCACACATAAGTATGTGTGTGTGTCTGTGTGTGTGTCTATATGTTTGTGTGTATGTGTTCACGTCTACGTGTGTGTGTGCGGCGTGTGAGTGTTGAAAGGTGCTAGGCAGATGGAGCGTTGACGTAAGCGCCAGACAACGTGTTTAAAGAAACCAGTAGAGGCATGCCCTTCACCAGTTCTGCCCTCCACTAGTTCTGCCCTCCTCTCCCCTTCCCTCCACTAGTTCTGCCTTCCTCTCCCCTCCTCTCCCCTCCCCTCCTCTCCCCTGCCCTCGTCTCCCCTGCCCTCCTCTCCCCTGCCCTCCTCTTCCCTGCCCTACACTAGTTCTGCCCTCCTCTCCCCTGCCCTACACTAGTTCTGCCCTCCTCTCCCCTACCCTCCACTAGTTCTGCACTCCTCTGTCCAAACCTCAGTCCCTTTTCCTTTCAACAAGTTACACATTTTTACATGTGCATGTTTTCTGTTAGTATGTGTGTCTGTGTCTGTGAGTGTGTCTTGTGTCTATGGGTGTGCGATATGTGTCGTTTTTCCATCTGGAAGCATTGGGTTTGACATGTTCTCTTTTGGAACAATCTCCGACGCTGTGTTTGTGGGCATCAGCAGATGTGTGTGTTTGTGTGGCTCAGGGATGACAGTTAGTCAACAACACATGTACTCTCCATCCTCCTCTGGTATTGTTTTTACATTGGTTCTCCTATCATCCACCACACTGTAGCTGTGGGTTTGTCCTCAAGCCAAAATGGGCATTTCAGTGAGTTTTCATCCGAGCTCCTCCAAACAGATGGGGGAGTTTTCTGTTTGTTTACTAGGATGTGACCCAGCCTGGTTATCAATTAGGCTGAATTGACCCACATTTCCAAGAGTTCACGTCACGCAGGTGAACACATGGGTGCATCGGTGCGTGTAGAAACACACATTGCATTTCAAATGTATTTAATCAATACAAGAGTACGATGTCTTGCAGTTGTTCACTGTTAAGGTCTTTGAGTATTTGGAGCACACATGGCTATTCCAACACAATCTCCAAAACTAAAACTTATATAGGCAAGGTCATGCAAAGGACCATAAGTATATGTTTATGTTTATGTTTGAGTGCTACAACTAACAATTATTTTCATAGTCGATTAATCTAACGATTATTTTTCTTCTTTGATTAATCATTTAGTCTATTGAATGTCCTAAATAATAGAAAATGCCATCAAAAATTAACAGAGATTAACTTTATCTGACAAGCAACCAAGAAAAACTAAACTATTTATTTTATGATGATCCATGAACCACATGTTTTATTGAACTGCAACATCAAGAACCAAAAGATTGTTTTTGCACTTGATTAGTTGATTATCAAAATTGTAGGGATGTCATTGCAGCCCTATTATGTTTATGTTATATATATATGATATATGTATATGTATGTTATATGATTTCTTCGTGATTACATATAGGAAAATGTTGATGAAAGATAGTGTTTTCATGTTTGTCACCAATTGTTCCCCCCCTTACACACACATACATACACGGGCAGTTTTGAAAATATCTGTGTACTGTACTTGAAAAAAATGCAACCTATGTCCCTCATCATATGCTCTGCCCTATCTGCAGCCAATCCCGTGGATGTGTTGAAAATACTGGACCTATCAGAGGACATGGAGGGCGTGTCACTGGAGGCGGGCATTTGCACAAGCAGGGAGGGTCAGGAGGAGACCGACCTCTCATTCAAAATCAACAAGAAGATTCAACTGAGCGCCCCTACCCACCAGCTGTTCCCCGGTACGAGCACATCTGTCACAGCTGTCTGAACACCGGTTGGCGCTGTGTTGCATTGTATGAGTCATGGTCTTTGTTTGTGGTTTCATCCTCTTCAGACTCCGTGTTCCCCAAAGACTTCTCTGTGATGACGACCATAAGGGCCCGCAAGGGCTCACAGTTCTTCCTGTTCTCCTTGTATGACTCCCAGGTACAGATGCCCACGTTCACGCTGCGCCCCCAGACACACACACACACACACACACACACACACACACCACTAGCGTAGGCGGAAATCAAAGTGTAGGGGGGCCTAGAGAAAGTCTGATGGGCCTAGCCCATTCAAGACCAATCATACTTAAAAGGAGCCTACACTTCACACTACCTGCCAATGCACAACAGTTTAATCATAGGGTAATGTTACAGGCACCAAGACAAGCAGAAAAAATCGATATCAAAACTGCATCACATAACCTGGCATAGCGGCCACATAACCACACATACACACACACTTACACACTCTCACACACACACACACACAGATGACAGACTCAGGAATGGCAGCATGCAATTCAATTGCACACCCAAGTCTCAAAGAAAAACTAAAAACCAATAAACAATAACACTGAAATATTTATACAATTGTCAGAAATTGTAAATGAGTGCACCTTTGATGATTACAGACGGGAGAGAGCAGGGACAACACATTCAGTCTGAATGTCATCATTGTTGAAGTTGTTATCCGATTGACAGCAGAAAAGAGTGATGAGGACCTGTAGGAGACAATTCTTGTTGGGAAATATGTCACTGGGGCATGTGAGGGGAATCAGGAGAAACCGGCGCAGAAGGAGCAGGTGTCTGAATTGGCTGAACTTGACCTGCATAATGTTCATCTTCCTTGTCACGGTGTCTTTTTGTGACTCATGTAAGCAAACTGCATTGTTTCACCTTCATTTCAGGCTAAATGAAATGCAGCTAGCTAGCAGATGGCTTCCCTTCCTCAATGCATGCCTCTCGTGCTGAGTGCAAACCAAAGGGCTGGCATTTGTGAAATGCGCTGTCACTAACAAATCTGACCTATCATCAAGAGGAAAAGACAAAACAGCAAAGATTTGTTGTAATTTTTTATTTTTTATTGGTCACATAATTGAAGCAGTATGTACTGGCTGATCCAACTTTGTCCCCACGTGTGCTTCTAAAAAATGAAGCCCTCTGATTGGGTGTGCCTGAATGCCAAGTTTGTTGGCTGGGGCCCTACTGTGGCTACGTGGGCGACACTCACACACACACAAACACACACACATACACAAGCACTTGCATATACCCACATGCACACACAGACGCAGATACAGACACACACACACACACACACACACCACACACACACACACAGATGCGCACACATTGGACAAAAACACTTGCATGCACAGACCTACATGTGCACTCACACACAGGTGGACACACATACTGAATCAATATTTGATGCTTTAATGTCTGTATTTATATATTTATATATACTGTACATACTATCCATCTCTCTTTCTTTGATTCCTTATTCCTCCTCCACCTTTACTGTTGTCTCCAGGGCACCCAGCAGCTGGGCCTGGAGGTGGGGCGCTCCCCAGTCTTCCTCTATGAGGACCAGGAGGGGCAGCCCCCACCCGAACTCTACCCCACCTTCAGGAAGGTCAACCTGGCCGACGGCAAGTGGGTGACACGCCAAACGATGAAACACACACAAACACATGCCCACCCACTCATGGCCAATTGCCCACATGCACACACACACACACAAACACACACACACACACACACACACACACACACACACACACACATATCCATGAGGAAACCACTAAATTCGGCCTGTTAAAGAAATAATCCTTATTTTGTCATTCAGGGCAATGTGCCTCTATTTACACTTTCAATCGAGTAAAAGTTACAGACTGTACACTCACAATATAAATCTAAATTCAGGGCAACTGTTTTGTGCTATTTGGAATGCGTTTGGTCTCAGCATCTGGAACGTTTTAGCTGGGCAATGGACCAACACTGAATCAGTAGGATATTTCAAGGATATTTATTATTAAAGTGAATACAAAAGACAAACTAGATCCCTTTTTTTAGAATGACATTCTAGCTGTTTTGTCAAAAACATTCAACCCCAGTTAAATTGAATAATCAGTGTTTCGATTTGCTATTCGCTTACAATTCAAATTTGGTTTCGGTCTCCCTATAAACCAACAGGAAGTTGTAGACAAAAGGTTTGTGTCTCTGCATCCTATCTCAGATGGCACCGAGTGGCATACAGTGTGGAGGGCCAGTCGGTGACGCTGTACCTGGACTGTGAGAAGGTGGACACCATGGACCTCCTCCGGGGCCCCGACCCCCAGATCAGCACAGGGGGGGTCACTGTGTTTGGCACTCGCCTGCTCGACGAGGAGGTGTTCGAGGTACGACCGTGGGCCTCGTCCCTGGAGTTCTTGTGTGCATGGTTGTGTGTGTGCTTTTTGAGGGGCACATTCGTACAAATGCACAATCTGAAAAATGAAGCTTAGCTAACAACAGAGGTTCTTACTCTTCGGCCCATTCCCCCTTCCAGCGATATTGGAGGAGCTATTCCCTTTACCTTGATTTGGAAAAAAGAGGTAGGATAAAGACAGAGTGACAGGTGAAAAAAGAGCCTTAAGGTGTTCTGTAGGGTTATCTTCTCTACTTGTTGCTGCATGTTACATATATCTATAAAAAGTGAAAAACACATAACTTAACACTACTCTCTCCACACTGCCGCCAAGTGGCCACACTATTCTTCAAATGGTTTATCGTTGCATTAAGCTTTACATTATAATTAATTATATAATAATTATAAAAAATATATTACATTTTTTATTTGTATGAGCATAATCAAAACGCTACAACAGTTGCTCAAATATATTGTGTTAGATCTTAAGTGAAGACATTTGGATGGACAAGGCATCCTTTCTTATAGTGCTCTAACAACAGCATTTTTATTTTATGGGTATCCTCCAGATATTATTTTATAGCTTCCTAGCAGTGTTTTTGTCCTTTTTATTTTTTGGTCAGCAATATGCCGTCATTCTAAATAGATTTGAACTTTGACCTTGTTGAGGATTATGGTCTCAGCTGGCCCATCTGCTAAACAGAGTTCCCTGTGCTTGTGGCGTTGCTGCATTTCTCTGTGTCTTCTTCGATTTCCCTTTCTAAAACAGAAACAGAGAGAGAGGGAGAGAGAGGGAGGAGGAGAGAGAGGGAGAGGGAGGGGGAGAGACCAGGAGAGAAAGACAGGGACTGAGTCTTTGGACTCCAATGTACTGGCGTCACTTGCTAGTAAACCTCTGGACGCCATTAGCTGAGTGGACGGATGAAAAGTGCCTGTGATGACTCTTTGATCTCACCCCAGTTGAACACACAATGAGACACACACCCACAAATGCACACACTGAGATACAAACACACACAAACTCAAAGGTGGATGACATCGGAGATGGACAGATGATGGCATCTGTCACATCATAAGGATTTGCTGTTGTTCATCTTATTCTGGGCAAGCTGAATCCAATGTTCTGCAGACAAATACTCATTCATGATACTTTGATGTTCACTTGGTTTCACTCATTTAGATTTATTTTAATGTTTGTTGTTTACATGTTTTTGGATGGGTGTTTGAATGTGTGCATGTTTGTTTGTGTGATTATGTCTGTGAGTGTGTTTGCTTGTGTGTGTGTGTACATGTGTGTGTGTTTTAATGTTTTTTTGTGTTTGTGGGTTTTTATTTGTGTGTGTATGTGTGTCTGTTTGTGTGTGTGTGTGTTTGTGTGTGCATGTTTTCATGTGTTTTTTGGTTTTGTGTGTGTGTGACTGTGTGTGTGTGATTGTGTGTGTGTGTGAGTGTGTGTGCTTTTGTGTTTTTGTGTGTGTGTGTGTGCCTGCATGTTTTCGTGTGTATTTGTGTGTGTGTGTGTGTGTGTGTGTGTGTTCTGTTATGTACGTGCACGTGACCTAGGGAGACATCCAGCAGCTGCTGATAGTGGATGACCCCAGAGCAGCCGAGACTTACTGCCAGGACTACATCCCAGACTGCTACACCCACCTGCCCTACAACAGCATCCTCAATGAGACAGAGGCCGTACGTTTCTACCACAAAACAGCCAATCACACGAAAAGCACACAAAGAGCTGTTGAAAAGCAATCAATCGCATTTCGGCATAACAAGGAAACACAACAACAGAAGGAGGGAGCCTGTCAGTCATGTTGATGGATAGATACAAGCGAGAAGGACGGAAATGTACGAACAAATAATTGTCTGCAACATTAAATAATGCCTTAGCTTCCTCCTCTACCCCTGTGCTCCTTGCTCTTACCCTTTCTTCTCTCGTTCTCCTACGTCCATCCTTGTAAAACGTGAGGGAGGCTTCCAAGGCCAAACACAGTGGGCCTTGCCAACACTTCATGGTCCATTTTCCTTTACTACTTTAGCAGGGCTACACTCCCAAGACTTTTTTTTACTGCTGTGATCAGATTCAATAGTTGGCCTTTTAATACAACCAAATTCATGTGTGCTTCTGGGCACTGACGTGATCCCCTGTCGTTAGACAGCTCTTCTCCGTCTCCTCCGAGTTGTTATGGGTAACAAGTGAATAAAGATATCTATGAGGACGTTTTGTGTTCATCCATGGGGTGTGCTTCTGCTCCTCAGCTGGATGTGTCCACGAGGAAGCGCGTGCGGGAGGAGTTTGAGGAGTATGACTACAGTGAGCTTTATACGGAGCTTTCCACGGAGGCGGCCAGTCCCAACATCACAGAGTACGAGGTGAGACCAGGGACCGGATAGGGAGGAGGCAGTTCTAGGCGCACGAATGTCCAGAATGGATGTTCTGATGGGAACCTGTGTGTGTGAGTGTGTGAATGTGTGAAGGTGTGAATGTGTGTGGGTGTGTGTGTGTGTGTGTGAGAATGTGTGTGTATGTGGGTCGGTGGGTGTGTGTGTGTGTATGGGGTGGGGGGATGTGCATGAGTGTGCAAGTCTCTGGGATACATTAAACGTTCCTCGTTTTTTCCTCTGTGCCTCCCCATATCACTGTTCCTCTCTCTCTCTCTCTGTGTCTGTGCGTCTATCTCTCTCATCCTCTGTGTCATTTCTATGGGATCCCAGATTGTGGAATATGAGGACTATGACAACGGGACAGACAACCAGGTGAGGGAATACGAATACGAGGAGGTATACGAGGACCGCTACGGGCCGGCAGAGCGAGAGGGAGGTGACTCCTGGAATGCACAGGTATGGTTTACACCTTTTCACACACAGTCGCACGGGGATCCATGTACAGTCCACACCGTCTCACACACATTCGAACGGTGATCCAATTATAGTTCACACTTTCTCTAGCATAGTCACACAGGGATCCAGGTACAGTTCACAACTTCTCACACACAGGAACACAGTAATCCAGGTACAGTTCACACCTTCTCACTAACAGTCACACGTTGATCAAGCTAAAGTTCACAACTGTAACAGTAGTAGTAGCCCCCCATGTAACCAGAGACAGACAGATAGTTCATATTAAATAACGAAACAGCAGTGGAAACAGTTTCAGTCGTTCTCTTTGTGTTATTGATCTCGTCATCTATCCATTTCTCTCTCTGTCCGTCTCCCTGGTCAGGATGTCCTGGAGAAAGGCGAGAAAGGAGAACCAGGGATGATGGGATATGTAAGTAACAACATCCTGCACAAGCACACATGCCAGACAATTAGCACAGACACCACGTCTGCACATGCGCATGGACACATGCATGCACATTCATAAAGATGCACACATGCATGAAAACACAAACACACACACACACACACACAGTACTAAATCATTGCTATCTTCCTACAGGGCACAATGATAGAAGGACCACATGGATTTCCAGGACCTCCGGTCAGTGACTTCTACTGAGTTCCTCACTATGACCTTACTCACCATGACCATACTCACTATGAACTCCTCCCTATGATCTGACTCACTATGACCTTAGTCATCATGACCTGCCTTATTCCTCTAAATAGTCGCCTAAAGAAATCCTGCTTCACTCCAATGGGAGGAGGCAGCAGTATTTGAAAATGCAGCTGACATTTACGGGAGCCGTGTAAAGATTCCATTAAAGTGAGTGTTGCTGTATGTGTGTGTCTGTGTGTGTCTTTCTGTATGCTTGTGCTTGTGTGCATGTTGTATGTGTGTCTGAGTGTGTGTGTGTGTGTGTGCGTGCCTGCAAGCATGAGTGTGTGTGTGTGCAAGCATGTGTATGTGTGTGTGTGCGTGCGAGCATGTGTGTGTGTGTGTGCATGTATGTATGAGTGTGTGTGTGTGTGTGTGTGTGTGTGTGTGTGTGTGTGTGTGTGTGTGTTTAGGGAGAAATGGGACCTTCTGGGCCAACAGGCCTGGTGGGACCTCGAGGGGATCCTGGAGAGCTGGTGAGCAACCTTCACACACATACACACACACACACACACACACACACAAACACTCGCACACACACACACACACACACACACACACACACACACACACACACACACACACACAAACACTCGCACACACACACACACACACACACACACACACACACACACACACACACACACACAAAAGCCTGGTGTATCCTCATCATGTGTCCTCCTCTGTTTCCTTATCTCCTTCTCCCTAACAGGGACCGCAAGGACGACCGGGCATCAATGGAGCCGATGGGATTCCCGGTCCCCCAGGGAACATCATGCTCATACCGGTAACACCACTACTTTGTTGTGTAGTTGTCATATTTAGTTTGTTGCATGGTGGGGATGGATGAATAGTTTAATACAGTGGTAGTTTTATATACCAGCCACTTGGTGGAGTCTTGAGCTGCATGGGTTGTGTATGCTTTTGATTACTGGTTGCATGTATGGTAGCAAAATATTTATGTCTGGATGTGTGTTTGTGTAAACAATTAAATCATTGTGTGTGTATGTGTGTGTTTGTGTGTGTGGATATACATGTATCTCTGTCCATTCTTGTGTCTATCTTTTCATGTGTGTATGTTTGTGTTTGGATGCATGCGTGTCCTTGTGTGTGTGTGTGTGTGTGTCCCATGCCTTCTGGTTTTTTGGACACCGATGAATCAACATTACTTGACAGTGTGTGTGTGTGTGTGTAGTTCCAGACGGGTGGAGACCCCATGACCGGCCCCGTGGTCTCAGCACAGGAGGCCCAGGCCCAGGCTATCCTCCAGCAAACCAAGGTAAGGACACCACCTCAACACCACCACCAATCATTACCAACCATTACCAGCCCCTCAGCCCACAACCAAGTCACCTCAGAGGGTACATTACAGCCTGTCCTCCCCTCTCCTACGCTAGCTGGCCATGAAGGGCCCCCCTGGACCTCTGGGCCTCAGGGGAAGACCCGGACCCCTGGTGAGTACACAGCCAAATCATCGCTAATCCCCTCTCAAACACAATTACTACCATCACAGCTACTACTAAGAATAACAATAAGCATCTTTATTTAGTTATATATAGCACATTGTTAAACAGGGGTTGAACAGTGTTTAGCAGGGTAAACACAAACACAAGAGGACAATAAAACAATGGAAATAAAACGCAGAAGCCAAATATCAATAATCAGAGATTGGAAGAAGTGAAGTCATTAAAGAAACTGTAAACAAATGTAAGAACTGTAAAAATCGAATCGAACGGACAACCAAGGCTACTAATGGAAACCCTGTGCATGCATTCCATACTCCTATTAACTGTGTGTGTGTTTGTTCCCAGGGTACATCAGGTCCTTCGGGGTTGAAGGGAGCCAATGGAGAAACGGGGCCATCGGTGAGTCAGTTATGAGAGCGCGAGGTGTGGTAACCGTGGAAACGTGCTCATGAATGTTGTGCCATTGTTGTGTTTGTTGTGTTACTCTACATTTCCCGTCACTGGCCATTAATATTTCTGTTGTGTACGCCCCAGGGTCCAAGAGGGCTGGTGGGGAGTCCGGGTCAGAACGGCCGCCTTGGGAAACGGGTGAGAGATTACAGTTGGCAACTCCATGTAAACACATGATCATCATTCTGTTACCACACGCCTGTTCCCAAAAATATTTACGTTTGTGAGCAATCTCGCTCAATGTTTAAATGTGTATGTGTGTGTGTGTGTGGTTATTTGTGTGTTTCAGGGCAGATCGGGTACAGATGGGACCCGCGGTGCAATAGGAGAGGCAGGCACGAAGGTGAGGACAACTTCCGCTGTCTTCTCCTTCTCATTTCTTAGGCTTGACTTTTGCATCTATTTTAACTTTTCATCTCCTATCTCTCTCTCTCTCCCTCTCTCTCTCTTTCTCTCTCTCTCTCTCTCTCTCTCTCTCTCTCTGTCTCTCTGTGTGTCTCTCTCTCTCCCTCTCTCTCTTTCTCGCTCTCTCTCAACCTTCAGGGGAACAGGGGTTTCGATGGGCTGCCTGGTCTCCCTGGGAACAAAGGACACAAGGTAAATTCATTCATTCCATCCATTCATTCATAGAATTGTTAGTTCATTCATCTATTCCCTTATGTCTCAGGGGGAGCGAGGGAAGCCAGGCCCTCATGGACCGTTGGGGGTTTCGGGTGAAAAGGTGAGAGTGCTCGGAGCCTGAGATTTATGTGTTAGTTAAAAAAATGATACAAATGTAAAATATGTCTGAGGAGAAAAATGACCTTCTGATCCTCCTCTCCCCAGGGATCAGAGGGCCCACCTGGTCCAAGAGGACAACCAGGGGATGCTGTGAGTGTACACACACACACACACACACATACACACACGTGCACACACACACATGCAGACACACACACACACACACGCGCACACACACGCACACTAGTACACACGCACACAGATTCAGACAGCTTTATTTATCCCAAGAAGGGCAATTTATTTGCAGCTGACCCAGTCCAGACAAACGACTTAAAATACTTAAAAACTCACAGACAAATCAAGATATGTCAGAGGCAACAGATCAAAGACAACGAGCAGAAGTAAATAAAAAAAAACATTTGATATAGTTCATATAAAAGAGTTTTACGGAGTGTAACAGTCATTTAAAATGACGACAGTCAGAGTTCAATAGCCTGATAGCGGAAGGAATGAAGGACTTAGTGTGGCGGTTTGTTCTCCTAAGGTGCACCTTATAACGCCGGCCTGAGGGCATTACAGTGAAATACTGGACAGAACATGGTCAGATTGGCTGATGATTCCTTTCTACACACACACACACACACACACACACACACACACACACACACACACACATGTATGTAAACACACACCCACACACGCACACACACGTACAGGCACACACACACACACACACACACACGTGTATGAAAACACACACACACTCACACACACGTACAGGCACACACACACACACACACACATACACACACACACGTGCACACACACACACACAGAGGGAGTGGTTAACAAACAATGTTGACCTTGACCTGTGCTTCTAGGGTTCCAGAGGTATGAACGGCCCAAGAGGAAATCCCGGACCCACAGGTCAGCCTGTAAGTACACACACCTGCACACATACACACACACACACACCAGACACACAACCACATATGCACACACAATTGCACCGACAACAGTTCATCAGATAAAAACAAATATATCAGTGTCAATTAGTTTCATTATATCTGTCTATCTCTATATCTCAACAGTGAAACATGAAAAATACAATTCTCACCCTCATACTTCATACACACAACTCTGCATTGCCGAGTCAAACATATTTTGGATCGTGTTGCGTTATCGCGATATGGTGCTAATGCGACAGTTGTTAACACGGCATTCGGCAATTCTCACACGCTGTCCGGATGCCAAACACTGCTCTTTGCATCACCCAGGGCGTATTGCCTCCCCTGTACAACTAGTTGTATCATTTGTTGCAACGCAAGTCAGCACGTGTTTAATATTTACTCCCATAAAAACCTAATTACTTCCCGTGTGTCAAATGAGCTGCTCAAGCTTGTAGTGGAATTAATGTGTGTTTATAGCGCATATGGCTTAAAGCAGTGGAACAGTGCAGAGAACCCCCTCATTCAGGATTCCTGGTAGGCAGGACGTTCTAGAAGCCTGTAGTTAGACCTTTTTTTACATCCATTTAATATGCAGATGCAGATGGTTACAAATTGTGTGGCTTAGCGACAAGAACCTCAAACAGGGATTTTCTTAGTTTGTAAAGAGGAACTTAGTGCAGTAAAAATGGTGTCGTTTAACAACCTTAACCTACAATTATTATAATTATCAATGCTTGGAAAGATACTGCACCCACACATAGGGGCCCATGCATGAGAGTCTTTCTATGCTTTTCCTTCTCTTTCTTTCTTTCTCAAGGGCATCCGGGGGGTGGATGGAGTTCAAGGGTCAAAGGGGAACCTGGTGAGTACAGTGTGATAGCATCATATGACACCTTGAAGCTCCTATCATAGTCCGGAGAAGTCCAGAACAGTCCAGAACCGCCCAGATATATCCATAATAGTCCATGATATGCCATACAAGTCCAAATTGGTCATGAATAGTTAAGAATAGTCAGTACTATAATACTCCAAAATAGGCCTAAATAGTCCTCAATATTCCATGTAAGTCCATATTAGTCATTGCTATTCTTTAATATTCCAGAGTAGACCTGAATAGTCCACAATTTACTTGAATAGTGGTCCATAATGATCCATACAAGTCCATATTTGTAATTGATAAAAAACAGAATATACCTGAATAGCCAACAGTAGTCTGAATAGTCCATACTAGTCCATACAACTCCATATTAATCATTGATAGCCAAGAGTAGTCCACAATATACCTAAATAGCCCATAATAGACCTAAATAGTCTGCACTATAATCCGATGACTGTGCTTTGTCAAACAGGGACCTCCAGGTGATGTTGGGGCACCTGGTCAACAGGGGAACATTGGAATACTGGTATGTAAACCATAGCAAACATACAGACACACAACACACACATACAGACATGTAATGTAACGCTCTCTCTCTCTCTGTGACAGGGCTTCCCTGGTCCTCAAGGACTCGTGGGGCTGCCAGGAGAGAAGGTAAGATATATCGTATTCGTATTCTGGCCCTTGGGGAGCCTCAGTTATTAGCTTGTCACTCATCACCCATGTGTGCTGCTGCAGGGACCCCAAGGCAAGAAGGGGATGCAGGGCTTACCTGGAAATGACGGTCCGCCTGTGAGTCAATAAAAACATGCATGCCAACACACACACGTACGCACACGCACGCACACACACGCACACACACACATATGCATATTGATTCTAACATACCTTCTTGTCATTAGGGTCATCCAGGCAGAGAGGGGACTCCAGGGGAGAAGGGATTACCTGTAAGTATGTGTGTGTGTGTGTGTGTGTGTGTGTGTGTGTGTGTGTTTGTGTATGTGTGTGTGTGTGTGTTTGTGTTTGTGTGTGCGTGCTTGTGTGCATATGTGTGTCTTTCGAGATATTTGCAATAGTCTGAAGTTCTGAACACATAATCTCCGCACAGCTGCGTCTCGTGTCTGTTAGCGGCTGTGCTAGCCGCTATCCGGGATGTTGTTTTAAAAGCACAGGAGAAAGTGCAGGTGAACGTTTGTTTCGTTCGTAGGGTCCACTGGGCATGCAGGGGCCTGTCGGATATCCAGGGCCTCGGGGAGTCAAGGTAAAGTGTGCCGCAGTGTCAACATAAGCTCCAGTGTTTTTCCGTCAGACATACACATTTACACTTGAACCACCTGCACAGACTCCACTCCAGAAAAACACACCAAAAAAAGCTGAAGTTTGAAGTCAACTTAATGATCGTGAACTACCGCTTATTTTGAATGACAGATCAAGAGGCTGTCACCTCGCCGGAATATTATTGTTGGCAAGGAATCCTCTGCCATGGCTTGCTGTCGTGTGTATCCTGTTGTTTTGGTTAGCTTGACATTCTGTCTTTCTGTCTGTCTGTCTGTCTGTCTGTCTGTCTGTCTGTCTGTTTGTCTGTCTGTCTATCTGTCTGTCTATCAGGGTGCGGACGGAATCAGGGGATTGAAGGGCAGCAAAGGAGAGAAGGTGAGAACCTCATAAGAAACACTGTACAGACAGCTTGTTGAGTACCTTAGCGGAGGATGACTTATCTGAAAGGTTTTTAACAACATCCATCTCCCACTTTCACACTGACTTTTGAAACACCCAAACACCCTTCCTCTTGTTCCCTGTCTGATGGCCTCACCGCATCTCCCCTCCCTCTGTCCGCAGGGCGAAGACGGCTTCCCCGGGGCCAAGGGGGAGATGGGGGTGAAGGGGGACAACGGGGATAACGGGGCCCCGGGTAACCGAGGAGAAGATGGACCCGAGGGGCCCAAGGGCCAGCTCGGCCCTCTGGGAGAATCAGGCCTTCTGGGCGTCGCGGGAGAGAAGGTGTTCATCCACCCAATGAGTGTTTCTATGAGAAATAAAGGAGTATAGAGTTATAATAGAGTCTGCTCTGTGTTTAGTGGATATTTAGTTTAAAACACAAGTGTAGTTATAACAGTCTACTCCGTGTATAGTGGATATTTAGTTTAAAACACAAGTTTAGTAATCATAGAGTCTGCTCCGTGTTTAGTGGATATTTAGTTTAAAACACGTATAGTTATTACAGAGTCTGCTCCATGTTTAGTGGCTATTTTGTTTTGACTGCTTTCTTTGAACAATCTCTTTTCAGGGTAAACTGGGAGTTCCCGGGTTGCCTGGTTACCCGGGGCGACAGGGACCTAAGGTAATCATGACATGAATGTAAACAGTAAACAACATTAAAGAACATGATGTTTGTGTGTGAGAGTTCAATGAGACTGTGTGTTTCCACCTCCTCTACAGGGATCAGACGGATTCCCGGGGACAGTCGGTTCTGAAGGAGAGAAAGGGAAGAAGGTGGGTCGATTGATTGAGAGGAAGGGGATTGATTAATTGATTGAAATTCTCCCATTAACCCATAACATTCTGCGCCATGTTTTGGTTTTACCCAGGGTCCTGCGGGGCAACCAGGAAGTGGTGGCCAGAGGGGTCCCAATGTGAGTGCCTGTTTTGTCTTCACCACTTTATACTTGTAGTGTTCCCAGTTAATAATCTCTCTAAAGGCTGTGTGATGCAGATGAAGACTGGGCTAATGTTCCCCTTCACACAGGGGGCAAGAGGTGGCAGAGGAGCAAAAGGGCCAACGGGGAAACCAGGAGAAAAGGTTTGGAGATCAACATCTCAACATCTCAACCCTTCAGTGATCAAGGAATCACTGAAGATATTATCCAAACTAGCAGCCAGCTAATAAGTTGCTTAGGACCCCACATTTGATAGGAAATGGATTAGATTTATTATCAAACCACTATTAATAACTAGTTTGTTTCGTGACTCTTTCTACTTTCCTTTCTCTCAGGGGTCTTCCGGCCATGACGGTCCATCAGGACCAACTGGAGAGAGAGTAAGACAGTAACACTTATGCATTTATTAATTTGAGGTATTTCATTTTTCTCCTTGAATTACAGATGATTGTTGTTGGTACTGTTTCCATAGGGACCTCAAGGGCCATTGGGAAGGAATGGAGAGTCAGGGCCCAAAGGATCAGTTGTGAGTAGAAAAACACAGACCCCATGTAGACACATAGAAACACTGACCTACAAATGCACAGACGTCTGCAATGTGTGACAATTACAATTAAATGTGTGGCTATGATTATTTCATTCATCATATTGTTTATTTTATATTTTTTACTGATAGGACCCATAAAAAAGTGTGTGTGTGTGTTTGTGTGTGTAGGGACCATCCGGAAAAGATGGACTTCCAGGTCATCCAGGGCAGAGAGGAGAGCCGGTAAGTAGTTCACTTTATAGAAATCTCCAATATGTTCTCCCGATCTTTTATGAATACGAAAGGTGTAATATAAAATATGTATTTATGAATATAAAAGGCCGGGTCTTTAGCAAACACTATTGTGTATTTGTTTTTACCCACCAGGGATTCCAAGGGAAAACAGGCCCCCCTGGTCCATCAGGTGTCGTGGGACCCCAGGTAGGTCACCCCATCTATTTCAAGCACATACACACTAACCATTTATTGTTGTTACTCAACCTGCTGAGCATCATGGCCTGTGATGACATCATCCATTCTCGGTCCCAGGGTAAATCAGGGGAGACAGGCCCAACAGGTGACCGGGGTCATCCAGGGTCTCCGGGGGTCCCTGGAGAGCAGGGGTTACCAGGCGCTGCTGGGAAGGAGGGGGCAAAGGTCAGTGCTCATGATGCACAACCCACACTCACCTGCTGCAAATTTCATTCATACTCGATAATGCACGATGTAGACACTAGAGTGATGATGGGGTTGTGTTGTGTGTGTGTTGTGTGTGTGTGTGGTTGGTTTCCAGGGGGATTTCGGAACTCCTGGAACCGCCGGTAAGAATGGACCGACCGGACTCAGAGGATTCAGAGGAAGCAGAGGAGCCCCCGGTGCTGCGGTAACACACACACATACACACACACACATGCGCTCACGCACACCCACGCACATGCAAACATAAAGACACACACACATACACGCACACATACGCACAGGCACACATACAAACACAGACTGACACACATACATGCAGACACAAAGACACACACATTTCCTATCTGAGATTAATAAAAACGTATCTAACACAGACTCACACTTGAGCAGATGCACACACCCATATGCACAAATATATGCGCACACACATACTGTACATGTGCAAACACAAAGACACAAATGCATATACACTCACATACACACAAATGTGCAAACACAAAGACACACACACACACAACCAACACAACCAATATCAACCAACACAATCTTGATATTGCACATGTGGTGTGTGTGTTTTCCAGGGTCCTGCTGGACTTAAAGGAGGCGCGGGTCCTACAGGATCCTCAGGAGCCATAGTGAGTTTTCCTTCCTTACAGCCTGTCAGTTATTGATGTGATCCAGTCCATAAATACCTACTAAAGTGGAGTCAGACCAGCACACAAAAACCAGACGTGGAAAACCTCTCCATGTTCTTTAAGCTGATAAAAAAGTATACCAACATGTCTCAAATCCTCTGTGCCCGTACTCATCTAAACAGTAAATATTGTCATCCATTTTGTTTCTATTGGAACATATATTGAAGGAGTAGCTTGCTTCCTCTGCTGTCCTCTAGGGGTCGCTAGGGGAGCGCGGACCCCCAGGAGCGGCGGGTGCCATCGGTCAGCCTGGACGCGCTGGGGCCATTGGTGGACCAGGATCAGCCGGGGAGAAAGGAGAACCTGTATGTTATCTTTCTTTTTCTAAAATAATGTTCAAGGTTGTTTTAATATGTCTATTGCCTTACCACACACAATTCTGAATTGGTAATCAGAGTGTCTTAATTTCCAATATTAATGAAAAGAAAAGTAGTGTGGTGTAGTATAGTTTTCTCTCTTTGAATCCTTTTGCCTTTTGTTGATGTTTACCGCTGTGAGACAGGTTGGTTTTACCCTACTGATGATGTGTTGTCGCAGTAGTAGTTGTGTGTTTGTTCAATGACTAGCAACATTACATGTATTGATGTGTGTCTCAGGGTGACAAAGGCCCCATTGGACCGGCTGGTCAGGACGGGGAACAGGGGCCCGTTGGACTGCTTGGAGCCATTGGGCCAGCGGGGCCCTCAGGAGATGACGGGGACAAGGTAACAAGCTTGTCTGTTTGTGTATGTGTGTGTGTGTGTGTGTTTGTGTTTGTGTGTGTGTTTGTGTATGCCCGTGTGTGTGGCCGTAGCTCTATATTCAATTCAATAGTTTATCTGTAGCTCTATGGTTGTGTAACAGTGTGTTGTACGTGTGTGTATGGTGCTTCGCTGAGGTTAAACGTGCGTTTTCTGCCCCCATCCCAGGGAGAGACGGGTGGACCAGGACAGAAGGGCAGCAAAGGAGACAAGGGGGAGGGGGTGAGTGTGGATCTATTTTAGGGGTGACCTAAAGTCTTCGACAATTCGAATCTTCGATAAAAAGACTTTAAGTCGACCTTGTTTAATAATCGAATCGCCGGGTCAGGGAAATTGTGAGTGTGTAACTCTCTCTCTCTCTCTCTCTCTCTCTCTCTCTCTCTCTCTCTCTCTCTCTCTCTCTCTCTCTCTCTCTCTCTCTCTCTCTCTCTCTCTCTCTCTCTCTCTCTCTCTCTACAGGGTCCTCCAGGGCCCAATGGCGGTCAGGGGCCCATCGGTCAACCAGGCACACCGGTGAGTCGCCCTGGTCTCACATGTGGTGGGGTGTTATTATGGGATGTGGACACATACCCCTTATTACTACAGACCCCCATACACATCGTTCTTAATTAGATTTGGCATTGTATTGAGTATTGTGGTAGAGTGAGTTGTGCATGAGGTCAACTCTGAGGTGGTCTGTTGTGTCTCCCAGGGGTTGGATGGAGAGTTGGGTCCCAGGGGCCAACAGGGGATGTACGGGCAGAAGGGAGACGAGGGACTCAGGGGCTTCAAGGGCTCCAGAGGACCAATAGGATTGCAGGTAACATGGATGAGCAATAGAGCTGTTTATAAACCAGCACTATGTAGAGAGATGATGTCATTACGGAGCCCTGTGTTTTATTTATACCTCCTGTGTGTGTGTGTGTGTGTGTGTGTGTGTGTGTGTGTGTGTGTGTGCGCGCATGTGTGTGTGTGTGTTTGTGTGTGCGTGCGTGTGTGCTTACATTTGTGTGTGTGCCCCGTGTCTTTTTGTGCCTGTGCCTGTGTGCGTGTGTGTGTTTGTGTGTGTGTGTGTGTGTGTGTGTGTGTTTACTAGGGGATGCCAGGTCTACCGGGGGAGAAGGGGGAGAGTGGCCATGTGGGACTGATGGTGAGTCAGACCTTATCTCACTGTCTGTTTACTGGCGCGCGCACTGTGTCTGACCCAAATACAACATATTTTGCATTGTTGTTGTTGTTGTTTTACCTCCCCTCCATCTAACATGTCAGTTAATCTCTTCCCACCTCCCAGGGGCCTCCAGGACAACAGGGCCCCACTGGCCCCCAGGGGCCAGTTGGAGGAATAGTAAGTGATTCATACTGAGAGATTAAACCTCCACCAAACACCTCACCTAGGCCTTTGTTAAAGAGTGCTCTTGTGCTGATCTCTGTGTGGCTCAGGGTCCCGTAGGCCGGCTGGGGATGATCGGACAACCAGGTGTTCTGGGAGAGAAGGTAAGGAACTGAGATGATGCCTTCATGATGATCAGCAACTGACCCCATTACACCCCAAACTATTTCCATCTTTTGACTGTTGTCTGACACTTCTTTCTCATGTTACCACCACATTCTGTCTGATTATGTATCTACGTCGCTCTGTCTGTCTGTCTGTCTGTCTGTCTGTCTGTCTCTCTCTCTCTTCTAGGGAGAAGATGGAGAGTCTGGTGATCCAGGCCCTGTTGGTGTGGCAGGGACAATAGTAAGATTATGTTTGTGTGTGTTTGTGTGTGTGTGTGTTTGTGTTTGTGTGTGTGTGTGTGTGTGTGTGTGTGTGTGTGTGTGTGTGTGTGTGTGTGTCGGCTCCTCTACATCTCCAGCACCTTGCATGTTTCAATCCTCTTCTTTGTGTTCTTCTTCCAGGGAGAGAAGGGTGACCAGGGGGAGAAGGGAGACTCAGGCCTCCCAGGAGCAGCGGGGCCCCCAGGGGCCCGGGGCCAGTCCGGGGAGGACGGATCTAAGGGCAACTCTGTGAGAAAACACTTGTCATTATCTTTATGTATTTGTCTCATCTTTATTTTGAGTTACAGCGAGTAAGTACCTCTTTCACAAGACCATGTCAAAATACTCGGCAGTTTGACTCACTAAGGACAAGCATTGAGCGAATGTGATTTACAAGACACGTATAAGATCATCAAGAAGATACAAAGGTTTTATAGAGAAATAAAGGAGGCAAGAGGGCAAAGCAAGGTATAGTTTGTCCTCAAAAGATCCAAACTACAGGTGCAAAGAGGCTCACATTTTCTAAATTGCACTAGGTGGAAATTGAGGATTGACAATGTCCGTTGGTAAGCTCCATATAGAAAGCAGTGCGTTTTTTACCACAAACAATCAGCACAATTTCCTCAAAAACAATATATTAAAACATGGGTTGCATCTTGGAAATCAAGCAATACAGAATTGTTACAAATGTTACACAAAAATATAAAACAGAAACAAGTGAAGCTCCGAGGAAAAACATTCCTTTTCAATCGAAGCTCTGGCCAGACTTTACCAAGGCCTTACTTTTACCTCAAAAACGTTCACTTTCACCATTCGGTCTTGCTCGATCTGTTACAATGTCTGTCGCTCTCTCACTCTCTCTCCTCAGGGTCTTATAGGTGTCACCGGTGACTCAGGCCAGCCCGGAGAAGCTGGGCCAAATGTAAGAATATCTTGTTTATTTCTCTCATTGGTGTGTAGAGTGGCAGGTTCATTTCCATTTAGTCTTTTAGCAGACCCAATTATCCAAATAGACTTACCAGTGAGGCTGACAACAATCAAAGGAAACAATCAATATTGAAGCAACTACATTAAAGTGCTGCACGACTAAATAGAAGAACGGAGAGAAAACTAGGAGTGCAGAGTAGCTAGAGGACTGGGAACACAGTTAGTTTGTGTTTATTATGTGTGTTGCTTTCTTATGAGTGCATATTATCAGTCGTAGCTAGGGTGATCCAAGATTATGACAACAATGATTATTGCAATTATTTTGCCTGATATTGGGACTGTGATTCTTCATTGATTTATTGACAGATTAATCAGAAATCATTAGAATCAGATGTATCTATTCTATTTATTTTATTTTATTATTTTGAATGCATTAATTGCAACTTTTCACTATTATCTTATTTGCAATTCGTTGTGCAGTCCCGAGCTCCCTGATCAATGTCTTCCCTACCCATCGCTCACTTGTCAAACACAATGGTGGTTTTAACAGGCCATGAGTAATCCATCATGTCATGTATGTGTACCTTCCTTCCTGTGCTTCCCAGG
>JACYXH010000572.1:1510000-1525000 GCA_026745465.1 Lota lota
TTGGTGCTGCCGGCCCCCACGGGCCCCCTGGTCCCCAGGGTCTGTCTGTGAGTAGAAATAAACACACGGACTGGTTCACACCCATAACTGCTGGGTGTGGGGATATGGTGTTATCAAGCTTTCTCTTGTTTCCTGTCTCTTGACTCATGTTTTAAATTTTCTCTAAAACATGTTTGCAGGGTGGGACTGGTGAGAAAGGATCTAAAGGAAACCCGGTATTGTATTGCACATTTTTCTACTTTTCATTCCACTCACTCACATTTGCATCGCCAATATTATGTAATACATCATTGTGCTTATATCTGTGTGTGTGTGTGTGTGTGTGGGTGTGTGGGCGTGTGCATGTGCATGTGTATGTGAGTATTTGTGTGTGTGTGTGTGTGTGTGTGTTTGTGCGTGTGTGTGTCTGTGTGTCTGTGTGTCTGTGTGTTCTGTCTACTTCTGCCTAGGGTCCTATCGGCCCCAGAGGTGACACCGGCCCCGCTGGCCCTCCAGGCCCACCAGTGAGTACTAGCTTCAAACAACTGCACTATGTTTATACTTCAGTCTCTTGCCAATATGGTTATTACTCATCTCCTTTACCCATCACCCTCATCATCTGTATCCTCCCTTCACTTCACCTCCCCACCTGTCTGTTCTCATATGTGCTCTCTTTCATCACTCCTCCTTCCTTGTATGCCATCACCTGCGTTACAACTCTTCCCTCTTGTCCTTAACTGCTGTTTTCTATTCCCCCCTTCTTCCTGTACTCTCCTTCCTCCTCTCTCTCCTCTCCTCACCTTTCCTCTCCTCACCCCTCCCACCTCCTCTCAATCTCCCCTCTCCTCCTCTATCTTCCATCTCCTCTACTCCTCCTCTCCCCTCTCCCCTCTCCTCTCTATCTCATCTACCCTCTCCTCTTCTTCACCTCTCCTTCTCTCCTCTCCCCTCTATCTCCCCTCTCCTCCTCCTCTCCCCTCTCGTCCTCCTCTCGTCCTCTCCTCTCTCTACCCTCTCCTCCTCTTCCCCTCTCCTCCTCCTCTCATCCTCTCATCCTCTCCTCTCTATCTCCTCTCTCCTCCTCTCCTCTCTATCCCCCCTCTCCCCCTCTCCTCCTCCTCTCCACTTTCCTCCTCTCCTCTCTATCTCCCCTCTCCCCCTCTCCTCCTCCTCTCCACTCTCCTCCTCCTCTCCACTCTCCTCCTCTCCTCTCTATCTCCTCCTCTCCCACCAGGGCCGAGCTGCTGTGGGCATGGCTCCTCTGTCCGAGGTGTGGAGGAGGCGGAGGGCCCCCAGCCTCGTGGACGGTGCGGCCCTGGGGGAGGTGGACGGGGCGCAGGGCGGAGATGAAGAGCGGGAGTGGATCCAGGGAGACCAGGCCGTGCCGGACCAGGGGGTGAAGGAGGAGCAGGAGGATGGGAATGGGGCAGCGGCGGCAGTGGCTGGCCAGCAGCAGGGCATGCCTGAGGTGTTTGCCTCCCTGTCCTCCATGAGGGTGGAGGTGGAGGGTCTAAGGAACCCCATGGGGACGTACCACAGCCCCGCCCGCACCTGCAAGGAGCTCCACATGCTGTACCCAGGGCTAAAAGACGGTAGGGAGTCGGGGACGCACAGACGGCTGCAGAACGCCATAAAGATGGAAAGATGAGAATGTGGTTCTTTACTTTAGGTATTTATTCACATGCAATGCAAAGAAACTTCAAAACTTGTTGTCTCATACCAATGAAAAAACTCCAATGACTCAGGGAATAGTATGGCAATTCAGGTACGGCTAAGTAACAAACAAACATGAGACAAGCAACAAGGGGGGACTGAGGTTCTTAAATAAACACTGAACAGGTGAGGGAGGAAATGGGAAAAATGAAATGGAGAGTTGAAGCTGAGGTTGGCAATTTGGAGGAACCAGCCAGAGTAAACTAGATTTGGAAAGCATCCAACTGAAAATATCCCAACCCTCCCATCAACCCCAGGTTGCCAGATATGAGTAAAATGTGCACACAAACACAGCGTGCTGCAGCCATAAAAGTAAACGAAAAAACTGGATCAACTGAGATTGTACTAGATTTGACCCGACCTAAAAAACCTTGTCCTCTTTCGAAAAAGCTCCATGACCAGAGCCTTGCTAAAACAAGGGTAAATCTTGGAGTTGCATTTGAAAGATGGAGACAGCTCAGAGTCCAGAGATTTCAAGACAGATGCCACATGAGCTGGTTTATAATTTGCAAACAATAAATACATTGTGAAAGGTATACATTAGCTGATTGACTTACAGTATACGACTTGTCGTCGTTTATCATTGTCAAATAGAACAATTGCGCTTGTCTCGAAATAAAATGTTGCGCTCGTCTTTGTTGAGTATGCTCAACATGGCAACCCGCATGAGCTTCAAGTCTGGGGAGGAGGAGGAGGATTGTGGATTTGCGCCCCAGGTTAGGCTCCCTGTGCCTGCACATGAGAAGGCCTTGTTAATATGTACACCCCTGGGGGTTCCTGTTGCGGGCTGGCAGGGAGCATATAGCAGCTGCAGTAATAGTAGAGGTTGCTGGGCAGCACATAGGAAGCAGGTCAGGGGCTTCTCTGTAAACAGTTTGCCGGATGAGGAGTGGTGAGGAGACGGTCAGCTCATGACCGTATTTAGCCTCGTGCCCTAAAATCACTACACTCTCATAGTTCACTGCATCCTCTTTCTCTGTGTCCCTATGTCTGTCTGTGTGTGTGTGTATGTGTGTGTGTGTGTCTCTCGCTCTCTCGCTGACAGACTGTGTTTTTTGCTGTTTCTCCTTTTTGTTACTAACTTCTTGCTTCCATTTCTGCCACTGCACGCTACATCCTGGTAACTGATGAAAATGATATATTGTAAATCCCCACTCTCTATCTCCCACTCCCCTCTCTCTCCCCCTCTCTCTCCCCCCCTCTCTCTCCCTCTCTCTATCTCCTCTATCTCTCTCTCTCTCTCTCTATCCCTTCTCTCCCTTCTCTCTCTTTTTCGCTCACTCTCTCTGTCGCCATCCCCCATCTCTTCCTCTACAGGTGAGTACTGGATAGATCCTAACCAGGGTTGCCATAGAGACTCCTTCAAGGTGTTTTGTAACTTCACCGCGCAAGGAGAGACCTGCCTGCACCCTGACAAGAAGTTCCAATCGGTGGGTTTACACATATACACACACACACACACACAAGGTCGCACGCACACAAACACACACACATACACAAAGACACACACACACGCACGCACATGCACACACACACATAGACACAGATACAGACTCACTCACATGCACACACACATATAGACACGTAGAAACACATACAAAAACAGACACAGATGAATAGTCGCTCACAAGCTCCAATTAAAACATTATTATTGGCTCTGTTACGCAAAATTGACTTATGACCAATATACTTACAATCTCATACCTCAAGTCATTAGCTTCTCATTGCCTGTGTTGACGGTGTCTTTCTACTGTTTTATTATTACAGGTGAGGCTAGCAGGCTGGAAGGGAGAGACGCCTGGAAGCTGGTACAGCACCTTCCGCAAGGGAAAACAGGTAAAGTCCTCCACTGTCTTCAATTATATTGCTATAGTGGACACTTTTCTCCAAAGCGGCTTACAGAGATATATAATTTTCTTTTTTACTAAGCTAATAAGCAGGTAGGGAGTTAGGCATCTTGCTCAAGGATGCCTACAGGTACGCTAAGGACATTTGGATTTGAACCCAGACCCTTTCGGCTGGGTGTCAAACACCCTAGCCACCCTTACTAGACGATCATGCCCCACTGGGTTCCTGTCTACTGCCTACAGTTAGACTGCAGACATTGAGGTAATGAAGAACTAATTCAGAATGGTCCGCTATCTATCTGTTATCCACTACATAACTCTGTTCTCTCTCTTAAATTCATATTCAAAGGGCTTTATCGGCATGGAAAACCTACATTTACATTGCCAAAGCACAAAAATACAAAAGCAAAGATTCAAAAATAAGTTTTGTTAAAAAATCCTGAAAGAGAAATTATCCAAAAATACAACAAAATACAAATCTCTCTCTCTCTCTCTCTCTCTCTCTCTCTCTCTCTCTCTCTCTCTCTCTCTCTCTCTCTCTCTCTCTCTCTCTCTCTCTCTCTCTCTCTCTCTCTCTCTCTCTCTCTCTCTTTCTCTTTCTCTCTCTCCCCCTCTCCCTCTGTCTCATTCTCTCTCTCCCCCTCTTGCACTCTCTGCCGCTCTCTCTCCCCCCCTCCAGTTCTCCTACTCCAGCTCGGACAGCCTCCCGGTACATGTGGTGCAGCTGACCTTCCTGAAGCTGCTGAGTGCTACAGCCAAGCAGAGCTTCACCTACCACTGCTTCAACTCCGCCGGCTGGCTGGACACCACCACCATCGGCTACCGGCGCGCCCTGCGCTTCCGGGGCTCCAACGGCGAGGAGCTGACCCACGAGAACGCGCACTACATCGACGCCAAGTACGACGGCTGCCAGGTGGGTAGCGGCAACGCGCGGGACGGGGGACCATCGAAACGGGCGCAACGCTCGCGATTTTAGGGTTGGTTTTTGTGGGAGGGTGTTTCTGTGTTACATTTTAAGTGCTATTTAGTTATTTAGTGCACACGTTTTTCCAAAGTGATTTGTTTTCATGAATGGCATTAATGAGCTGGTAGGTGGTTAGACATTTTAGATCGATGGGAATATAATGACAATGTGGCGCACGTTTAGACACAGTGCATAGACGCAGAACAAAATACCTAATAATACAATCCAGCACAACACAAGACACATACAGAAGCATTCAAAATAGGGCTCCGGGCTAACTGGATGACTAGGGAGTGTGATTATTGAGTGAAAGCTGAAGGGACTTGTTGGGGTTCCACCCAGAACCTCTTTCGGGCTGGGAGTCAGACACCCTAACCATTAGACTACCCTGTGTTCTGTGTTCTGTAGACCCAGTCGATCTGACACCCATACCACTAGACTATCCTGTGTTCTGTAGACCCGGTCGATCTGACACCCATACCACTGGACTACCCTGTGTTCTGTGTTCTGTAGACCCGGTCGATCTGACACCCATACCACTAGACTATCCTGTGTTCTGTGTTCTGTAGACCCGGTCGATCTGACACCCATACCACTAGACTATCCTGTGTTCTGTGTTCTGTAGACCCGGTCGATCTGACACCCATACCACTAGACTATCCTGTGTTCTGTGTTCTGTAGACCCGGTCGATCTGACACCCATACCACTGGACTACCCTGTGTTCTGTGTTCTGTAGACCCGGTCGATCTGACACCCATACCACTGGACTACCCTGTGTTCTGTGTTCTGTGTTCTGTAGACCCGGTCGGGCCAGGAGAGGACAGTGTTGGTGTTGGACTCACCCGTGTCCGAGACCCTCCCCATCGTGGACGTGGCCGTGTCCGACTTCGGGAATGGGAACCAGAAGTTTGGCTTTCAGGTGGGCCCGGTTTGCTTCGGCGGTTAAGCACTACAGCCCCCCCCCCCCCCCCCCCCCCCCCCCCCCCAGCCCCTCACTTCACCACCCCTACCGGATGCAAAAGCAAAAAAACAAGGGGGCCATGGACACTTCCTCTTCATCGATATGCGGGGCGAATACATTCATGACTTCCCCCAAAAAAAACATATTTATTAGGCAGATTATACCTTGAACAGTGTTCCTCCATTCACGCATTCGCTCTTAATTCCTGTTAATGTTTTTTTTACCGACGATGCCTTTATTCCACGTATTTGCCTCCCATTTGCAGCGTTCGCCTGCTCATTAGCATAGATTCGTCAACATACATCATCCTTTATAATAATGATAACGATAGTAATTTAATAGTGATTTCTATAGCTGCTCTGTCGCGTTAAGTGATGCTCTCCACACATCCACTAGCCCAATTGATCCATGGGTTAGCTTTTTATTTATTCATCTCTATTCATTCACGGAATTGCACAATCCCACTTCTTCACGTGGTGGGTCAGAACACAGAAGAGTCAGTAGGACGTCATGAACACGACACTGTGTTACTTTCACACCTCACGATGTCCAGTCACCAGTTCACTATAAATGATTGTTTATATTTGTGTCGTTATATTTCTGTAACATGGTGCTATTATGTCTCTCCATACGGAGCACATTAAATTGTAAAAGGGAATTTGGGAAGTGCATTTTGTTAATGTTTTTATATAGTTGTCAACATAATGAACCAAACCGGTAAATAATTGTCTATTTTGTATTTTTGTGGGAAAGACGACTGACTGACATATTTTAATAAAAGTACAAGATGTACATTTAATTTAACCTGCCTGTATTGTGTTTAATCTAATACAAAATAATATGAACCCAAACAGTAGTTTAGGCCTAGCCTATGATGAAAAGAGACGTCATTATATAACAAAACAACATTAACCAAACAATTTTTATTTATTTATAGTTTATAATGGAAATCGGACTATATGTATGTATGTATATATATATATAAATCATATATAAATGACGGAGGTTAGATCAGGGGCGTCAGCAGGCCCAGTGAGACAACCTATACCATAAAGCGTCAGTTGAACACACTCAAAATATGTAAGATACTTACTCTACATAAACCTCCTTTCTTCTCTCCATAAAACCTCCTTCTTCCTTTAACCGTTATCACCCAAAAATCTCTCACGGCTTGAAGCTGATTGGTTACCTCTGATGACCACTTTACCAAGGTTAAATGAAAAAGAAAACAAATTGGAATGCCCAATTCCTGTCAAGAGTGACGTTATTATTATACAACCTCAACAACCATCTGCCACATTTGCCAGCCAGGATCCACAAGAGTCCTTCTGCGATGAAGGTCTTGGGCACACACAGCCACTCTCGCTGAGAGGGCCCTTCAGCTCCCACTATTACCCACAGTGGGCTGACTACAGCTTTCCGTCTCTGGTGCTGCTGAATGCCTCCACGGTTCTGCTTGTTGCTGCGGCAGCTGCAGCTCTTGATCAGCCAGGAGGAGTAGTAGTAGGAGCACAGCACAGCACACTTAACCACCGATAACCACAGATCGATTGGTAAATAGGCATTGTAATTTACTGTAGTTTCATTGAATCTCTAGTGATTCTGTGCTCATCGTATTCCACTGTTCCTTGATCGCCCACTCTCCCGCACATTTCCACCATCTCACGCCAGACCCCTTATATAGGTTATTTAAATCTATAGTTTGTCTTGTTGTGTTCCTTCTTTATTTTTTTTAGAACTTTCTTTATTTTGTTTATTCTTTCTGCTTTTCCGTCTCTCCAGATATGCACAGGGATGTGTGTGTATGTGTGTGTATGTTTGTGTGTGCGCACTTGTGTGTGTGTGTGTATGCATGTGTTTATGTGCGCGCATGCGTATGTGTGTGTGTGTTTGTCTGTATGCATGTGTGTGTGTAAGTGTGTGTGAAGTGTGTGTGTGCGCGCTTGTGTGTGTGTGCGTGTGTGTGTTTGTGTGTATGCATGTCTGCGTGTAAGGGTGTGTGCGTGTAAGTGTGTGAGTATATACTGAGGGGAAATTTCAATGTGGTTAAACTTTAATGAGCAGAGGAACATAGGCATAGTCAAGATCCTATCGCTGGTATTTTTCAGCTATGAAATATAGATGACTTGACATGAGCTTTAAACACCACAGCTGGCGAGATAAATTATAGTTGTTTTATTAGGATAAGTTCATTTCAAATGTGTACTACTTCTGAAATGTTCAGAGGAAGCTTGCTCAGCCCATTATTCATTGAAGTTGTATCAGTGATTCAGTTGATTATTATACAGTTGGCAGAGTCTTTACTACATAACTCACCATATAAATATGATCTATCACTACCAACTAACAAAAGAAGGTTTTGTTTTTCCATCTTTTTCAGGTGTGTCCAAGTCCTCTTTCCAGCCCTGAATTAATATGTGGTTCTTTAACAAATATACTTAATGATCTCACCAACAACTTTAACAACACCGTTTTGTTTTTATCTTTCATCCCCCAAATGTGTTAATTCTTTTCATTTAAACCACTGTCTTTGGCAATAAACATCGTTTTATGGTAAGATGCATGCCACATCTTAACAAGCAGAGCGCTTTCGGAATTCTGAGTGCCACCTGACATTATACAGTAAACCCACATACGCACACACACGCACACACGCACACACGCACACCATTTCCCGCCACAGACTTCCCTTCTCTCTCTGTGACGCCTCCTCACCCCCTGGTTCACCTTCTCCATCACAGTTGTCCTTCTCAGGGAGAATTGGAGTGAATGGGTTCCCACAAGGCAGCCAAGAATAAAAAGCTTGTATACCCCCACCCCCCACCCACGCCTCCCCTCCCGTGCTGCAGTAGATCTGTCAGTGTGTGCGACACTGTCCCGTCTTAGTCCCTGCATTAATCCACTGAACTGAGCCAAAAGGAAGAACAATTTACCCAGAGTCACCTCGGAGGGTCCAGAGAGCCCGTCCCCAGCATTTCATCTTCATCAAGCGCCTAACTGGAAGAGTGTAAGGCTGCTCTGGGACAGGACTGAACCAGAGAGAGAGAGAGAGAGAGAGAGAGAGAGAGAGAGAGAGAGAGAGAGAGAGAGAGAGAGAGAGAGAGAGAGAGAGAGAGAGAGAGAGAGAGAGAGAGAGAGAGAGAGAGAGAGAGAGAGAGAGAGAGCGAGAGAGAGAGAGAGAGAGAGAGAGAGAGAGAGAGAGAGAGAGAGAGAGAGGGGGAGAGGGGGAGAGATAGTGAGGGAGAAAGAAACAGACTGGTCAGAGAGAGAGAGAAAGATAAACACAATGGGTCCTCAAGGAGCACTCTGGCTGATCCTGTTGCTGCTCACTGTCTCCTGTAAGGTAAGACAAAACTGTCTGTCTGACTATTTGTGTATCTGCCTATCTGACAGTATATCTGACCAATCCTTCTTGCTATCAATCTATCATTATATCTATCCATCTATCCATCTATCTATCTATCCATCTATCCATCTATCTATCTGTCTATCTGTCTATCTATCTATCTGTCTATCTGTATCTGTCTGTCTGTCTCTCTGTCTGTCTGGTCTAATTGATAAACAACCTGGGATCCTCAGATGATCACATGAACCTATAAGAAGACCTCATCACCGTTACTTTTTATGGTGTATTGTTTACTAGGACAGACATGGAGCGGTAAAAGAGGCTTGTGTGTGTGTGGCTGTTGGCACACAACGAGCCTGTGTTTGTTTGCGCAAGAGTGTGTGTGTGTGTGTGTCCGTTTGGATGTGTGCGTGTAGTATAGAATACTTGCTCACTGGGGCGAAGTGTGTTTTTTTGTCTACAATTCAACAGCTAATGTTGAGATATGTTCTTTCCGAAGCTATTCTGTTTTGTGTCTAATGATCTGAAAATCTTTATGGCAGCAGCATGGCGACGACAAAAGCAGGAGGTGCTAACTATTTATCTATAGAAAGATTAAACCGTTGTACTTGATTATGCATTCATGTAGCCTCACTTGTCACGCCAAAAACCACCCCAGAACAGTGTTTTCCCTGAGTGTTTCTGTTTCAAATATTGATGGTCATGTTCATTGCGAGGAAGCATTGTTTAATGTATAATAGATGAAAGCGTTTGTGTGACAGCTGATAGGAACACTAGGAGAACATGGTCCCAAGCCACCAAAATTTGCAATACAAATAAATGTGGTTGTGTTCTGCTCGTTCATTTAAACTGAGTGCAGGCACATTAAAAATACCTTTATCTGATGCTCAAACAGGATTGAGTGTACCTATAATGATGAACATGTTATTCAATGAGCATTCATTCATTAATCATTTCCTGTTTGGAAGGTATTTATATCCACCTACGTGGGCTTCATAAGGGAGTTAACCTTCAATTAACTATCATTTACTATTTAGTAATTCAGTGGACACTTTATCCAAAGCGACTGACACTGGAAATGAATTTATAGGCCTTTCATTAAAGGGTGGGCATTGGGGAGGCATTAGGACCAAACACATTACCTTTCGGCTGGGAGTCCTACACCCTAGCCTCTAAACTTGTCCCAATTGACGACCAATAAACAAGGATTTGTTTTGCAATGCGTTTTGTGTTTGTCTGTCTTCATTCTAGTTTGTATATATGTCACGTTTTCGGACAGTTACATTCCGTTTAATTTGTAAAGGGTCTGACAGATGTTGTAGTTGCGTTTGCTGGCCAACGGGTGTCAGTATTGCATCAGTTGAAATTGCATTGGTACACTCACACGACAGACAAACCACCAAACACACAACCACACTCACGCATACACGCACACTCACACACACAAACATGCACACACACACACACACACACACACACACACACATAAGCACGCGCGCACACACGCATACATGAAAACATGAGTTGGTGTTTTTAGTGTCACTTTAATAGGAAGGATGTATGAGCATACAAAGGAGGAGGTCTGCACCAAACAAACCACTGAAAACAAAGTTCATAAACAGAAAACATCCACTCAAAACAGCATATATAAAATACATATTATAAATATTCTGTATTTAAATTGAACTCACACAATGCATTACACAAACCGAATTATTAAACAGAAACATTGCTAGACTGAGTGCTGAAGGAGTTAGAAAGTGTGTGTGTGTGTGTGTGTGTGTGTGTGTGTGTGTGTGTGTTGGCCTTCCGTGTGTGTGTGTGTATTCCTTTGTGTGTGTGTGTGTGTGTCCGTGTGTGTGTGTGTGTGTGTGTGTGTGTGTGAGTGAGAGAATGCTAAAAAGGTGTGTGTGTGTGTGTGTGTGTGTGTGTGTGTGTGTGTGTGTGTGTGTGTGTGTGTGTGAGTGAGTGAGTGAGTGAGAGAGAGTGTGTGTGTGTGTGTGTGCGCGTGTGTGCACGCGCGTGTGTGTGCGTGTGTGTGTTGGGGGGTGGTGTTAAATGATTTAGCAGTGCTGGCTCAGTCACAGGGGCTAGCCGCCAGGCAGAGGAAGCAGCACATGGAACGCGCGGCGCGGAGATTTTCGCTCCAACCTCATCACTCCCTATCTCTCTCAATCTCTCTCGCTCTCTCACTCCCTCTCTCTCTCTCTCACTCACTCTCTCACTCTCTCTCACCGTCTCTGTCACACACGCGGCCAGAGCAGCGAACAGGAGACTGAGAGATTCTCAGCGTAGCGGCCGAGCAGCTGGATGCTTTTGGAGCCAACGATCCTCCGCAACCCCATCTGGAGTCCCGGTCTATTGGTAGATTAGCGGTCACCGTGTAGATGCTGTACAAACAGGAGCTGTAACTCCAACTATCCAAAAGCTGAGCGCTTTCCCCCGTGTCTATGAGTGGAGATACCAAGCAGGACTTAAACTGGCAAACATTTGGGATTTCTGGGGGGTTTGATATTGGACACCATGTCTATGTGAATCAGTGTGTGACAGACATTACATGCGATCGAGCCAAGTCGTGTATGGGATTACTGTGATGATGGTGATGCTGATGCTGATCATGCATGTAACAGCGGCTGTGTAGTATGACCGACCGTCTCAGTGTGGATCCGTGACCGAGAGCCGAGGTAGAAACAAGTGTGCACGTCGTTGGTGAGGGTCGGTGGGAAGTGAGTGTGCACATTCTAGCAGGATGAGCGTCCCCATGCTGAAGATCGGAGCGGTGCTCAGCACCATGGCCATGGTAACCAACTGGATGTCCCAGACGCTGCCATCGCTGGTGGGTCTGAATGGGACCGCCGTCTCCCCCGATGGCACGCACGAGCGGATCGTCAGCGTACGTATACTTGCATAAAAGATATACAGAAAGAGAGAGCGAAAGAGAGACAGACATATTTTCTTTAATGTTCATGTGCAGTCTTGTACTACAATATTTCTTACTTAAAAGTTTATTACCTTAGTGATCAATCTTTTTTTTTGTATTGGAAATGTGTCTGTTTTCCTTGTAGGGTCGATTATTAGAGTAATTGAATTGCATGGAGAAATGGCATACATGAAAATGGAACCGGTTTCATGATCACAAAACAACACACTTTCATTACATCCCAAATATGTGTTGTTGAGACTCAATTGAAACATGAGGTAGACATATGCAGTGCACCATGAATGAGAAATATAATAACAAAACCCAAATCTACTCACTGTTAAGTATATTTAGATGCACTGACTATAGAGATGTGTACAGAACAAAAAACACGCTTGAAATAATGGCTCTTAAAATTATTCTCTTATTCTCTCTTGATTAAATCCATTTGGTCTTCATTAAATAAGAGACCGGCTTTGGATGTGAGTCATTACATACGTGTGTGTGTGTGTGTGTGTGTGTCTGTGTGTGTGTCTGTGTCTGTAGATGTGCAATCTATGGACACAAAATACATATATACACACACACAACCATACACACACACACACACACACACACACACACACACACACACACACACACACACACACACACATATATACACACATGCCTCATAGGGGTAATGAGATTGCTCTTTGTCAGAGACAAAGTGGTGATATTTCTCCTGGGGAAGGCTGACTCACCCATGGGACAGCCAACCATTTGTTGCCCTAGCAACACCTACTTACCCTAGACCTGTAGATGCGGAAAGTATGCTAGCATGTGTGTGTGTGTCTGTATGTATGGCTGCATGCATGCATGGATGTGAATGTGTGTGTGTGTGTGTCTGTATGCATGCATGTATGTGAATGTGTTTGTATGTGTGCATGTATGGTGTGAGTGTGTGTGTGTGTGTGTGTGTGTGTGTGTGTGTGTGTGTGTGTGTGTGTGTGAACGCGGTTGAGTGATGCTTTGTGTGGTTGTGATTATTTTGGCGCAAGACTTGCTACACAGCTGCTATTTTGCAAGTTCAGCAAAAGCTCCAAGTATCGTGCAACCAAACGCCTACACAGCCACACACACACACATCTTCACACACATACACACACACACACACACCACACACACATACACCACACACACACACACACACACACACAATATCTGGTGGAGAACAGCTGGAGAAGGTGTGAAAAGTGCAGTGTGGCTCAGCTGAGAGACAATCCAGAGAACGGTGGAGTGAGGCAGCGAGACAGCAAACAATGGCATGGGTAATTGAGACAGCGTGAAGACCCGTTGCTATCCACTGGTTGGCTGTGGTGTGAGTGAAGCTCTAGCCAGCTTTGTAAACAGATGTTAGTCTTCTGTTGTCGCCTGTGTTGTCTTTTTTGTTTGTATTTCAAATTTTGTGAGTGAGCGCATGATGGTGTGCGTCGTTTAGACATTGCTTATTGGTTGGATTCATTTGAATGTCGCTGTCACCAGACCACACAATTTGGTGTATTTGTTTAGAATTCAGGTAGTCATGGCCTGGCGTAGACAGCTCATTTTGGCTTTGGATATTCTGCTCGGGTATTTACAGGGAATGAGAGTTTTTTATGTATTCAGTCATTCAGTCCCAAGCCTCCCACTCTAGAAACCCCGTAATCATGTGGTCGACCACAATCCAAGGTTACCATGTCGACTTATTGGATTGATTTATACCGCTGGTAGTTCCTCGATCTCTCTGATTACTTTCTGTCCACCAACCCCTTTCTCCTTGTCTCTCTCTCTCTCTCTCTCTTGCTCTCGCTCTCGCTCTCGCTCTCGCTCTCTCTCTCTCTCTCTCTCGCTCTCTCTCGCTCTCTCTCGCTCTCTCTCGCTCTCTCCCTCCATCCACTGGCCTATAACTCCTTTCCATTTTCTTTTGATTCCAGCCAGTGTAGCCTGTGGCAAAATGGGTGGCTGGGAAGTGATATAAACAAGTTTCGCCAAAACGAATGAGAAATGTTCTCCACCTGGATATAATTTTACCTCCTGACATTTCTTCTCCTCGACTTACTGTTTTTGATGGGTGCTGAATATTTACTTTGAATAATTAAGTTTATCTCAGTACCTTGTTGACAAATTGTTTAAAGGGCCCCAATTATACCAGGTGTGATGTTGATTAACCATTTTAGATTATAAATACATCCTAACCGCCTTGCCAGTGGAATGTACCAACTGGTAGGCTGATGATCTATCCCTCGTACACCTGGGTGGACACTCCCACATGTGATGTCACTATAGGGTGGATGGCTAATCCACATCACACTTCGTGGTAATATAGGGGCTCTTTAATATTTAACGGATAGTGTGAATGAGTGTTCATTATATATGAGAGACTTGGCAGGTCGTCAATGGGGGGAGTAAAAACTCCCACCGGCTACTGGATTGGTTTGACCTTTGACTGCATTGTTATTCTAGCTGACTTTGAACGCAATCACAAAATGTTAAAATAACCCCCTGATTTTCTACACTTGATTAGGAAGGAAGTACTCAGTATGGTGTGCACCCCTTTTCCTGTAATCCGGGTGTATAAACAGGCTCTTGTGAGGAAAACTCAACGTGATGACTTGCCTTCCTTGCCTGTTTTCCCATTTCTGAACTCTGCCCCTCATCATGATGAACAGGAGTTTCGAGTTGGCGGAGGCAGCGCATGAATAAATCTCAAATCAGCCAATCCATTAATTCTCACCACCTGAATTCCCTATTCCTGGGATTAATCAAATACATCTTATTTTATAAACATTGCTATGCCTATTCAACCCACCCTCCTCTGTCCTCTGTCCTCCATCTCCATCCTCTCTCTCTCTCTCTCTCTCTCTCTCTCTCTCTCTCTCTCTCTCTCTCTCTCTCTCTCTCTCTCTCTCCACCCTCCCGCTGCAGGGTCTGTACCCGGGGTCTGAGGAGGGCTGGCAGATCTACAGCACAGCCTCAGACCCAGATGGCAGGTGTCTGTGCACCGTGGTCGCACCCGCCCAGAACCTGTGCAAACGAGACCCGCGCAGCCGACAGCTACGCCAGCTCACCGAACAGGTGCGTGTCTGTGTCCTCTTAATCAAGTGGTTTTCTGTCTTATCTACACGATTGTGTGCATCCATGCGTTGTCTCGTCGGTCAGCCAGCACTGGGTGAAGGCCGCGTGGGAGTAGGAGCCAGTGTACTGGAATGAAAATATTCACTGGACTGTCCCCATTGCTGTTTTTACCC
>JACYXH010000572.1:1527500-1542500 GCA_026745465.1 Lota lota
CCCAGGTTCGATTCTCGCAGTGGTATGCTGCAAGTCGTTAACCCGCCTTCATGTTTATTTTCGATGTACTGTCTGTAAAAATATGTTTGAAAAAAATACATACACACACACACACAGGCACACACACACACACATGCACGCACATCTTGCTGGCTGCTTCAGGGACTTCAGTGTGGAAAAACATTGATTTCATGCATGCTAAATTCATACCAAAGCATGAAAACGACTAGGGCCAGGTTGGAAGTTATCACAGCAGCTTAATATCTAATCTCTAACCACCGAAAACCACTCCAAATAATATTGGAAAAAACGTCAAATTCGATGCATCAGTTTGACTATTTCAAGACAAAAGTATAAAAGCTTATATAAGTATTTGCAAGGAAAGAGTCAGTGCTAATGTAGCATAAATTATTAATGTTGGTATATAACCAAGTAAACAACTAGCAGCCTTCAATTAGCTACTAAATTACACAGAATATGCAATATAGCAATATTACATCTCTAATCAGCATCTTATATAGCATCTTCTTTGCAATGACATATTTTATGTGAGGGCTTTACAGGTACATACACACACACACACACACACACACACACACACACACACACACACACGTACACTCTCCTACTACTACTCAAAGGAGCAACAGATTATTGCCACTTCCATAAATCTTGTAGAGCTCTCGGCTTCCTCTCAACATCTTCATAACAGTAGCACTGGGCTTTTGGACCGCTTGGGAGATTTGATACAGTTAGAGGATTTTGTGTTTGTGCTTGTTGTGTATGTGTGTGTGTGCTCCTCGGGGCTTCTGATAATCATAAGCTCCTCCTCTACTCTCCGAGGCAAAACTAGTGAATATTTATGTGATGTGGAACCAAGCTTATCAATAACTAAATATGATTCTTATCCCACAGGATAGAGAGAGAGAGACCAAGGTGAAGAGAGAGAAAATGAGAGAGACAGAAAGACATGGATGTTTGGAAAAATGGGCCGATTAGACAGACAGAGAGACAGAGGGCCATAAGGAGAGATGGGTGAAGAGAGAAAAAACAACGATCCTGTTGAAATCTGCAGCCGTTTGAGGACGGGATGAGAGGAAAGGGGTAAAACAAAGGGAAGGGAGAAGTGAAGGTCAGGCTGACTCAGCAGAGGGGTAGATAAGGGGACGGAATGGCGTTCCAAAGATTAGAGGCCGATGAGGTGGGCAGATAGTGCGGGAGGGATTAGCCCTGGCAAAGTGTTAAAATGCCCGCTAGTGGTGTGCGCTCTCTTTAAGTCTTTACATGTTGGAGCGGATGGCCGAATGTCCTGAGGAGATGATTGCCTTTTATAATTTCCCTCTTTTCTTGTACATCCTTCTTCTCTTTCTCTCTCTCTCTCTCTCTTTTGACATTTCTTTCAAGCACTTTCTAGGTCACACGGTTTGTACCCAGAGTCCAACCCCCCCTCAACTTCAACCTCACTCTTTTTCCTCCTTTCATCTTCAACCACTCTTCCTGCGCTCCCTTGTTCGAACCTCGTTTAACTCTGTAATTACAGCAGGCTGTTGTACACTGACTACACGCCTCTCGCCCAGCTGACACAAATTATCTCCCATTTCCTGACGCGCATTTCCTCTCGTGATCTGTTTGTAGCTTCACACGGTCATTTTTTGCCTATTTCTAGTTGACCCACTGACATCTTCCCCCTGTGTGTCTCTCTACTCTCTCTCTCTCTCTCCCTGTCTTTCCCTGTCTCTCTCTCATCACCACCAGGAGTTAAAGGGACAGATGTCTCAGCTGCGCCCCCTCCTGTCCGTAGTGGAGCAGTACCGGGCGGACCTGCAAACACTGGCCACACTGCGCTCAGAGCTCCTGAACCTGTCGGTCAGCCTGACCGGCATCCAGGAGGAGATCGGGGCGTACGACTATGAGGAGCTGCAGCACAGGGTTCTGATGCTGGAGACCAGACTGCACGCCTGCATGAACAAACTAGGTAGGTTATAGGTCGTGTCCGCCATTTAGCTTGGCATGTGTACGATTAAAGCTGCATTACTTCTATTTGCTGTTTAGTCATTGAGCCGACGCTATTATGTGACTTCCTTTACCTTTTCTTTGCTTACTTAACGTGACTATGGGAATTGAGGTACATGGTATTATGGTAGGGGTTAGGCATCTTGATCAAGGATGCCTACAGGTAGGCTAGATATTGGAGGTAGAACCCAGAACCTTTCGGAAGGGACCCTAGCCACTACCCTAGCTAGCCTGTCCCTACCATTTAAACATTCTTAAGTATTGTTTTACCAGCTCCTATGAGAAGCGTTACACAATTAAACACATTCAGCCTCAACTGTGTGTACTTTCCACCGCCTTCACAATATGTCTGTAGGCTTTACAACAGGCCTTGTTCTTTTGATTCCGACCCATCAGCTCCTTGGCCAGCCACTTTTTGATAGACAAGGCTAAGTACAAATGAATACTAATCGTAGGCGGACTGCAGCACACTTGACCCTAACATGCCCAGCTGCAGCCCTAACCCCTTACAGTTTGAGAGTCAAGAATCCACTTTCCTCATAAAAATAAAATAAAATCAACAGATCAAGAACCAAGATAAACATTAGGATTAGCTTTCACGAAACAGAAAGCATTGAAGCGCAATGGATACTTATCTTGCAATGATTGCCTTTTTTGAACTCGCCTTTGTAGCTAATCATAATTTGCTATCACGGTTTTTAAATACTCCAGAATCTGAACAGGGCATTCACTGTGAGCTAATTCAAATTTTGTGTTCGATGTGTGCTTGTTATGGTGAATGTAGAAAAAGCTGGGAATGGGGGTAGTGACAAATGGTATGGCAATACTAATGTCATAGCAAGATATAACGCTATAAATCTGATATGTAACAGTTTTTTAGTTAATAATGACAATTTCTCTACTTAGTTAGAAGGAAAGTTAGAAGGACTCCAAAGCAACTTTGTTTAAAGGAGTCAATAATTTTTGTCCCCAATAGTTTATATGGCCACCAATTAACGTTTCTAAACTGCCAAGGTGTTCTGCAGCGAAACGACGTGACAGATAGTAAAGATCCTTTTGAAACGTTGTGGAGCAAAATGTTTCTGCCTTGCAAACAGTAAATTTGAAAAGCTGTCAAAGTTACGTTAGGGTGGTTGCGTCTAGAAAGTCTGTATAAATATTGTTTAAGAAATGTTAGGTAATGCAGCTTTAACTGTCCATGAAACATAAACTCAACATTAAAATGATTTAGTTTTGCATCACATTCTTTTCAGTTGGAAGCCAACTATAGTATATATATATATATATATATATATATATATATATATATATATATATAATATTATAAGTACCTGAAGGCACTTCAATTTGTATATCATAGTGCACCACCCAATCGTATAATATACAATACAAATAATAACTGGGGTATACTTGATTGCTATTATCAGAACGCTGCTGAAATTGTTTCCTATAATGCATTGTCATTAATTGTATTGAGAAATGCACATCGAATGGAATGGAGCCTTATTCTCTCACTGGACTTACACCTGACATATTGAGGGCGGATCCAATACATTGGTCCTCTGTGCTGTGTACAGGCTGTGGTCGTCTGACCTGGGTGAGCATCCCAATCACTGTGAGGGCCTCAGGCTCTCGCTTTGGCTCCTGGATGACCGACGCCATGATACCCAGCTCAGACAGTAGGGTAAGGGCTTCCTGTTGAATCTATCTCCATCAATCAGTCAATCTATTTGATCTATTCATCGATATATCTATCTATCTGTCTATCTGGCTATCTGTCTTTTGTCGATCTACGGATAGATAGATCTATTCAGACATCCATCAACCTTGCCTCTCTCTCTCTCTCTCTCACACTCTCTCTCCCTCATGTTCTCTTATAAAGCACATATAAAGCTTGTTGTCACGGTGACAGCATCCCAGTTGCCAGGTGTGATTTATATCGCCATGGTGACCTACGCCTGTTCCCTAATAGGCCATATAGCTGGTTTACAAGACAGAGCTATTTACAGCCACAGTACTTTGCTTATTGCTTCTGTGTGACTCAACTGAACGTCTGGCTGTTGTTTCGGTAACTTGGTTTTGGATGGAATTGCTTTTCGTTGAACGCAATGCATGTGATAGCACTGTTGAATACAGAAAACCCTCTGTTTTTCAGACTCTCCTTTTTTTTGTATTTTCTTTCTATGTTCCTCTGCAACTGTTGCATTTTTTCCCCCTGACGCCGCTGTCTCTCCTAATGGACTTGAGGAGTTGAGGAGTTTTCATTGTGCAGTGTATGGCTCACCGTACCCACTGCTCCTCTCTCTCATAGAAACACACATCAACACACACACACACAAATACACATACACACACTCTCTCTCTCTCTCACCAGCCTTAAGCCGGCATGCCCATGTTGATCATCATCTGGCACACATATACACACACATTCACACACACACACACACACACACACACACACACACACACACACACACACACACACACACACACACACACAAAGATACATACGCCACATAAAATCGCAGCAGATCTGTCAACTATCCTTAAACATCCCTCAGTACTATGCATAATGCTCCCAGTTAGGCATTCATCAATTCTTAATTACCACTGTGGCACCACTGAATGAATGTGTGTGTGCACTTCTGTGTGTGTCTGTATTTGTGTGTACGTATGTGTGTGTGTGTGGGTGTGTGCGTATGCATATGAATGTTTGTGTGCGTGTGTGTGTCTGCCTGAAGGGTGTGTGTCTGCATGTGTGTGTGTCATATTTTATATGCTGCCATGCACTAGGCGCACACATGCCCTCTTCCCGGAGAACAGCTGCTGAGGTGTGTGTGTGTGTGTGTGTGTATGTACTCCCTGATGTGCCACAACGGCTCGCATTAAGATGAAGAGTGGAGGAAGTTGGAGTGGGAAGTTAGCAAGCTGCTGGCTGGGGTATTGGTGGTGGTGGTGGGGGTGGTTACAAAAGACATGCGACACAAAATACCAAATTATAGCAGCGTGAGAGTGAGAGAAAACAAATAATCAAGATAAGAACTGAGACAAGGGGATAGAGAGAAATGGGGAGAAAGGAGAAGAGGAAGAAAGGAGAGGACAAGAGGGAGGGAAGAAGAGGTAAAAAAACATAATTTGGGTCAAAGCCAAGTGGAGAGGCTGAGGAGGGGGAAGTTATAGGGGGGGGGGGACAGGGAGGCAATTACCTCAGCGAACATTTAGCCAGTCAACACCCAGTGCTCATATAAAACAAAGGTGCAAGTCCCAGATAATGAAACAGAGAAACTCTCAGCACACCTTCTCCTCCTTTGTTCAAATAAAGCAAGCAGTGAACGACGGAGATGTGCGCTGTCAGAAAAACCAAGGACACCGTCTCAAGGGTACATGGAAGTCAAGCAGAAGGAGGTTGTAATTTACAGGAATGGCAGCGCGAGGCTGGATTGAAGTCGTGCAGCACTAGGAGGAGGACTAGCTACGTTCGTACTGAGTTGTGCTGCGCGGTGGAAAAGCAGGAGGTGAATGGACTGCCAGGGTCACACAGTCATTGCATAGTAAAAATAATCACAGTAAAATGGAAAGGAGGGAGAGAGAGAGAGGATAAGCAAAGAGAAGGAGAGGGGGAACAATCGCAGCCAGAAGCGCCGTGGGTTATTGAAGTACAGTTTGAATGGGTGTTATTTTTCAAGCCACATAATCAGTGGAAATCATTTGCTTTTGTCTGTGACCCTTTCATATTTTCTATGCTGTCTTCCATAAATGCTCTGCACCGCTGAAGGTTAACAACATTATTGAGTTGTAAAGAAGAATAAGAGGGAATACATTTCTATATTACCCTTTCATGACTTGGAACATGGTTCCAAGAACAATGGCCCTCTCCATTCCTCGCTCTGGTACCTTTCTCTTTCTATTACTATTCTGTATCTCCTACCCCCTTTGATAATCAATGCCCTTTCCCTTCTACACACACACAGACACAGACACACACACACATAAACATACATGCGCACACAATCTTAATTACCCCTATCTGATTTCTATGTGTTTATCTATCTTATTACCTCTGTGTTAGCTTTTCGTTTTCTCCATTTATCTCTTCCCCTCTAACCCTCCATCCCTGTTCCCCACTCCTCTTCCTTTCTCCCCGCTCCCTCTCGTCTTGTCTCTCTCCTCACTGCTTCTCCTATACGCTTTCGTATTATATCCTATACTATCGTCTCTTCGCTCTGCTGCTCTCTCAACTCTCATCCACTATTCTCAAATCCCCTCCTCTCTTATCCTCTCTTCCCCTCTTCCCCTCTCTTCCTCTCTCCTCACCTCTCCTCTCCTCTCCCCTCCTACCCTCTCCCCTCCTCTCTTCCCCTCTCTACTCTCCTCTTATCCTCTCTTCCCCTCTCTTCCCTACTCCTCTCCCCTCCTCTCATCTCCTCCCCTCTTACCTCCTCTCAGCCACATTCTCCTCTCCCCCTCCTCCTTCTCACACTCTGTCCTACATTTACCACGTTCCCATTACTCATAAATGTCCCGGTTTCACCTTTCATACGCCACTGCCACCACCATTATCATTTGGCTGTTGGATTAATGCCTTCCCCTGTTCTGCAGCATAAGGAAGTCACATTTATGTGAAAAACATTCCCACAGATGTCCCTCCTTACCATTCATTCATCACTTCATTATATTGTATTCTGTATCCATTTGAGTTCATTGCATTTTCTTTCATAACTCTATTTAAGCAGCTCCTCACCCTAACATCAGTGTATCCCCCCCCCCCCCCCCCCCCCCCCCCCCCCCCACCAGGTGTGGTCTATGGATGGCTACTACAAAGGCAGGCGCGTGCTCGAGTACAGAACCATGGGGGACTTCACCAAGGGCCAGAATTTCGTGCAGCATCTGCTGCCCCATCCCTGGGCCGGGACCGGTCATGTGGTCTACAATGGTTCCCTGTACTACAACAAGCATCAGACCAACATCCTGGTATGAGGATGATGATGATGATGAGGATGAGGATGCTGATGATCATCATGATGATCATGATGCAGCTATGATCCGTGTACACAGGTGTCACAAGTGATCCTGGTGTGTGTGTGTGTGTGTGTGTGTGTGTGTATGCACATCTGTGTCACACTAATGCCGACATGCATCAATTCATTTGTTCATCCATTGATTTATTCGCATATATTTTGCGTGTTAATGTGTCTGTATCTGTGTATGTGCGTGTGCATGTGTGTGTGTGTGTGTGTGCGCGCGCGTGTGTGCGTGTGTGTGTGTGTATATGTGTGTGTGTGTGTGCATGCGTGTGTGTGTGTGCGTGCCTGCATGTGTGTGTGTGTGTGTGCATGGGTGTGTATGTGTGTGTATGTATGTGTGTGTATGTGTGTGTGTTGTCTTTCCAGGTCCAGTATCATTTCCGCTCGCGTACTGTGGTGCTGCAGCGCAGTCTGAGTGGGGCGGGCTACAACAACACCTTCCCCTACAGCTGGGGGGGGTCCTCGGATATCGACCTGATGGCCGACGAGAACGGCCTCTGGGCCATTTACACCTCCATACCCAATGCTGGGAACATACTGGTAGGGGAGAGAGGGTGTGTGTGTGTGTGTGTGTGTGTGTGTGTGTGTGTGTGTGTGTGTGTATCATTTTTTATTTAATTATGAGATGTATTATTATTTACTGATGATGCCATTGATCGTCCAAGCTCGTCATCGATGATTAATCTAAATTACAGCGTTTTCCCACACAGTCTATCGATGTACATTTAAAGGGTGAAAAAAATGGTGTACCTGAATTACACATCGTTGCTCAACAGGCTGACCGTTCATTTATCACAGAAGAATCTCATTTCCTGCAGGGACTTACAGTGTCTGTGGATATTGCTGTGGACATTACAGAGAATGGAGATCCCCATGAAAAGAGCGCACAAATGAAACATGACCCCATTCACATCCATTATAACCGGACTCTTGCATTATGACAATCCAAGTCATGTCATTTGACAATCGTGTGCTTTGAATGTGAGTGCCTTTTAAGCTAGAGTCAAAGTTTAGACAGAGGGATTTGAAAGTGCAACAAAGTCATGGAGATGAAAATACAAGTACAATTTCACACAACATATAATACCATAAAACACACCTCTCAGTGAACAAAAGATCCACACCTAATCAAAGAATGAATCCAGTTGTAGACAGCCTGCAGGACGGGATGTCTGACGAGCCATTAGGGCCTGATGGGCGATGTCATTATACATTTAGACATTTTCTAAAATAGATTCCATCATGTGCATGGCTGGCATCAGTACCTCTTCAGTTAAAAACTAGTGGGCTGATAAATGCCATAGAGTAGGAATCAAAATATTTATTGTATTGTACTTCATGTGCTTTGGCACCATAATTATACATTTCCCATGCCAATAAACCATTTTAATAAGTAGTAAAAGTGTCCTCTGAAATACAACTCAGGAAAAATGTAACTATACAGCGCTATAGAACTAAAATAAACTTCACTTGATACGACATCCCGTGTTAATAGAGTCCTTTGAATTGAATTGAATTATAGTCGTAGTGTAGCATAAAGAAAGAGTGTCCTCTGAATAGTATGAAACTCAGAAACCAGGGACTCAACTCAAGGAAACAAATGCAGTAACATTGGAACCTCGAATATCTTCAGTATGAAAACTTAAAGGTACTGTAGGTAAGATTCAAGTGCTGTTATCCGAGTGTTGTTTGTTAGAAATGGCCTAGCGATCTGGCAGCTATTAGAGAGTGAAATTTGTTGTGAGAATATCCGTTCTGAGTTGAGTGCGCCTGCCTTTCTATGTGCCAATTTAGATTTTAGCCCACGCTCTGCCCATTTCTGACCAATCAGGGCACCTCTTCCCTGATTTGTTTGGGGAATCCATCTTGCCTGTCATCACAGGTGCATGAATGCCACACTTCTCAATGGCGGGCGTAGAGTAGAGAGGGAGGGGATGTTTATGGTTATTCTTGACTTTAAAAGTGTGGTTGTCTTCTGCTCTTCTCTGCTCTTCTCTATCTCTTTACAACCCTTGAATCTCACCTACAGCAGCTTTAATACTTAATAATGAATCAAACCCACCGCACCCCCTTTTCCATGCAGGTGAGCCGCCTGGACCCCCGCTCCCTGGAGGTTCTGCAGAGCTGGGACACAGGTTTCCCCAAGCGCAGCGCCGGCGAGGCCTTCATGATCTGTGGCACCCTCTACGTCACCAACTCCCACCTGGCCGGCGCCAAGGTGCACTTCGCCTACCACACCAACTCGTCCACGTACGAGTACACGGACATCCCCTTCCACAACCAGTACTCCCACATCTCCATGATGGACTACAACCCCCGGGAGAGAGCGCTGTTTACCTGGAACAACGGACACCAGGTCCTCTACAACGTCACCCTGTTCCACGTCATCCGCAGCGACGGATAGGCCCGATGGAGGGGGACGGGGGGGACGAGAGACCCTGGACAGACAGACAGAGAGAGAGAGTTACATGGTGTAGAGATAGATAGTATATACATGGAGAGAGAGGGAGGGAGGGAGGGAGGGAGGGAGGGAGGGAGGGAGGGAGGGAGGGAGGGAGATAGATGGAAAGAGGGAGGGGGGATGGAAAAATATGGAGAGAAAGCGAGAGAGAGAGAGATATATTTTGACTTCTTTTGTACATTGATTTTGTTCAGAGTTGGAATGCCCTCTAGAAACTACACAATACAACACACACACACCAAACACACACACACACACGCACACACACACACACACACACACACACGCATGTACATACACATAAAGACGTCCCGGCTGGAGAGTTAGACTGTCTGTGACGCTACCAGTGTACCATCTGGACCCTTGTGTCAGCTCACTGAAGAAATAACAAACATAAAAATGCATGGGAATCAAACACGCGTGTCCAGAGGTCACTGGCTCAGGAGACTGAGGCAATGTGGTGGAGCAGGAAATTAAACTCTGTGGGAATGCTGGTGGGTGAGTGGGTGGGTGGGGGTGTTTGATGCGGGTGGGATATGGGTGGGTGGGTATTTAATGGGGTTGGGGGGGTTGATGAACCTTTTCGGATATATGAGTAGTGGTGGGGGTAGGGGTGGGGGTGATGGCGGTGGTGTTGTGTGTGGGCTGCCTGAGGGTTTATCAGTCTCAGCTCAATGAGATTCAGCTGCCATCTTCTCCCCCAGTGGCTGGGAAGTGATCGGGGGAAGTTAAGGTCAGGAGGAGACGGACGGTGCGGTGGATTTAAGTGTTGCTGAGCCTGTGAGGGGAGCGCTGGAGCCCAGCTGTAGCGCAGATACCCGGGGGTTTGTGCTGTGGTCGTGGACGTGATCAGTCGGCATGGTCCTTCGTGTAATAAAGCTAAGTGTTGAAACTGTGTCGAGACTCTGTTTTTGTTTATGCGTTTTTTATGGAGGCCGTGGAGATGGTCGTTTCAGGTGCATGTGCATGTGTGTGTGAGTGTTCCATTTGATATGGAAGATCATCTAATGAGATGTTTCCGCTAGAAAACAATGTGTGAGTGTATCTGAGTGCATCAGTGGATGTTAATATGTGTGTGTGTGTGTTTGTGTTTGTGTGTGTGTATCTGATATCTAACACATTTTCTAATGAGAATAAGGAAAATAGAACCTGGATCTGTGTGTGTGTGTGTGTGTGTGTGTGTGTGTGTGTGTGTGCGCGTGTGTGTGTGTGCGTGCGTGCGTGCGTGTGTACGTGTGTGCGTGTGTGTTTCTGTGTCTATGTGTGAGATCTAGAACTGATTATCTGAAGCGTGGATAATAGTAGAAAATCAGCCAATGAGCAGTGGCGTTAGATAAGAACAGCTCTCAGGTCACTCGGGTTTCTCAGACACTGCTGTTTATGAGGCTGTTATTGGTTCTAATGGGACTTGTAATGGAAGAGCACATCCCAGAAAATAACTTAAACACTTATGTTGGACCAACTTCGAACACACACACACACACACACACACACACACATACAAACACACGCACACACACATGCACACAAACACACGCACACACAAACACACACACCCAAACACTCACACTCTTGCATAAATGATATTTATATCACAACAATGTATGAAAATTGGTTGAAAGCTATTGAAATAACGGTGCAAATGTAAGCTAAGGTCAAAATGCCTTATTCTACAAAAGTGACCCTTCAGTTGCCATGGCTACATTGATTGTGATATTTCATTCTGGTAAAATGCACACGGCATCTCTTCATCTGTTCTCGTTTCTCACATATTTCCCTTATTAATATTAAAGCTATGGTAGGCATTTTGGAGAAACCAGCCAGAGTGAGCTAGATTCTGAAAGTATCCAACCGAAAACATCCCATCCATCCATTCAGGCCTCCCTCCAAAGCCGCTCCCCAACGTGACTAGCTCGCTAGCATTAGCAATAGGGCAGCTTAGTCCTTTGGAAGGCTCCGGTCATGCGTGATGAGTGCACGGGCAGAGTATGCACAGGTAGCCGGGTTGGTAGATAGACAGACAAGCAGGCCATTCAATCATTTCAGTTTGGCCGATTTAAATGATTGGACGGGCTTATTACAGGCATGTGACAGCCACAGATGCTGTAATCTTAAAAAAAAACATTAAAGCATTTGATTTATTGATTGCTGTCGGGATGTAAACAGATTTTCAAAAGAATATGACAAAAAGATCCTTCTAAAATAAATTTCCTAGCTTTAATGTACAATATTTCGATGACACTATATGCAGATTATACCTGAATACACAACACGTTGTAAATACTTTATTACTGAAGCCATGATTCATCACTGTAGGCCACACCCACAGTACAAAATGTTAATAGGCACACCCAATGTATCAGCTGACCGCATGAACATGCTTGTGTGCTTGTGTGTGTCTGTGTATTGTATGTGCCTCCTGATGTTTCAACGCTTCTACATAATACTAAGTCTTGGGACTATGGACTCTTCCTGTCCTGGCCTGACCTCCTTCCTGATGCGAGTGTCTCAAGAAGTGTTCTTCCTGAGATTCCTGCTGCCATTATCTGCACTATGGAATGTGGTTTTCCTGGAGGCCCGTTAGAATTTGAAGAAGTTAGGATCTGAAGTAGCCCTGTTCTTCACTCCTGGCTTGCTCGCCAAATGAAGAAGTAAGGTTCATATCCAGGGCAAGTTTCCAAGTCCGATTCTTTCAAAAAGGCTGTGGAGTCAATACTTCACGTTCAACACTTTATTCGTGGGCTCATGCAGGATACCCAAAACAGAGTCCAGAGTCCTTCTGTGGTTCCCTAATTTTCTCTGCTCAATTCACGTGTGCGTGCTCTCCCATTATCGTTCTCCAATTATTCTTGTTCTCCCATTCTTGTTCATTCATCGCAAAACAAGCACATGACACGGGTGGGGCTCTCAGTTACCTCCGATCATTACCTGTACAAAAAGGTGTAACCCACTGATTCCTATTGGGTTACCGTTATTCAAATGAAGCCAATCACAAACCACCTACACTCTCTCTAGGCTAAACATTTGGGGGGGGGGTGATACCTGGGCACGATGGGCCCCCGACCTGTTGGTCTGAGGGGGATCTGTTGTTGGGCTGTGAGACAAGGGAAGGGCCATTTGGGGTTGGAGACAGACATCTGGCAGGGAGGAGGATGAGAACAGGATGAAGGTGAATACACATAAATTGTTTGATCAACTCCTCAAGAGTAGTGGCGGGATATAGACCGATGTTTGGCAGGGATTAATAACAGAATGAAGGTAAATACATATAAATCAACTAAAAGTGGGGGTCAGAGACAGGGATCTGTTTTTGGGCTGTAAGACTAAAGAAGGGCCATTCTATGCTAATACCAACCCCTCAGTTGCTCTGTTGATCAACTGCTTTGAGAACAAAAGGGGGTTAGAGACAGGCATCTTGCAGGGAGGAGGATGAGAACAGGATGAAGGTAAATACACACAATTTGTTTGATCAACTCCTCAAGAGTAGTGGGGGATAGAGACAGATGGGTGGCAGGGAGGGGGATTAATAACAGAATGAAGGTGAAACACTTCCATCAACTAAAACTGGGGGTCAGAGAAAGGGATCTGGCAGGGAGGGGCGTGAGGGCAGGGAAAAGGTGTCATCAACTAACAGTGGGGGTCAGAGACAGGGCTCTGGCAGGGAGGGGGAAAACAGCATGAGGCAAAACCATATCTAACTGTTCAACAATTAATACAATCCTCAACATTCCTCCGTTTGAGACTTCTAAGTCTCACCAATCCAATTAATACAATCCTCAACAAGAGGGAGGGAGGGAGTGAGGGAGGGAGGGAAGATAGGTTGAAGGGGGGACAGAAAGCATGAAGAAGTAAAGTGAAGAGAGAGAGAGAGTCAGGAGGAGGAGACAGAAGGAGGAGCAAGGAGGGGCTGGGAGGTTCCGTTACCATGACAGTCGTAGAGATGTGAGAAAGTAAAGTAAGACGAAGAGTCTGATACTGTGGTACTGTAATGGTGCTTAAATAATGATGAGGAAATGAACAAGTGAAATGAGGACACCACCCGAACCCATGGCCAATGAAGGAGGAGGAAGAAGAAGAAGAAGAAGAAGAAGAAGAAGAAGAAGAAGAAGAAGAAGAAGAAGAAGAAGAAGAAGAAGAAGAAGAAGAAGAGGGTTACAGGGAGGGGAGGGGGAGAGGGGGTTGCTGGGGGGAAGGACAGATGGGCTGATGTTTTCTTTCTACTCTGGGATATGGTGGACACCCACCCAGCACAGATCAGAATAAATACACTGTTATTATGACAGCAAGGCACACCAGGCGAGCGAGCTGGGCAGATAATGCAGACATGAGGACGTGAAGGGGGGAAAATGTATTTGTTGTGTTCTTTCAATTTGGAGTCCATTTGCAACTGACAAGATAGAGAGGGAGAGCAGGAGAGAGAGGGCAAGCATGAAAGAGAGAGAAAGAAAAAAGCACTTATAAGGACTGAAATAGGGAACTGCTGTCAGCACGAGATAAATAAAAAAGGTGCAGTTGGAGAAGGATAGAGAAACGTCTGGTCTACTGGACCGATCAATAAGCTGTTTCAACACTAAAAGAAAGGGAAATCGGGCCCTTAATTAGAGAAGAGTAGACAGGCTTGTAATGCGCCTCATCATAAGTAAGATACAGAGAGTTTGGAGGGTCAAGTGAAGAGGAGTCATATGTGTGGATGGAGAGAGACAGGGAAAGAGAGAAAGAGAGAAAGAGAGCGAGCAAGAGCAAGAGAGAGAGAGAGACGGAGAGACAGAGAGAGAAAAAGAGAGGGAGTTTACGATACCACACTAGCTAATCGCTCAGGATAATAATAGAACCCGATAACACATTAGGAAAGGAAATACCGAGCCAATTAGAATCAAGATGCACGCAGCCACATCTGTCCTCTCTCACACACACATCTGTCAAACTAATGTCTTATATATAATGGCTCATTGTCCTGACCTCTTCATTTCTTACTCACCTGGATGACAACAACAAGATTGCTGGAGCGTTCTGCTAATTATAACACTGATGACCCTGATTAACCACTGTCTCGCTTGACTGCCTGCAGAATTGAGATCTTAAAATATAGAGTACGGTACTCGCTGTCAAGGAACACAGTTATGGAATGTGTAATGTCAGGCAACGTTTTCAGACAACAGGATGAATAAAATATATGTTTGGTAGAAGGTTTGAAGGAAAAGAAACGTAGCAGTGGCAAGATATGTTTTCTTTCTTCCGATTTGTTTTATTTAGGCCTACGATTATTTATTTAATGCTGCATGGGATACTGTGTGTTCATTTTAGAAATGTAAAATTGTAGCTCTTACATTTCCTAAAATGTGTTAGCACAGACACCAAGCAAAAGCCAAAACCAAAATTAGAAATGTTGTTAGAATTTATAGTCATATTCGGGATTGTGATTAAGTGTTTTGCATTAAAGGATCAGCACTTTCAATGTTGTTCTCCACACATTGGCAACAAAGTTTATACCTTCAAACAAAA
>JACYXH010000572.1:1545000-1575000 GCA_026745465.1 Lota lota
GGAAGAGCAGTGCCATCCAGTGGTGCTGGTAAATGTTTGTGTGTGTGTGTGTGTGCACGCGTGCATGCTTCTGTGTTTGTGTCTGTGTGTCTCATCTGTTTGCGTGTGTGCTCAATCTGCTTTTCAAACCCAACTATGATCGCTATTCGTAAACCATAATATTCCCCTTGTCACTGTTTAACCTTAAGTCAAGTATTACATTGCAATGACGTGTCAACACTTTGGCACGCCGATTCTCAACAAACCAACCAATTTATTGAGGAGCGATGGAGCATGGATTTTTGAGAGCCATAGATCTTTCCTTGTGAAGTTGTTTCTGTTTGGTAAGAGTAAACTAAAAGTAGAGAACCTATCTGCCTCTCCTCCCTTCCCTCCGACTGTGGAGAGATGACCTCCAGACCGTTTATTAAAATGGATTAGATGTCAACACACAGCCACTGGTGCTCTATCTCTTCTCTAGCTTGTCTGGTTTCCTTGTCCTCTATCTCTTTCACTCCAACAGATAGAGATAGAGAGCAGGAGTTGCCAGATTGACGAGCGAAAGAGAAAAGAAAAGAGAAAGGGAAGAAGGGAAGAATGTATTCCGCTTTTCATCCAGAGATTGATCCGTCCCCAGACCATGTGCAATCCTGTGGCTTAATTTCTTCTCTCCAATCCCAGCCAATTTCTTGCATGATATTAATGTGGTTGATGCCAAACACCCCCTTGGTTCGTTTGCAGCGGTTAGAGAAGAAAGGAGAGGAGAGGAGAGGAGAGGAGAGGAGAGGAGAGGAGAGGAGAGGAGAGGAGAGGAGAGGACACAAGGGCACGGAGATGATAAAATTTTTTGACCATTAAGCTGGTCGCGATGTTCTCACTAGACGGAACAGAGGTGTGCCAACCACCAGGAACAGTTGAGTCCAGCTAGAGTGACCTTTTGTGAGACTTTGGTAAATACACTGTGCTATCAGAAAACGAAGGTAAGACCGAGCCACAGCCAACCACTTTTCACTCCTCAAACATTCCAGAGACATTGACTTATTGTGTACTTATATTCACACACGTGGACATTTTTTTCGTTTAAAGGGTGTTGCCATAGCAACATTTATTGAGCGAGTAGTTATACTACTTGTCTGAACATTAGCCCATTATTACAATTGTTACCATAGCCAAATAGCTGAGCAATTACTCATTATGGCCTGTGCTTATTTGTGCTCAGTGGGTAATAGGTATAGGGATCATTTGAAGTTGACGGTTTTAGAGGCTGCACCAGATGCATGTTCTATTCCTCTTTTAAATGAATGTCCTCCATTTCAACACCCTCGCCCTTGCACTGAATGGCTCTCGATATTAAGAAAGGACATATATGGCTGTTTTGTTCATCATTAGAGCCCTTGAGGCCGGTAAACACCCCTGAATGTGTCATTTCTGGCCTTCTGACCGCTCTCTCTCTCTATATTTTCAACCTCTCTGTCCTTCTCTCTTCCTAACCATCTCTCCCTTGCTCTTTCTCTCTCTCTCTCTCTCTCTCTCTCTCTCTCTCTCTCTCTCTCTCTCTCTCTCTCTCTCTCTCTCTCTCTCTCTCTCTCTCTCTCTCTCTCTCTCTCTCTCTCTCTCTCTCTCTCTCTCTCTCTCTCTCTCTCTCTCTCTCTCTCTCTCTCTCTCTCCCAAGATGATTATGATTCTAACTCTGCTGGTGTCTGTGGCCCAAAGCCAGTTCCAGTATTACCTGCCAACTGGCTGAGATGATATATACACGGTCACGACAACACCAGTGCCAAAGGAGTGCCTGCCGTCTTCCGTGTGTGTGTGTGTGGGGGGGGGGGGGGGGGGGGGGGGGGGGGGGGGGGGGGGGGGAGTGTTAATGCGACATGGACACAGAGGGAGGGAGGTGACTGTTTTGTGTGTCTGTCTGTCTGGGCGGTCTGCAAGCTTAGGGACGATGTGCCTTGCAATGTGGTTCTTCTCGTGTCCCAACTAGGGATGCACCGATACCGATACCAGTACTCGAGCCCCAACCACCCTATACCATTTTACGCAACGTGACGTAACGTTGAAGAGCCAGTGAACCCAAAACGTTTTTTCTTTTTTTTTAACGTGGTAATTTGTCTTATATGATCGTCAACATAGTAATCGATGCCATTTTATCACTGTTACTGAAATAAATCCCCAATTTAGAGAGAAAAGGGGGCACTGGCGGCGCGGTTTGTGTGGACGTGTGGAGCTCTGTCTGGGCAGCGGTTGACTGCGGCGTCCGAGAGAAAGTTGAGCTTTTCGGACACTTATAGTATACCACTACGGTGTGTGTGGATGGTGAAGCTCCGTCTGAGCAGCGATAGATTTAATGTCCGCGTCCGAGTGAGGGTTAGGCTTCCTGGACACATATAGTATAACGCTACGGTGTGTGGCGCATTTCATATACAACATCGCTCATTATAACGCGCATACACAACGACGGCACTAAAAAAGTAGCACAAAGTTGCCGTGGGCTGTAACCATGGCGACCATTGTGTTTTTTTAAACTGTAATGGTATTATTAAGTACTCATATTGATACTCGGTATTGGCAAGTCCCCAATTGCAAGTACTTGTACTTGGTCTGAAGAAAAAGTGGAATCGGTGCATCCCTAGTCCCGACATTGTTTTTTACTTAGTTAAAATAAAGTTGTTATGTAGACAAGGCTTATGGGAGAGTGACAGAGCAAAGAGGAGAATAGGTTTGAGCTATAGGCAGGGGTGTTTGCGGATTTGTTGCTCTAGCCTGGGGAACATACATCTGCATGATGTTCCTCCTGACAGGAAGGAGCACACATGCACGCACGCACACACACACAAACATGCTTCTTCGCGCACACACGTAGGCACACACACACACACAGCTTGACTGCGGATTAATTTATGTCTGTTTTTAATTGTACTATCAGACTCATCATAACTGGTAATAAAGTCCTTAAAAACCAGCCTTAATGTTAAGATATTATATATACATATTTGCTGTTTGAAAATATTAACTGTATCAGGATATTTGTGTTCCTGTTTGACAACACTTGGTGTCAGGCTTGTTCAATCCCACCTGAAAAGAGGCGCGGCCACGTGAACCCAGGTAAGGGCACGTCACCGTTTCAATGCAAAGCGTAGCCTATACACAGTTGCAGTTGATTAGGTCTATTCTTTAATTAGGGTGATCGAGACAAATTATGCTATCGTAATTAATCGTTGCCTTCTGAGTGTAATTTCCACGCACTAGTGACTGTGCCATACACGTGTTGGAATAAATGAACACCAAATAAAAAAGAGAAACATATATTTCATATCGTTGTGCAAATATGAGTGACGACTGCCGAAACGCATATCACACTGAAAAACCCCCTTCTCCTTTCTCTCGCTCAGTCTCCCGGCGCTCTCCACCTCTCCCTCGCGATCGCTGCTGCGCCTGGGACGAAACTTGTTTCAGGAAAAGCAAGCAAACATTTTCTGTCGTTGAAAGGAACAGGCTTGCCAGGGAGAAGGCGTCGACTTCCTTGAAGCGTTTCCTTCCTTCGCTTTCGAGAGTGAAGTTTTGGGTATCTTATGAAACGTCACTAATAGACCCAGAATTTCGGTAGACTTCGGCTGCGCGACAATTTCCAAAAACATGGACTGGGGAACCGATCTTTGGGTAAGTTTTTGACAGCTGACATAATACGGTGCCCTAGCCTATATTCAAGTGCTACTCTGGGGGTTGTCGGTTTGCGTTTAATGACCAACAGCCTCGAGTAATAAGGCTGTTCGGCTTTTGTTTTCTTTGATCAACTCTGCATCGGACATTGTTTTCTGCTGTGGGCCTAGGTGAGGCAGTCCCTCGTTGGCAGGACAATACGACACCTTTATGTGGAGAGCCAGGACGTTTCGCAATTCTGGACGCTTACCTTATCACTACATGGAAGGAATGCCCCACACGAAAGAAAAAAAACGATTCGGAGTTAACGACACAGTTTAAGTTGCCACTTTTCACATAGGCTAGTTCATGTGCCTGCTAAGATATACTGGGATACATTTGTAGGTGGCCTATCGTTTCCCTTTAGGGTTAGGTTATGATTGACTTCTAAAATGTTCTCTCTGTGTTTAAGGGACGAGCTATGTTCTCTTAACGTCGTTTTTTAAGAGTTGAGTCAAGCGCAAATCGCATCGTTACAAGATCCACTTTGAACTACATGTTTTCCACACTGTTTTGTTTTTCCTGTGCATCCAATATACCTTTACAACTCAAAGGCTACTGTCAATGTACTAGGCTTCCGTGATAAACGACACTTGTACCATGTCCAGTTAATTATATGACAGAAAGGGGCCTTGGGAAACCCGTGACTAGACCTACTACCCCGTTTAATTACCATGTTGCAATTGGCTGTATGTGGACGGAAAGAAATGAAATCTATTTTAAGTTATTGCTGAGATGTCATAGGCCTATTTGTCAATTGCCGTAATTCCCAAATCCAATTAAGCCTTGATTCCCTTTTTCCACAGTCACAGTATGTGACTGTGACCACAACAATCCCCCTGTGTGCAACGCGTGGCGATGCAAGCTAAAATATTTGTTCCTCATATTGTCATGTCGTCTATTATTCCATACGGACAGATGCTCGTGTTTATATAGTGAGCACGAATTCCTATATACAGTAGCTTTTCCTTAACAGACCTACTGGGCCCGAGATGCCGACGTCTGCCCCTCTACGTCCAGTAAGCCTATATCTGTGTGACGACACTTTTGTTTTTCGGTCAAAGGGCAACGGCAGATGCCGAAGAGTGTCCCTGGAAACGGCGTGGTTCCCAGGTTTTTGTTCTCGCTGGTTTTCCCACACAACTGAAAACATGGGAAAGCGATGAAAACATGCAACCTTGGTTGTGGGGAATGGATTTTGCCACTTGTCTGGGATATATTAGACAAGAGTTTATGCACTTTTGGTTTTACTTCCTAAAAAAGCACAGCAAGAAGAATCTGGCAGTCGTAGAGCAATGTGCAAACTATTAGCAGCTCATGAATAATCGGAGTTTAGCTCATGACAGTGGATAACACACTGCTCTCATAAAGGGGTGGGACACGACTGACCCAATGTGACTTTAGATAGGCCCATGGGACTGTCCGTCATAGGGTGGAGGCTCCAAATAAGTTAACTATAAGGTCATCCAGACCCTGTTAAAATCGTCTTGTTTGGCAATTCCTTCGTTGTCTTGTCTCTGTCTTTCTCATACATAGATTTGTTATGGTCTCTGGAATTCAGACATCTTCTCAGAAGCCTTTTCTCTTTCTCCCTCTCTACGTCTCTCTCTCGCACGCACGCATTATCCAGGACATAGCAAACTATGTTAGTGTATGATCTCCATTTAGCTCCCCTCAGCCCTGTGACCCGTTTAGATTTTTCTATCTGTGTCTCAGGCAGAGACTCTATGACCTAGGAAAACACACATATTCAGGCATGCTTGCACACACACACACACACACACACACAAAGTAAGAGTAACTTACTTCGGGTTTTCGGGTAGAAAAGTTAAGATTATTGTCTGACAGACTACAATAGACTCCACCTAGTGTGTGTGTGTGTGTGTGTGTGTGTGTGTGTGTGTGTGTGTGTGTGTGTGTGTGTGTGTGTGTGTGTGTGTGTGTGTGTGTGTGTGTGTGTGTGTGTGTGTGTGTGTGTGTGTGTGTGTGCGTGTGTGCGCTCACGAACATGTTCTTTCAGTGCATGTTCACTAAGTGGTATGACATACATATAAGCCACTACAGATACTGTTGATCTACCTGCCTAACAGGTTTGTGTGTGTTTGCACATGTGTGTGTTTGAAGAGTATAACATATTTCGTTTTGGTCATTTGAAGGTGGAGCTGTACCAGAATAGAATAGATAGGGAACTGGTTCATCAATACATGTAGTGTAGCCAGTTGCTCCTACCTGTCTCTACCTGTGTTTTATAAAACTCACTCACTCACTCACTCACTCACTCACTCACTCACTCACTCACTCACTCACTCACTCGATAGACAGACAGGCTTCTATGGGCCGGGCTGCAACTGACAAATCACAGTATGTTCAGGAAACCTATAGACAAGCTTTGATTTTATGTGTTACATCCCACAAGTTAATTGCTGTGACAAGCCTATTTATAGAAAGACATTAGCCTCATGAGAACCATCCTGATCTTGCGAGGTCACATTCTGTTTCTCTCTGCAGATTGGTCTGGCCTCCATACCGTTGAAAGCCTTTTCCAAAAATGTCAAAATGCTGGGACCAATCAGCGCTTGGGGGAGGGAGTTTCAGTTCATGACGAACAAGGAGTGTCGCAAATAAATGAAAGTGTAGCAATCGACAGAGCAATCAAAACAGTTTTTATCCAAAATAGAATTAATAATGTTGTTAAGATAAACATAAATCTGCACAGAAGGCTTTTCTCCCAGGAGAATAAGTTTTGCTTTACTTTCAACCGGATTCAACAAGAGCAATAAGGGCAAGATGGTCACTCTGATTGGTGTAAGGCCGCACCCATATTTGGAAATCAATTGTTTTCCAGCCGAAGCCTGACTGATTTTCAATATCTGTATGGTCTCACAGGGCTAATAGGTCATTGTTTCGAGGTCTCGTAATTCTAGCAATTTACAAGTGCATTGTTAATGCATTACTCTTTGTTCTCTTTCTTCTTTTATATAGTTCCTGCCACTGATTGCAAAGAGCAACGCCCATTGAGATATGCAAAAAGGATGCTTTAAATATCTGTGTACGCATAGTGCCAGTGCTTGTGTCTCCTTGTCCAGATATATATATTTTTTACTTATTCAAATGTTTCTTTCCCTTTTCTTAGGACCAGTATGATGTCATCGACAAACACACCCAGTCGGGCCTTGACCTTGTGGAGCGCTACATCAAGTTTGTGAAGGAGCGCACTGAGATAGAACAGAGCTACGCCAAGCAGCTCAGGTGGGCTTAATGCACCCGTAGATATTTCTCACATATTCTTACACTATAGGTTACAATTGGGCTGTTGAATTGTGCAAGTACATCCTTAATGTGTGCTACTTGGGTGCAAACATGAACGGGAATGTATGTCTCACTCTACTCCTATCTCTGTCCAATAGGAATTGTACTAAGAAGTACACCAAACGAGGAAGCAGGGAGGAGCCAGAGTGCAAGTGAGAGAACAAGAGAGAGAGAGAGATAAATGCCTATTGTCTCTAATTCTTAACCGTTTTCAACTGATTTACTCACCCCTCTGCCCCATCACTTGCAGTTATCCCTTTTCTGTTCCCACGTTCAGTATCTGAAATGGTTCGACAATGTGAGGAAAAAACATATTTTTAGCCACAATCACTAAGGCTCAGGTTTACTCATGACCTATGGGAGTACCATTCGATCAAGGCTCATGGTGGCATTAGACGAAATGGCACCATACTGACTTTATTTTAAAACTCATGTCTGCTCCCTAAAAAACCATCCACCCAGGCTTTCCTATCACTGTTAAGTGTTTTGTTGTTGTTCTACCGCGCATGTGTTCATGCTGTCATGATACATGCTGACGGTGTTTTATGGGTGAGCTACATTCATTAAGCCAGTGAGCACCAAGGTGTCCAGGTGAGCTGAAGCGAGCGCCCCCAAAGGACATGAAGGCAATTAGCTACGTCAAATTGTTCTGGTCTGTGTTTGCTGGAGCCAAGAGCGCTTTGTTGTGAAGTTTGAATGGCACCAATGCATGCAACTAGGCGTTCAAAGCTAAAGACATCCTTTGTTTATTTTATTGCCATGTCCCACCCATCTTTTCTTGTTGAAGTTGAATTCGCCAAATTATCATCGGTGAGATCCCCATTGATATACTTCTCCATGGACAAAAGAGAAAAAAAAGATTTCCTACTTTTGTCCCGCCTTCCTCTCCAGGTTCTCCAATCACTTGGCATTCCAGGACATCCTGAACGAGTTGAATGACTATGCCGGCCAACGGGAGGTCATCGCTGAGAACATGATGACTGGCATCTGTGTGGAGCTCACTAAGTATCTGCAGGATCTCAAATGTGAGCGCAAGACGGTGAGTTGAGAAAAAGACTCAGTGGTGGGAAGGAAATCAAATGGAAGGATAGGTCATGTTTAAAGGGCCCCTACCTTTCTCCCCTACAATGTCATGATAAGCCATTACAAGCCATTTCACGATGAGCTCACACGTAGGAGTCTACCACCGGATGTACTATGGATAGATCTTCAGCCTACCAGTTGGTACAGTCCACTGGTAGGCTAGGTAGGTTGACCTATCTATCGTACATCTACATTGTACAGGTTGATCTAAATATCTATCTATTGTACATCTACAATGGCTAAGTAAAATCACACCTGGTGGTCAAATAGGGGGCCCTTCGAAGTAGAAATTAGGTGGTGCATGGTGTGGATAAAATGCTGTAACTCTTCCACCTGTTTCCATCCGTAGCATCTTGCAGACGCCAAGAAAGCACAACAGAGCTTGGAGGGCAGCCTCAAACAGCTGGAAAGTGTAAGTATCGTTCGTTGTCAGTGAAAATAGTTCTAAAATTATCATAAATTCATGTCTATGTGACGCTCTACACAGGTATCAAAATAATTAAAATTGAAGGGATGTTTTTTTATATGCTGGACCCATGCTGTTGATCTTCCTTTTAAGGTGCACAGGTGTGTTTGGTTATGTTTGTACCTGGGTTTATATGTGCATGTTTATGTCTTTCTACAGACTAAAAAGCGATTTGCTAAGGAGTGGGGTGAGGCAGAGAAAGCCACACAGCAGGCAGAGAAAGCAGAGAGTGACCCAAATGCCACCAAGATAGACGTGGAGAAGGTAAACAAAACTGTTTTTGGTTTATTTTGTTGAACTGTATTCACCGCACAGTTCGGTTCTACTTTATATTCTCCCCTTCCTCCCTCTCTTTGCCTCACTCTCTCTTTCACCCCATTGCCACCTCTTTCCATACCTTCTTTCTTTCCCTCCTCTTTTATTCTTCTCCATTAATCTTCCCCCTGCCCCTCTTTCATGTGTTGGTGGGCTGGTTGGCGGTGTGTGGGTTCTGTGTTGGTACTGTATGTTAATGTTGCGTTGGTTAACTGTGTTGGTTCTTCTCTCTTAACTATGTTAGTTCTACTCTCTGTTAACTATGTGTTGGTTCTTCTCTCTGTTAACTATGTGTTGGTTCTTCTCTGTTAACTGTGTTAGTTCTTCTGTCCGTTAACTATGTGTTGGTTCTGTCTCCGGGTGTCTTCAGGCTAAGCAGCACGCCCACTCCCGCACACACACAGCTGAGGAGTGCAGGAATGACTATGCAGCCCAGCTACAGAAATACAACAAGGAGCAGAACCACTTTTACTACACAGAGACACCTCAAATCTTTAATGTAAGACTGCACCGATAAAACAATTGCCTATATTATTTAAAAACAGTATGTTTTTCTTTAAAGCTCACACATAGTGTGTGAGCTGGGGTCTGATTAAGTCATTTTCTTGTTTTAACACACATACACATACACACACAATGAGTCACTGACAAAAACAAGATGTTATTGAGGTAAATGTGTTTATTATCCCAAATATCATCCTTTAACCAAACAATGGTGTGTGTGTGGTACGTGCTGAGCAGAACTTGCAGAAATTGGATGAGACAAGAATTAAACGGCTGGCAGAGGGTTACTGCCAGTTCTCGGAGATGGAGAAGAGGGTGATGCCCATCATTTCTAAGTGTCTAGAAGGCATCTCTTCAGCAGGGGCTAAAACTAACGAGAAACAGGTAACTGCCTAACTTACTTTCTTGCCTGGGTGTGTGTGAAAAAATTGCCAGTACACCAGTCTCTACTTATATTTAATTCTGTGTGTGGTGTGTGCGTGTGTGCATTTGTTTGTGTGAGCGTGTGTTTGCATGGGTGTGTGGGTTTTTGCATGTTTTTGCCTCATAGGATTCATTGCTTTTCATTGAGCAACACAAGTCTGGTTTCGAAAGACCCGCAGATGTGGAGTTTGAAGACTACAGCCAGGGAATCAAACCAGCAACCTCTGACTTAAGCCTCTATCCGCAGCGAGTAAGGCCCAAACTCTGGCCTTTTAGCAAGAAAACCAAGGTAAAATGCTAAGCCGCTGTTCTTAAGCAGCTCCATGAACTTAAATTGAAGTAGAATCCTAAAGCCAAGATATGCCTTATTGTTCCAACCTCTTTTCCTCTTCCTTTATTATCACCTTCCCTCCAAACTACACTTCTCGTATTGCTGTAGGTACGATTTATGAGCTATAATTTGAGTCTTGGTCATTAGAAATGCCATAGCCATCAGCTATTAGTGAGTGAAATGATCTGTGAGAATATCTGTTTTGAGTCGACTGCACCTGCTTCTGTATGACAATCTAGATTTTTTTGACTGCTACCTTACTCATTTCCTACCAATCAGGACAATTCTTTGCTGATTGGTTCAGGGAATACATTTTGCTTGTCAATCTCATATGCCGCACATGATTGTCATAGCTCCTCACAGGTGTGTAAATGCAAAACTTCTCAATGGTGTGGAAATGTTGGGAGGGAGGGAGCAGAGAGGGAAGGGATGATCTTTTCCGGTTGCTTATTTTCAAAAATCCTGCTCTCTTCTGATCTCTCTCTCTACACTATTCCCAAATTGTACACACACACGCAGTAGACATCACACACACGCATACAAACACATTCCACACATGTCTCCCCCGCCTCCTTGCCCTGGAGGGTTTTTCAATCTCCTGCTGCGACTTGCCCAGACAGCCCCTACTCTCTCACAATGAGTCCACAAGGGGCTGAATATTCACTTATTTCACTCAATCCCTCTGTTCTTTCATTTCCTTATCTTCATTTGATTTACTCAGAACTGCCCTCTCCCTCCCTCACGCCCTCACACCTTCACTGACTCCCTTCCACATTTTTTCATCAGCCCATGTCTGTTCTACCCAGCTGACTAACAAACCTTGTCTCCTTTTCTTACCTTCTGTTTCTCAGTCGGCCCCTCCCCTCTTTGCTCCCCCCTCGTCTCCGTTCCCACCTGGCGGCCCAACCCTGCCCCTCCCCTCCCTCCCCCTCTCCCTCTATCTGCGGGACTTCAAGCGCTGTGTCGCGCCCAGGGTAGCCTCTTTAAGACCTTTACTCAAGCACACCTGGGTGAGTGGTGCTGGTCAATCAGATGCCCTGTACATTCTGGCCCCGCCCCCCTCCATCCGTGACAGCCAATGTCCTGTGGATGTCGCCTTGTGAGGTTGTCTCGTTCGTGTTGTTGATGGAACACACATTAATTCATGATGATGATACACAGCATGCTAATGTTATGTTGTAACAGTCTACGAATACATGTATTAATAACAAGATACATGGTGAAATGGGTGTGTATGACTCTACATTTTCTCTACTAACTGTACTTTCAATGTTTTGTGTGTGTCTTACATGATATCTACCATTTTTCTCTGTCTAGATGCCACATGCCGAAAAGCACATGGTAACAGTTGCTATAGTTACATGGGGCTGGACTAAGTAATCAGGTGGTGGGATCTGTTCAGAAGGGAATACTACCTGCTCACCACATGTGTGTTTGCTTATAGAGAAATCTGGCATATATTGTTTCCAACGTGAGAGCTAAACTGTTAAATGTTGTTTCCAACACAATATTAATACTAATATTGCCTTTGAGTGGCCTTCATTTAAACAACCCTTGTAATATCAATTCATTTCGAATCACACTTTCACAATTTATATTCAATGGTATTCCCCGGTTAACCTAATGAAGATTTATCCTTTTTTTTTTTTTTATGTCTGGATGCTACAGGGGTTTGACCTATATAACTACTCCTCTTCATCAGTCTTTCCATATCTAGCTGGTTCCTTTCTGGTGTAGTTGTGTCTGACTACTAGTACATAACTGTGGTGGAGAATAACAATAGTATAATAACCTTGGCAAATGTAATTGTCTAGAAAGCTTTTTTTATTTCTATAAAATAAAAAGTGCTTATAGTTTTTGTGTGGGGAAACCATTTCACACTATGACAATAATGTGTCTAATGACATGTTATTGCAGATCGGAGAAGGAGTGACATCTAGTGGTGAATACGTGTCTTTCTGCTGGTTGCGTACATTCGAAAGATGATCGATGATTCAGAGAGCGATGCCCAAATGACGTGTGTGTGTGTAGCCCCCTGCAGCAGAAGACTTCTCTCACCTTCCTCCTGAGCAGAGGAAGAAGAAGCTGCAGGCGAAGATTGATGACATCACCAAGGAGCTGAACAAGGCACAGGACCAGAGGTGATGTCACGGTGTCCCTTGACCTCCAAAAGTTTCCCGTCTCCGAAACACACTTCCCTTTCAGATCCATCCCATGCATCCCTCATCAGTACAAAGATATGATGACATAACACTTAATTAGTCCTGGAAGGGAAGGACAGTGCAAATCAAAGAAGAATAAAAATATGAACACAAATACAAGTACTAATAAATAAACAGATTTATATACAATATGTACAAAGGGATATTCAATATAATTTCAGAGATGAACCTAACTATTCTGTAAGTGTTCTTTGCTGGGGGGATTTTTTAAATGCTCTTCTAAAGCATAACTGATATCTATGGAACACTCACAGAAAGTTTCAAGAATTGATTAGTGAATTGTTATTTTTTAATTTTCATAATTGTACTACATATTTAAGATCTGTGTGTTGTTTGTTTATTCATGCAAAGACGTTAGTCACACAGAGCAAAGCTAGCCACAGGCATTTTTATAGCAGAATGCTGGGTAGAACTGACTGATAAATTAATGGGTAATCTTGAATGTGTCACGTTAATCTTCCTCTGTATCCTCGTCTCCCCTCTGCTCCTCTGTCGCCTCCTCTCCTCCTTCCCTCTTCTGTCACCTCCCCCCACTCTTCTCCCCTGCCAACCTTCCTATGCTCTTCTATGACCTTTTCCACTCCACTGTCCTCCTCCCCTCCTCGAATCTCCTTCTTTGCTCCTCTGTCTTCTTGTCATCCTTTCCCCTCCTCTTCTGCTCCTCTGCCCCCCTCCCAATACCCTCACCTCCCTCTCCTCCCCTCCTCTGCGACCTGGCAGTGAGGCACTGGAGAAGATGAAGGGTGTGTATGAGCAGAACCCCCAGATGGGAGACCCGTCCAGCCTAGAGCCCCAGATCCAGGAAACGGCCCACAACCTCACTCGCCTGCGAGGGGAACTCGCCAAATATGAGGTCTTTCACACACACATATTGAATATGCACACTCACGCACAGCGCACACAAATACACAAAACGCAGCACAAATACAAATGCGGTCGATGTGAAGTCTTGTCCATCTGCTGTTTGTTCCGAACAGACATGGCTGGCAGAAGCAATTGGAGGAGAGGAGTCTGCCAATGCTTATAACAACAACATCCAGTCCAGGTGAGGCCTACTGTGACTCTAAATGCATATTCACATGTCCATGGAAGTGATGTTTATCTAGAGTGGTATCTCTAGTATGTCAGGTGTATCATATCTGAGTCATGCTTTCTCTTATTAACTCTGCAGTGTGCGGCAGTCAACCCGCGAGAACGAGTATGAGTTTGATGAGTTTGATGATGTGGAGACTCCTATTGGCCAGTGCACTGCTCTGTACACATTTGACGGTAAATCTAAAAGCTGTGTTTGTGTGTGTGTGTGTGTTGAAATGGCTCTTTGCATACATTCCCAATGCTTTCAGTTTTTGATGCCTTTGTATATGTCTGTCTATCTGTGTGTGTGTGCGTGTGTAGGCAACAGTGAGGGCACCGTCTCAATCATAGAAGGGGAGCAGTTGAGTGTGATGGAAGATGACAAGGGGGACGGCTGGATGAGGGTCCTGAGAGCCAGTGGAGAAGAGGGCTACATACCTTCATCCTATGTCAGTGTCAACCAATAATACTCGCGCACACACACAAACTATTTCAATCTACATGAAACAGTTACAATGCCAGTCTTTTTAAAGACTTCTACCCCATCACCTTAATTCGGGACGTGCACAACATTACATAAAAAATTATCTACTTCAGGTTGCTATTTTGTACAGTAACTGTCATAGGGTTTGTATCGATTTTGAAAACTCGACAAACAAGAAAACTGTGATCACAGTTGTTCACCCGAGTGGGTGGTCACAATAACCATCATTGCTTTTAGTTCACTTGATAAGAAATGCGGTCTCCCTACCTTACAGAATAATGTGATCTACGAATGTGAAAGGTTTGTGACCTCCAACTGGATGCAAAGCATTAGAATTATAACATGGGTATTTATTTAAAACTAAATATCTATCTATATTTGCCTCTAAACTCATCTCCTCAAAATGTGCCAGTTTTTCTTTTATCTTTCTACGGAAGATCATTTTTTTTTGGTAATCCAAATTTATTTATTTTCTTTTTCATCTGAAGTAAAAGCAAAGCAGCAAAGGATGAATATCAAAAGGTTGAGTTAATACATATCTTATTTCAGTTTTCAACACTTGAATAAATTGTCCTGTTGGAGGAATATTAAGTGGATACTTTTTGTACAGCAAGGATATGTCAAAGCCCAAGTTGATGTAACGGTGTGTTTTTGCAGTTAAGCAGTTGACTTACGAATTCCAGAACAAGGATTGTACCAGATGAAAATGTTCCCCTTAATTATGTTCTCATCTGATCAAATGCACTCCCCTTTATCATTTTGATCTGTCTGCTAGATTGTCGGGATTTAATTTGCAAGGTTTTAACATGGTTTGCCAGCCTCAATGCACGCTTGAGCCATCCTGGCCTTTACCTCTTACTGTCTTTAAATACAACTATGGTTCTTTCATGGAACGAAAATGTATCTGAGACTCGCTAATTACAACTCCATCTTTATTGTACGAAAAAGAGGCCATTCCTTATATGAAAGCACCTTTTGACTTTATAGGAGTATTTATGAACCGCACTTGTGAAAAATAATGTTTACATGTTATCTTTTCTCGTGTTTTCCTATTAGTGGACTAGTGGACTTCTCATTATTTTGAAAGTTGATTATTCACTTATACATATGAATAAGCAATGTATTTACTGTGTATACAGTATAAATCTTATGTGAAAGAATATTACAAATCTTTGTTTTCATAAAAATTTGATGCTTTGACTAACCCATGTAAAAGACAAGGTCCACACAATCATAAAAAAAATATATAAAAATGTTTTTATTGCATTGGAAAACATTTTGGGGGAAAATATAATATTCCAGTGTATTTATTTTATAGTCAGGAGGGCTCTGAGCGAGTTTATTGAGCTAAACTCAGTAAAGTGTTAATGGGGATGGGGGGGGAATCGGTTAAACTAGAAGCTGAATACAACATACTTATTGGTAAAGATTAAAAAGTCAAAACATGAAGTTTCCATACAAGCAGTCAGAAGAGGTCCGTCCAGTCACTTGAAACGTGGTTCTACCGGCCCAATAAACATTCCTTGGGATCTCCATATAACCATACCACATTGATTTTGCCTGTGGTGTGAACAATATACATTACAGCAGGAAAATGTAGATTGCACTCGCTCAACCTGTTACAAAAAGTAAACAACTTGTTTTAAAAATTATCCCAAACACGGCCTCTTCCTATGGATAAAAGGAGTTCAAAGGTTGGTTCTGTGTTGGCCTTAAACACAAAAGGGCAACTGTCAACTGGAAAGATACCGCAACCCCTGAACAAAAGTGCTTGTTGCACATCAGTCTTTGAAAGGTCATGGAAGGCCATGGTCAATGGTGCTGCAGTGGGGTGGCCTCCACCGGCTCCAGCTTGTCCGAGAGCACACTGAGGATCTTGTCAAACTTGTTGTAGCGCTCCTGCCTCTCTGCCTCCGCGCCCGCCTGCCCCCAGAACAGCCGCAGAGCAAACTCGGTCCGAAAGGCCTCCAGGAGCTCCGGCACCGGCTCCCAGTCCCCTGGTGATGGGAGGATTTAATCGCCTTGGTTACCGTGGCTACCTCTCAACATCTTTCGCTTAAAATCAGCAAACAAACAATATGCCTCTCCAAAGAACATGAAGCCTGCATACCTGGCATGCAGGCTTCTACGTGCGTGTTCTACCTGTGAGCAGGGAGTGGGCGTGTTGTTGGTAATCCGGAGCATGCACCGCGGCATTGCGTGCCGCTTGCAGAACATCGTAGAGGAGCTGACAGCCTCGCTCGGTGTTCTCAACCGGGTCATCGCCCTCCATGGCCATCAGCAGGGGCACCAGATGGGGCACCGCGATCGGACCCTGCACCACTGTATCTACAAGACATTAAAAAAAAGTATATGTATATATATATATAAAAAAAAGTAAGACTCCAGGCATTAAATAGACACCCAAATACTCTTGAGAGAAGCCAATAACCACCCCAGTTAGCAGAAGGCAATAGCATGAAAAAAAAACGATGGCAAAACAAAAACAACCATTTAGACCCTGTGGATGTGCGGGTGGTTGAGCGGTGTCTGTAGGGGAGACATAGGAGGGGGTGGGGCTCTCGGGACCTCATTAGAAGTCAGGTGAGTTAATGTACTAATCACCCATCTGCTCTTTAAAACCCGGCAATTGCTGGGGGCCCTTGGGGAGTGAGCTGGATAAGGGGATTTTGACAGCAGTGCTGATTCATACATTTCAGTTAGTGGCAACATAAAAGGTGCTCATTTGATCGGGTGAAACCTGTGTCCGCTTCGCTTTGTAGTGTGCACTCACCGTCCCCCTCGCTCAGGGATTTCATGAAGGGCTTGAGTTTCTTCTCAAACAACACGGCACTCTCCGTGAAGCTCCTCCTCAGAGCCCGCCATGTCATCTCTAGCCGCACCACCTACACACACGCAATGGAAAAAGAAAAGCACTTGCATAATAAATACACACATTAAAAACAACACACACCCATAATAAATACACCATTAAAAACAATACACAATAATAAATACACACAGTGGGAAAAAAAAATACACACAAACACATCCACACACAAACAAAAAACAATAGAAATGGGATATAAAGACTAAACTCATCCCTCGTGTCTGCCTTCGCAGTCCGTATACCCCGGCTGTGAACTTAACGACGTATACGTGCTGTTAAAACCAAACCGAAAAACGGTACTACATGAATATAAAATGTCCCGCTTCATGCTGTACCTGGGGCATCTCCAGGGCCTTCATGACTGCAGAGAAGGAATACAGATTGTGAGCGTGCTCCTTCAGGGCATGAGCCAGTGAGATGACTTTATGCAGAACAGCCGCTCTCTGGCCCACCGACCCCGTGCAGCCCAGGACATCCACCGCTATGCCCAGCGCTATCAGGTGGTGCCTGCGGAATGACAAGTAACAGCTGGAAGGTGAGGTTGAGGTTGGGACTGGTGAAGGGGTGAGAGCGACTAATGGATGATGCAAAGTGAGCATCATTGGGGGGGGGGGGGGGGGGGGGGGGGGGCCGTACCGTTCCAAGAGGTCCTGTCTCAGCTGGTGTCCATGGGGTAGGATGACGAGCTCCAGCCCTGACCCGACTCCCATCATCCTCCGCTGCTCGTCGGACACCCCAGTGATGTGCGCTACCTGGGGAACCGTGAGGTTCGAGACAAGTGGCGAGCCTTTTAATTGGATGCCCTTCTAAGTTTGGCGTATTCAGGCCAAGAGTTACGTGGGATGCGTGGGCACTGATAAGGTGTTCCAAAGCCAATCGTTGACACTAAATAGATCAATCATTCATGCATTTATTAGGCTTGAGGTCATGAGCCTTACGACTAATAACTAGATCTCCCCCAGTAGCCTTTTATCTCCCATGGGGATTACATCAGAAATGTAGAAAATAAATGTATTTATCATGAATTACTGTGTTATCTGTGACTTAATAATAGGTAATACAAGCAACGCAAATTACAAGTAACTGCAGTAATTAAAAGAGTCCATCAGAATTAAAAAACAGTGTTTACCTGACAGTCCACACTGAGCATGTGCAGAGAGGTGGTTTTGGCATCGACGCGTACGAAGAGCTCTTTGAGTGCCAGCAGGACGCTGGGCTCCAGGGGTTTGTTGTTGTCGGGCAAGAGCATAGACTCAAACCGGTCCAACTGAAAACATGAACTGGAATCCACCTGGACAGACACACAGTTATCACACTCAAGTATACAAATAAAAAAAGCATACATATATATAAAAACGCTGAATTATGGACAATTATGGACAAACATTATGGACAAATTTGAACAAATTAAAAAAAGATGTAACGTAAGAATACAAACATGTGGATGCTCAAAATGCCAGTCTTCCACTTCCTCCAACCCATGGTTCTGGAGCGAGTTGGACGTGGCTCCCTCGTTTTGGGCCTCCAGGAAGCTGAAGGAGGTCTCCGTCAGACGAGCCCGGCTCTGCCACTTCTCCTCGGCCCGCAGTCGGTCCACGTGGCCCTTCTTCTTAGGTGGTGGCACCTAGACAAAACCACCAAAGGCTGTTCTTAGTAGGCAGACATGACAGGTTCCACTGATTAGGTGAAGACACGCAGACAGACAGGCAGACAGACAGCCAGCCAGACCGACCGACATCCCTGAGCTCTCAAAACATGCAGAACCTCCACTTTGATGAAGTGAAAACAGAAACGCAGACAGATGGACAGAGATGCATCCCTGAGCTATGGATGTTTGGAAGATCTACGCGTTTGAGAGATCAGAAACATTAACAATAAACCATGAATCAGGCCAGTAAAGCAAATGGGTCTTGCATTGTCCCAATGGCTACGGCAGGTTACCTGAACCACGAGTTCGTCGTAGAAGGACGAGGGGTCGTCGTGGGCAACGTATGAAGAAGGGAGCACAGCATTGGGGAACACAACTGACACCCTGAGGGGTTTAGGAGGAGCACGGGGGTGAAGCTGCCCGTCTGACCCCCGTAGAGTCACCCCTCCACCTAGGGACAAAAATATGGTAGACACATTTGTTACTTATACATGTTAAGTTATATGGTGCTGGAGTCCCTGCCCAAAGCTTCGGGGTTAAAATCCCAACACCCGCAGTGTGCCTGTAGGCAAACTTGAGGACAAGATACCTAACCTTGACCTGCTCCTAAATGGCATGTATCTAAACTGCAGTTACCTTTTTTAAATATAGCATCTCCTAAATGACAAAACAGTAGTAACGAGTGTCTAACCTGGTAGGGAGGGGCGTGTCCTTTGCGCGTTCGGGCTCAGCAGGGGTTCGCTACCGGTACGGAACACTGGGGAGATGGGGGCGGGGTCTTCTTTCTCTGATTGGCTGTTTTGAGGAATGGCTGGATATCAAGAAGAAGAAACATGTTAAAAACATGTGGATGACACATAGCTAATACAGGCTAGTGCACATATAGTATGTACACAAGAGGGCTGCCATCTGCTCATTTCAAAACGTACAGAAGAATAGGCTAATGTTTAGTGTCACTAGTACACATGGACTGTGGCTGTAGAAGGATATACCTTTTCCCAGGTTGCTGTCAGATTGTGCAGATTGCATTGAAGGCCTCCGTCCCAAGTTCTGCAGGTTCGCCGGCTGACTCCCACTTCTGCCACACATCAAAAGAAACCAAATGTGTATGTGAGCAAGACTTGGCCTCAACGTACATACCACACATTTACTATTGGTAGATTGCCCATAATTATTTTATAAATCATATGACTAAAACCTTTCAAAACCTTGCATCAGAATGAAAAACAGCATCCATTTGCATTGCCCTCTGGTCACTATTCTTGAGAAATCTGTTCTTAAAATGACGTAAACAGTGTCAGACCACTGTCCAGATGGATAGTTGGACAGACATTGGGCCAAGATATCAACACACCCTGTTACTTATTGAAAACATGCAGAGCTCACACACAGTCTTGTGCAACACGGGGGTGGGGGGTGGTGGGGGGGGGGGGGGGGGGGGGGGGGGGGCGTGTCAGCTGTGCGTGCTAGACCGTGAAAATCGTCAGTCAACAGATGACACGGCTGATTATCATCATATCCATCCAGACAGCAGGGGGTGGGCATCAGTGCAACAATAAAAAATTGTTTAGTATTATTTAATTACATCTCTTCAAAACACTGAGAGCCCTGCTGATTGGGTCGATGCAGCATGATATTAAACTGTGATTGTTTCGAGAATGAATGCTTAGTGCTAATGATTTATGTTAATGATCCTTCCACTGACAATATGACTCATTCACATTAAATTAGGATTTGTCAATGATTATTGTTCATTTGTTCTGTTGTTGTTTATAACATTGATTTAACTGAATACCTTAAAGGTCTTCTGTATCTCCATGTGCAGACACAGAAATCTGATTTAATCTAAGAAGTATATCAACGCCAATAAATTCGAGGTCTGTTGAAAGTGGCTATGCTTAGGTTAATTCCAACCTTAAAGGTGCTGTACGTAAAAGATTGACTTTACTTTACATCATTCACATAAAATCACCATATGTCATCAGCGATTAAGGAAAAATACCAAGTGGAAATACTGGCTTCTCTGAAAACAATGCTACAGCCAGTATGTCCTCTGAAATTTCCGTTCAGGGTCGGACATTTGTTTTTGTTTTAGCCTGTGTGGTAGGATTCGCTATTCTCAGAGGACCCCGGGTTGCCAAATATTAAACAAATTGGCACACAAACACAGCGTGATGCAGCCATGGAAGCAAGCAAACAAATTGAATCAACTGAGATTGTACTAGATTCTAACCAACTTAAAAAGCCTTCTCCTCTTTAGAAAACCACATTTTGATTTACCAAAGCCATGCTCTGATAAATCTGTATTTGCATTTGCAAGATGGAGACAGTGTAGAGTTCAGACGGATTTCAAGACAGATGCCACATGAGCTGGTTCATAATTTGTAAACAATAAATAAATTGCAAATGCATATATTAGCTGATCAATTTACAGTGTAGAACTCGTCTTCACTTGTCTTATAATGTGTCGCTCGGCTCGTCTTGCGCTCGTGATCGTTCAGTGTCCTCTACCTGGCAACCCTCAATATTGAACTCTCTCCAATTTGTGAATTTTGACTGCAGAACCCATTTTAAAGGCTCTGTATCAATGTCGCATATTGTACCTTTAAGTCAAACAAGATCATCTAGTGCTAAATCTGAGCCCAGTGAATGTAGATGTATGTAAACGAAGACGGAGTTTAGCGTGCGTGTGTCGTGTGTGTTTTGTCACATGAACACGCAACAATGCGCCCACCTGAGCAGTGGGTTGTTGATGTGCAGCATGTCAGTGGCTGCGTAGCTAAAACTGCGTCTCTTGCAGCGATCCATCGGCGTCCGCGGCCTCGCAACACCACCTCCGCTTCCGGCCATAATGTTGCTGCTGCTACTGCTGCTGCTGCCTCCCCGCTCCGCCTGGCGCTCGCTGATGACACGGATAGGGAGGGTCCGTGTGATTGGGTGAAAGACGATAGCGCCTGAGGCCTGGGAGATGGGCCGGCGCCCGCCCACGTAGAAGCGTATCAGAGCGGGGACGTTGTCAAAGCGGTCCTCCTCAAACTGGAAGAGCTCCCGGGAGTAGCCCTGTGACACACGGGCAGTGAGAGAGAATGTAGTGGTTAGGGAGATGACTCCCAGCTCAAAGGTTCTGGGTTCGAACCCCAATGTCCACAGCCGGCATTCTTGAGCAACATGCCTATCCTCTACCTGCTCATTATAATGACATGCATCTTAAAAATAATTAACTGCAAGTGGCTTTGGATAAAAGAGTCGGCTAAATGACTAGATATTAAATAGTCAGACAAATACAATACAATCTTTCTCTATTATCATACAATATTAAGACTCATAATGTATGTATACAATAAATAATTTATAATAATTTATAAAGTAAACATTAGGCCCTACTGTGACTGCCTCATAATATTATTCTGTAGAAGTAATAGTACCAAATAGAACAGACACACTAATAAAGAAGCAGACCTTTTTGGGCCGCAAGACCACTCGTATGATCTTAAAGTGCATCGGTTCATCTCTCCAATAGCAGCTGAGGACGTAGTCCCCGGGGTCGGAGCTGGAGTCCCGCACCAGGAAGTCTCCATCTCTCTCCAGCAGAGTCTCAGCCCCCTGGATGAAAACAGAGAGCAGGGCAGGTCTGTCTCCTGGGTCACCTGTGCTAAACATGTTAACCTTGCTGCTTCTAAAGATGCAGTACATACATCTGTGTGTTACGTTTCTGTACATTTACGTCCAAGTCAGGTTATTGTGTACCTTATATTAAAATACACAACCAGAATCAATTTTTGTGTGCGTGCATTGTGCATCTTCTTTGTGTGAGCTTGCACTGTACGTGTTTGTGTTTGCTTGCATGTGTCTGTGAGCATTTGGCTGTGTCTTGAGTGCCCCGAATCTACTACGAATATTTTACAGGTGTACAGGTGAAAATGTGGATACAGTCTTAAAAAAGCCAAACTAACTGAGGAGGAAACTGCGGCAGATGAGATACAGCAATACTCAAGCCATAGTCGTACTGCAGGAGAAAACAGTGGATGAAAGCGGTACGATGCTACAGTGCGGTTCAGTGCGCACCTTTCTGCTCACAGGTCCGTGGTACCAGGCGTGGCTCCTCAGGTCCTCTGTGCTCAGCTTCAGCTCCTCCTCCAGCTCCTTCTTCAGGGCGTCCATCTCTCTCCGACCGCCAAACAGCTGTGGGAGAACACTCAGTCAGTCAGTCAGTCAGTCACATGTTTAATGAGTGCTGTGAGCTAGGCCTGCTGAGCAGAGCTGACGGACGGATGATTTACCACTCCCATGGATGTAGTTCTCACTGTGATTCACACACACACACACACACACACACACACACACACACACACACACACACACACACACACACACACACACACACACACACACACACACACACACACACACACACACACACACAAAACAGGCAGGAAGAGAGACAGACAGATGAGAAGGGCGCGAGACAGGCAGGCTGACATATTCTCTTACCTTCAGCTGACTGAAGTATCCACTGACACTCCTTCTCTTACTGAAAAAGAAGAGACATGAAATAACTTATAATATATCGATTTATAAAATAACTTTAAAGTACCCATGTGTTTTAATTGTGAACGAGGGCAGGATGAGGACCGAAGGCCACATTGCTCGGTCATTAACACCAGGAGGCAACCTGACAAACTTTGAATAGCCCACCACATTTTCCCTTCCTGCCTCTCCCCACATCCTGTCCCCCAAGAGACAACGCTTATGGACAGACTTCATAACAAATTCTAATTAGATAGTAGAGTAAAAGCAATAGCGGCCATATTAAAATGAAACTACACCTTAGAGGCTTAACTCTGCCAGCCATGCATCTTGTACATGTAATATGTGTGGTTGTATACAATACAGAGGGTACAACTGGTTAGGCCCATGTTGTGTGTAGAGCAGATGGGATAACCATCTTGTATCGTCTTATCTTAAATTATCGAACAGATGCTTTAATCCAAAGCGGCTTACGGAGTAGGAAGGGGTTTGGTATCTTGCTCAAGAATGCCTAGTGGTAGGGCTGGGGATCGAACACAATATCTTTCCAAAGGGAGCCAAACCCCCTAGCCACTACAGTATCTTGCCCCCAAGAAATGCCATTTGGTGGATACTACAGTATATACACTTACATAAAGGGTCTTAGCACATAAATGCTTGAGAGGGAGGCCCAGTGGGAGTTGATCCCCCAACTCTGCTCTACCCGATGAGCTAGACAGAACCAGATAGACAGGACCAGTGCTGCTAGTCTGGGCAGGACAGGTCTTGAGCTCTATTATGATTCTGTACGGTCTCGTCTCTGCTGTTTAGCAATTATTAGATACACATTAAGTTACACTGTATGGGACAGAGTGACATTTACTTTTAATGTATAAAAGCATCGTCATCCTTGCCTATATAGAGAAACTATTAGTTATCCAGTCGACCACTCAACTCAAAAGATACACACGAAAGAGTATCGAATCTTAAAGTACAAATTCAGAGAAGCGAACGCATAAATGCGAACTAGTATTAATATTTGACAAGAGATAAGCCACAATAACTGATAACTCCTTGAGGAGGGGCGTTGGCCTTGACGCTGTGGAAACACACCTGTGCAACATGTTCAACAGCCACCATTACCAAGTTGTGTAACTTTGTTGGTAGCTGTTCTTTGCAGACATAACGTTACAGCCACAGACGAAACGTCACAACAATGTCCTAGCACAGTTGATCCCGGCTCTACGGGACAACAGATCCAAAGTCAAGCCCTTTGTAAAAGATCTAGAGGTAACATTGGTAAAGCGGTTAGCGTTACCTTTTCGCGTTCTTACCTGTCCTGTCCGCCTCAGAATCCGCCTGAACCGGGCATGGCCGAGAGCGTATCGGTTATGTTCCACAAAAGCGCATCGAACACAACTGTGTGTTAAAATCGCCCTCTGCTCCGCATCCTACCAGCGAACTGCCCTTTTCTTTTACTTTTTTTTTCTTTCGTATTGCGCAGCTCCGTTTGGGACGAGTCACCACAAGTTTCACAAGTTGTCCTCCCGCTAGCAGGCTGGGAACGGACGGGATCGAGCGCCGAAACATCAGTAGTGTGAACGGCATTCCTTAGATACCGCTTGGATCCAACAGGGGGGGGTAAGGGAGCTCACCTGCTTCGATTGGGTCTCGAGGGATCTCAAACCAACGACAGCCACGAGCTTTGTTTATGACAGGAAATCTCGCCCACGCGCTGGATAATTACTGAGCATACACCTCAACGTTAGAAGTTTGGGTTCACGGGTGTTATTCTCACACGACAAAAGGAAACGATATACCAATGGCAAGTTGAACTGTTCGTCCAACAAATGGACACCGTTGAAAATGACTTGTTGAGCGGAGCCCCTTAAACTAGTAACATCTGTCCTACAGCTTTGCAACAGACGAGGAGAGATGTGCCCAAACTTGTCAGACTCCACAGACACTACTTGCAAAATCCCAAATTCCAAGTGAAGACAGATTACCACTTCAAGTTTGACGGCTTCATATCTTAGTGATATCTTTTTATTAAGTTATGTTAAGTTTCTAACTCTTCTGTAATCTAATAATACGACTGAATTCATCCTGCAGCCATATTTTACCTTTCAAGTCAATGTGTTGCTCATGTTACTTTTGACAGTCAGGGTTGATGTCATTCAGGTCTTTTTGTCTGGTAACTTGGCAGGATGTTCATTTAAACAATGAAATAAGTTACACTAGTTGTGTTTATTCAGGAATGGTTTATCTAAATTACATGGTCACACAGTTTTGCAGTTTACAATTACAGCTAAGTGTATCTGTGTCCAAGGAAGGTCTCTGGGAGCTGTGCTTTTCCTATTTGAATGTATGTACTACTAACAACACTCTCTTGCTTCTGGGATGTGACGAGACAACCCTGTCCAGTCACTGATTAACCTGTGAGGTCAACGCACAAAGGTCCCTATGACAAATACAAGGAGCATCATACGTAATTGCCTTTGTCAAAAATCTCATGTAGGGTATACTTTTATGATCCTCTGGGTCATAAAATAAGAAACACTTGACACCATGAAAGGGAAATGGACTCCAAAAATTAATAATCGACATTGCCTCTAGGTAAGCGGCCATCGGTGGCCTACCTCCGTTTGCTCTCCTGAGAGAATTCTGTGTCCTCTGTCATCTGGTCCTCCGTCAGGGGATGGAGTTGGGAACAGGAGGCGGAGACGTCGTTTTTGTCCGCACGCTGGAGGCGGGGAAAAACACTGTGGCGGAAGAGATCTTTCCTGTTCCTCACCTGCCAAGACACCACAAGCAGCCCTACTAAAGCACCTCAGCATGTTTCATGGGATGTCTACTGTAAATGTTTTCCACAGAAGTAGATCTGCATGTGGGGGTCTGTGTGTGGGGGGGTCTGTATGTGATGTGTGTGGGTGTTTTTCTTTTTCTTTCGGTGTGTTTTTGAGATACTGTGTGATCTCACCAGGTCCAAAGACGACCCCAGGGAATACTTCCGGGTAACTCGACGCTTTGGGTCACTGCCTAGATTGCCAAATAAACAGGAAAGATTATACAAACTGAATGAAATGTTGGGTTTAGCTCATTGTTGACTGTTACAACACAGAGCTGAACAAATCTGGACAAATACTAGCCTTTACTGGACTTGTATTAAATGTAATAAAGACCCATCTTGTCATTGTTTAGCTGCACAGATATTATAAGTATAAGTTAAGTATAAGTAAATAAATATGTACTGTGTGGGTTTATCGATTATCAGTTATCAAGCTACTCCATGTTTCAGAATAAAAAGTAATAAAAAAAGGTTTAAATATGAACGCAGTGTTCAATTGATTCACTTCAGCAAAAAGGTGAAAATGCAAAATAACAAGTGTGTGTGTGTGTGTGTGTGTGTGTGTGTGTGTGCTTGTGCACGCCATTGTGTACATAGCATGTGTATATTTGTTTGCTACCGGAGTAGGGGTCCAGGATGGGCTTGTGTCTGAGGAGCTGACTGAGAATGGTGGCTCTGTGTGTCGGGTCCTCCACACCTGCTTCCTTCAGCTCTTCATCAGTCACAGTCAGCAAGCCCTCCAGAGAGAGAGAGAGAGAGAGAGAAACACATGTTCTGTGATATAGATTGATGCTGGTACTGAAACATACACAGACATAATATCAATATGGTAAATTCCCAGACAGGCATACCATGCAATCCCATACACACACACACACACACACACACACACACACACACACACACACACACACACACACACACACACTACCGCACACCATCAATTTACCGGGCTGCTACATATTGCACATTCAATACTGTTTTGTTCACACAGCATCATCTGTATACATATATTTAACTATAAATAGAGGAGTACTCTGTGTGTATGATCTTTCAATTTTCTTCTAAAACTGTTAATCCGATTGACTACACACTTGGTGGGTGTGTTGCTGAGGATCCAAGGAAAAGCATTGTCAAGAGGTAAAGTTGTTTGGATGAGCAGTTGTCGAAATAGCTGCAAGTAGCAATACCGGAGGCCGAGCAATCGGCCCGCTCCCAAAAGGCATGTTTTGAAAGGGTACAACGCTAGTTTATATAAAAAAACTCCTATACAGTCAGTTAATTTAATTGTCTCTTTTTTATTTTATATATGCTTACTATATATATATACTTATATACCTATACTTACTATATACTATACGTACTTTCATCTCACCTGTTCACTGTTATACTTATTTAATTAAGTATAACATAAATACAAATATTATATAAATACAAAATAATGATTGTGTATTTATTACTTAAAAATACACAAATGAGCAGGCAAAGTAAGCATTCCACTGCAAGTTCTACATGTATGACTTTGTATGTGTCAAAACTTGAAACTTGAAAATACACCACACACACACACACACATACGTCTTACCTCCAGACCATAATATTCCCTCTCTAGTGTCTTGGTGTACTGTGGCAGGCCTATCTGTCTTAGCCACCATGCTATGGACCGATTATTCATGTCTGAACACCAGCAGGGAGAGAAGATATATAGATTACATACCAGAACACAACACAGGCACTTACAGATTCTGATACAGATTACTTTATTGATCTTGGGGGAAATTATTTGTTACAGTTGCTCAGCTCAAGCCAGAAACATCAAGTAAAAAGAAAGAAATAAGCACAACTGGCAATATAAACACAAAATACAGCATAAATTATTAAAATTATGGATAAAATATGTATCTTACCAACGCCAGAATTGAATAACATATGTTTGAATATAAAATAAAAGTAGATATGTAACTGAAGTAAAATAAAGTAAGCGACATAATAAAGAACCGTGTCTCAAGTATATTGCAGGCATATTGCACAGACCATTTGATAAATGGCTAAAATGGCTGAGATCATAGTGACCGAGTTAAATGTGTGCATCAGTCGTCCAACGTATATATCCTAAACACATGCTTGTACATGTGTCTTTTTTTTTTTTTTTTTTTACAAATTACAGTAGGTGACTACGAACTAAGAATTGAAGAAGAGCCAAACATGTGACGTAAGAAATGCTGCTGTTTGAGGAGCGGGTATGTAGCACCTACCTGCTCAGGACACGCTGGCAATAAGAGACCTTCACTCTACTTCTCTCCCCTGCGTTTATCTCATCGTTTCTCTACCTAAATCTCCCTGTCTCCCTTCTGTTCTTCAGCTCCCATCGTACAAGTAAGAAGCAGCGTGGCTCCTTTAACTCTCACTGTGTGTCTTCCTCTTTTTCCCTCTCTTTTTGTACTCTGTGTCCCAGTCAGTGTCTGTTGGTGATTGCCATTAGTGCGCTACTCCTTGAACAGTGGGATCTCCCTGCGAGGCCAATCAAGACGAGCGCTGTGATCCCTTTCAAAGCGACTAATCACAGCGTAGTGGTTAGAATGGACCGTCAGTAGGCGGACTTTGCGAGTTGGGGCAGATTTGACACATGGAAAGGATTCATTAAAAAAGAAAATAAGAAATACCTTTCATAAGAAGGCGCTTAGTCTTGGTCCTGGTCTAAGCACCTTCTTATTAAAGGTATTTCTTATATCCGTTTTATACAGACATTTTGGAGATGCACTGTGAATATTTAATCTGATGAAAATATTAGTGATGGGATGTAGAACTCTATTTATGTGTGTGTGTGTGTGTGTGTGTGTGTGTGTGTGTGTGTGTGTGTGTGTGTGTGTGTGTGTGCGCGCGCGCGTATGTGTGCGCATGCGTGTATGCATGCGCGTGCGTGTATGTGTGCGCGTGCGCATGCGTGTGTAAACATGTGGGCGTGTTTGCGTCAGACTGACGCCTTGTGTTCAAGTAGTAGATTGCAAAAAGTCAGTCGAGTCGTGGTTTACAGTAATACACACCCACTCACATACACAGCGGTGCACACCCTATTCAGAAATACACTTATTACAAGATTACTCTTTAGATTACATTTAACCCATTTAACACTATACAATGTGTCTGTGTGTGTGTGTGTGTGTGTGTGTGTGTGTGTGTGTGTGTGTGTGTGTGTGTGTGTGTGTGTGTGTGTGTGTGTGTGTGTGTGTGTGTGTGTGTGTGTGTGTGTGTGTGTGTGTGTGTGTGCATGTGTGATGTGTATGTATAAAGGGGGCGGGGGTGTTAGCATCTCTCTTACTTCAAATATATATGTGTGTATATATATATATATATATATATATATATATATATATATATATATATATATATATGTATGTGTGTGTGTGTGTATATGTATATGTATATGTATATATATATATATATATATATATATATATATACATATATACATATATATATATATATGAATCTGTGTATGTGCCTATGTGTGCAGAGAGGAAACAGGAAGTTGTGATGTGAACTCAACACTTCTACACAGTGTCACTCTGCAGAACACCCACCACGGAAGAAGAAGGACACTGCTAGACAAAGACAGAATGACACCATGAACCCGAGAGGACAGTGGTGAATGCCAGCACAGAGCACAAGAGTAGCTCACACGCAGTAATACACTGGTAAGTTATGCTTATGCTTAAGTTATGATTATGGTTTCACAATTGTTTGAGAATTGACATATGCACACAGTATGTACAGTATATAATACACGTTAAGATGGTTCATCTGTACTACACATAACGTTTAGACTAGATTTAAGAAGTTCTGTTTTCACTAAAGAATTGACGTATGTGTTCCTCTACATTAACTTTAACACTGTATCCAGTACATATATTTCAATTTGGAAACAAGTTGGTCAATGTACCATTCATAAACATTATAACGTGCACACTCAGAAACTAAGATAATAATTGTTGACAAAGGAGAATAAACTGTGGTCATTTAAAACAATTAGTTGTTTATCGAATGCAGCGCTGTTTGTCCTGATTTTCTTTTATCCTAAATGCTTATTGTATGAAATATAGAAAGTCTTAAAGAAGGTAAAGTGGGTAATGAAAGATGTGAGAGAGATATCATTCCTTTGCTGTAGATGGAGACGTGGAGGCAGTGTGCCTCCTGGCTGGTTGAATGCAGAGTTCTGCCTGAGAGCCATAGAGTCACCTGGGAG
>JACYXH010000572.1:1582500-1642500 GCA_026745465.1 Lota lota
TGAGTGGGACCAGCGCTAATGTGCTCCGGTGTGCGATTGGCCGGAGAGCGGTGGTAAACTCCATCCATCACTACTCCCCTGGGCCGCCTGGGGCGCTGCACAGGAGCCGGGTTGCCACAATATGTAAAAATATATGTATCCATACATATATATTTCCCTCTCTTCCTCAGACGCAGTCTCTAGCGCTGTACGGTCGGCCTAAGATTGACGGGGAGCTGAAGATCTGCAGTACAGAAAAAAAGTCTAAACAGGACAGGTGTGTGTGTGTATGTGTATGTGTGTGTGTTTCTGTGTGTGTGTGTGTGTGTGTGTGTGTGTGTGTGTGTGTCTGTGTGTCTGTGTGTCTGTGTGTCTGTGTGATTGATAGATACGGATGGCTCTTACTGCGTTACTCTACCCTCCTGAGAAGTATCTCTGAACACCAGCAAGTGATCTGTCCCCGTGTGTGTCAGGTACGCATTCCTCTTCGACAAGGCCATGTTTGTGTGCAAGAAGAAGAGCGGCGACATGTTTGAGCTGAAGGAGATCATCGAGCTACAACACTACCAGCTGCGAGACGAAGCTGCGGGGGAGAAGGATAGCAAGAAGGTGCTCCACTCTCCACCTTTTCCTTCCATCCACCCTTTCACTCTGTTCTGTCATCCGCAGTACTGGGTGTTTACGTTTGTGTGTGTGTGTGTGTGTGTGTGTGAGTGTGTGTGTGTGTGTGCGCATACATGTGCATGTGTGTGTAATTCCCACCCTCATGTGTGTCTACGTACATTCACAGTGGTCCCACGTGTTCCTCCTGCTGGAATCGTTTGGGAAGTGCGGCTACGATCTGTTCTTCAAAACCAAAGACCTGAAGAAGAAGTGGCTGGAGCAGTTTGAGATGGCTCTGTGAGCAACAACATCAACACACTCGCACACATGTACATAGACACGCACATCGCAGGAAAGCACACACGTTCACGCATCACGGAAAACATATACACGTGATACACTTTCGTACACAATATGTAGTGTGACACATGGACACATGACACAGTATTCTGCAGACTTTAATAGGACCTGATGTACTTGATGTAGGTCAAACATGTGTCCAGAGAACTGCACAGCAAACAACCATGACTTCCAGATGCACTGCTTTGAAGAAACAGCGTCTTGCAACGCCTGCTTAATGCTACTGAGGTACCCCCCCCCCCCCCTGTCTCTCTTTCTTGCTCTCTCTAAATTGATAAAGTGTTCATGTTTAAAGTGTAGTTCAACATTTAAGCCTCACTCAATTAATACTTAATACTCAATTACCCAATCTGCCCTCTTAGAGGGATATTCTTCCAGGGGTATCGCTGCAGCCACTGTAAAATGGCCGCTCACAAAGAATGCCTGGGCAGAGTGCCCGTCTGTGGACGTAAAACAGGTATTGTGTGTGTGTGTGTGTGTGTGTGTGCGCGCATGTGTATTTGTTTTCTGAATGTGGTGTCGAACATGGCTACAGTGGGCACACAATCTTACCAGTATCTCTTCACTATACCAGATCATGCAGTTTCCACACGGAAGGTAAGGTTCTCACAACCTCTGTGTGTGTGTGCGTGTGTGCATGTGTGCATGTGTGCGTGTGTGCGTGTGTGCATGTGTGCATGTGTGCATGTGTGCATGTGTGCATGTGTGCATGTGTGCATGTGTATGAACATCGCTACAAGAACGCTGTAATGGTCTTCGCCGTCTGTACTGGATGTGTGTGGGGATTTTGTCTGTTTGTGAAATACTTGGAATGGAAAACTGACGTTGTCTATATGTGCACCCCTAGAAGACACAGAGGTCCTCCCCTAATCTACATGTCAATATAGGTGAGCCGCCTGCAATTCAATGTACTAGCTATCTTGCATAAGATATTGCATAACAATTCATATACCACGGTCTAGTTGAATACTTGATACTGATTGGTCAATAATGTTTCAAGGGTGTGCATTATCTTTTTTTATAACGGGACACCTCTCTGCCTTTTACCAGTTTTCAATCAGTCAAAAGGGTATTCATTGGTCAATTGTTTTATCTTCCCTTGAAACGTCATGAATGTTCTTCAGGACTTCCTAAAGTGGAGGTCCTCCAGGATTATTATGGTGTGCCACCAGCCCCTGCGGGTTTTGGCCAACAACTTCATCTCTCCAGGGGGGATGTGCTTGAGCTGAAAAAGGCTGATGTGGAGCTTACTTGGTGGGAGGTAAATCTACTGCGCACCATCCAGTATGGCAAGCCCTTTTAACATTTAATCAGTTGGGCTGACTAGTAGCGATTTAGTTTTCACTAGTGGAAATGACATTTCCACATGTCAAAATGTCGTTTTGACTGGTTAAAATGTTAATTTAAGAAATCTGTAAAACAATTTTGACATGTTACAAATATATTTTCACATGTAGAAATTACATTTTGACTAGTCAAAACTGATTTACAAATATCTTTAATTTAATTAGAGATTTCAGTAATTCCTTTTTCACTAGTAACAATAACGATTACAGATATCTACAATTGAATTTCCACATGTTGAAAATTAATTTGTGGAAATGTAATTACCCATTTCAGATATCATAATATGGCAAGCCCTCTTAACATTTAATCAGTAGCGGCAATTGTAGATATCAACAATTCTTTTTTGACTAGTTATAATTCCAAGCCAACATATCCATAATGTAATGTTGACTGGTAGCAATTCTAATTAAAGATATCTACAATACATTTCTTACTAGTGGAAATGTCAATTGTAGATGTCTGTAACTTAATAACAACTAGTCAACTTTTACCACTGACTTCCATTCAAACTCAACTACAAGTCAACATATCCATAATGTAATTTTGACTAGTTGCAATTCTAATTAATGATAACTACAACTCAATTCTCACTAGTCAAAATGTTAATTCTTGATATCAACAATTCAATTCTCACTAGTGGAAATGTCAATTGTAGATATCTACAATTCAATTCTTACTAGTGGAAATGTTAATTATAGATATCTACAATTGTTCTTACATTACATATATCATTAATTGAATTCTAGATATCTAAAATTCAATTCTGACTAGTCAGATTTTAATTATTGATATGTCGGCTTGGAATTGTAACTAGTCAAAAAGGAATTGTTGATATCTACAATTGTTATTACCACTACTGATTAAATGTTAAAAGGGCTTGCCATACATCCAGTCTGTATAACTACACTGTATTTACATCATATACTGCCAAATCATTCAAAACATGTGTGTTCGGTCAATCCATGCACATGATAGTGCTTTCTATTGACATTTGATTCTTATCTCTGTTTCTGTGTTTGATATTACATCGCGTAAGTTATCCATACTAATGAATACTAGTAATAATAATATAGGCCTATGCTTATTTGTATCACAAGGTTATTGCCAAATGATATGTTGTATGATCCACCAACAAAAGATGTGTTATTTATACTCAGGGAAGGAATGTGACCACTGGTCAAATGGGCTGGTTTCCAAGCAACAAGGTTCATCCTTTTTCCTCTGTGAGTACTTTTACAACTATTTCATCTTAACCACCTTACAAAATGTCAGATTAAACACCTTTGTCCTATTAATGTACTTCACATTAAAGGTGCTGTGGGTAAGAGTTAAGAGCTATAATTTGAGTGCTATCTGTTAGGAATGTCATAGCCATTCGTCAGCTTTTCTGTATATTAATCAGATGTTTGCATTTTGTATGTAATTTATGTCATGTGTATATGTGTATATGTCATGTTTTTAATTTACAATCCTGTAAATTGTCTGTCACCTTCTTAGAGGCCAGTGCCAAAACTGACGGGCTTTCCCTGGTGAGTATAGTTATGTATTATATAAGTATTATATAATAATAATAATAATAGTTGTAATATGCTGTGAATAGTGTACTATCAACCCACTAATACATTATATAGCTAAAACAAGAATAACATAGTGCTGCTCACTGAAATAAAACCCCATTCTAAATATTATGACATAGCCTGCTGTATTCTTGCTTTCTGCTTATCATTGAATTTGGATATATTTGAGGAGACTGTAGGATATTAAGGTATAATGTCAAAATTGTTCGTAAAATAAAACAAAAAGGTTCTTTTATATATACATCTTTCCTGTTGGATACTTATAGTTTAACCTTTTTACCTAGGGACACTCATACTTGAATACAATTTAATAGTTTTCCTTAACAAATCCTATGAATTAAACTGCCAGCTTCTTTATTTGATGTCAAAGGTTTCATTTTAAGATAAATAAATGTAGCTGAATATCTATCTTTTAAACTAATATGGTTTAAAATCACAACCAATTTTGAAGACAAATTACTGTGAATGTATGCAGAATAACCTTGGACTTTCCTTTTAAAGACAAAATATACCAAAAGTGTGATTTTACTTCTAGGTATGCAGGGAACATGGATCGCACTGAGGCTAAAAACCTGCTGATGTCTCGTTCCGACGGGACCTTTCTCGTCCGACAAAAGGACGCCGGAGAGTTCGCCATTAGCATCAAGTGAGCCACCAGCCGTGGATCTATATGAACGATAGACGCTGTGGAAGATCATTCACACAATGAGCAGCATTCAAAATAGCCCTTGATATCACCATCCCTCATTTAGTCCTCTTCGTCTCTTCTTTCTTCAATAACAGGTTCAACCCTGAAGTAAGGCATATTAAAATCACTTCCATGGAAGGCCTGTTCCGAATCAATGATAGAAAGGCCTTCAAGGGTTTGATAGTAAGTCATTCCACTCTGACAGACTGATATTCATACATACTCAAAAGTCACAAGGATTTTTTTTTATAATCTTTTTCATAAATGTACCTTTCTTTATTTTCTAACTTTCGTCGTCAGGAAATGATTCAATTCTATGAGCAGAACTCTTTAATTGAATGCTTCAAAGACTTGGACACCACACTTGAAACACCCTACAAACAAGCTGAACCAACCAGCACACAGAAAAACACACCTGTTCCAGGTAGGATATATTATCCCACACACACAATGGTTTTAGATCCCTGACAATACACACATCCATTCCTTATGCCAGACTGCACTGGAGCTGACAGCCAGGGTTGTGTGTGGTGTTTGACAGGTGTCGGCAAGCAGTCAGCTGGTATGGTCAGAGCCAGGTATGACTTCTCAGCCAGGGACCGGAAAGAGCTGTCGCTGCGTGAGGGAGACACCATCAAAATCATCTCCAAGAAGGGCCCCAGCGGATGGTGGAAAGGGGAGGTGTATGGACGGGTGAGATGTTTTACATCCATATACAATTTACTACTATTAGTTATAAAGCAGACACTTTTACCCAAAGCCCCTACGACTGAATTCAGGACCGTGTCGTTAAGGAGCAGGTCAGGGGTTTGCCATCTGTTCAAGGATGGACATTGGGGATCAAACCCATAACTTTCGGTCTAGGAGTCAAACACCTTAGCCACTACACTTTCCTGCACTCCATTACAAAAGCTGTTGATTCTCTAAATGTCCTTCACATTCTGCTCTTTTCCCAGGTGGGGCTTTTCCCAGCCAATTATGTGGATGAAGACCATTCAGATTACTGCTGATGTCATCCGGGATGACCAGGGACGGGTGGAGGCTGTTTTTTAAGTGTACGTGTAAAAGTTGCCAATGCTTCCTGGAGCTATGAATACAACTAGTCATTTCGTGTGTATCAGAATAAAGACAAATTGACTTACTCCTATTTGTGATCTTTGTAAGTACCGTCATCTGATAAACCAGGATTGTTGCTTGTGGTTTTAGCAATATGTGATTGCCTAAAGATGATCAAAAGTTTTGAGTAGAAAAGCTTTTGAACATTTGAAAAATAAATATAGGCCAGACCCAAGGATATACAAATAATCAATTTATTCCAAACAATATGAATATCACTGTCCCAAAATCAAAACATTTGTCAAACGGTAAGAATATCCGTCTTTCAAATCACCATGATCCATTGCCTTCCATCAAGGAGCTTTGAATGTAAATCACACTGATGTTGTTTGAATTCAGTATGGCTATTCTTTTTACACCACTTATGATGTTAAATGTGTATTTGCCAATCAGATCTGTGTGTATGCGAGCCTCTGCATATGCATACATGTTGTGTAAACAAAGTTACAGTTGTTTATGCAGCAACGACTGGTGGTCCTTCCATGTTCTACTGGTAATACAACTCTAAATTCATGCCATCGTGGATTTCATCTGCAGAGACAATTGTTAAGTGCAACAGAACAGTATGGAATTAAATAAAAAACATAGCTGGTTCTAAATAAAATTATCATTGTGCCAAATTATCCTAAAATAAGAGGCTTAAAGGATACAGTCTCCCAGCGAAACGTGGTCCTTGAATATGGTGTACCTGTAAAGAAAGAGTTAACTTACACTGTTGCATTCAAAGTTATGTACAATCCAACAGGGTTTACGTACAGAAAACATATACATATGGATAGGTGAAATAATATCAAATAATTTAAAGACACCGTTAATAACAGCAAACCAGCTTACCATTTCTTCAAAACGATCTTGTCCCACCTAGTTCCTGTCTGGGCAGCAATAAGTTTCTTCAGATCTCCAATGGTATCTTCAGAGCTAAGTGTAGTGAGGTTAGGGAATATCTGCATAGTAATAAGATGCACTAAAATTAAGCTGAATATTGGCGTAAATATGTCCCTTATGAACAACAGACAGGAAACTGACGAGTAGTGTGTAATCATAAAATACTGTACCACTGTTCTAATATTCGGTAATGCATAACAATTCAAAACCAATACCAAACATTCATATATGGGAAATGACTAAATGCTCAAAGGATACTTGCACTTTACCCGGACTTTCTTCCCAAGGCGATCGTTGCAAACCACCTCAATCATCTTGATGTGATTGTTGAATGTTTCGATCTAGGAGGAAGTAGTGCAGAACATTTAGTATGAATAATTATCCAGTTACCTTCCTACCAGAGAATGGGGTGTCTGCCTTATTTAAATACAACTTCACCACTTTCAGATTTATAATTTAAGTTATTTGATACTGTTATGTAGTTAGTTAGCTTTAGCGGAGGATATTCACTTTCTATAAGACCATGCTACATAGACAAACCCTCCAAATATGTAATTACTAACGACACATGGCGTTAAAACCGCATGCACAGTTAATAAAAGTATATTGTTATCTGTCCATTAATTACCGACAAAATTTTCTCCGTACGAATGGATTTCTGAAAATCTTTGTTGCTGTCGTAAATCGTTTTAGCGTAGTCTACACCAATGCTACACCAATGAGAGACCTGAACTATTTGATTGGCGTGTTTGAATCGAACGGTGATTGGTTGATATTTCAGGAAAGGGCGATACTGAACCAGAAAACAAATTCTGCCGTAAAGTATTTGTAATTGACGTATATGCTGAAATTGCTCTTTGCTACACACAATCCAGTACACTGAACTATACATTTTTAAACTGATTAGTACTGACATTTAAAAATGGCAGATGACGAGAAGTTACCATCTGGATGGGAGAAAAGGATGAGCCGCAATTCAGGTATTCAAAAATAAGTGGCGCCAACTACACTAGCTAGCTAGCTAGCTAAATGGAAATGAACGGGATGTAGCGTCCAAGCTAGGATGGCAAGCTAGTTAGGATGTGTAACATCATGGTTTGCTGCATTGAAGTGATCAATTGCAATGTAGCTGCATCAATAATTAAATATATGATGAGTGTCCCGCGATTATGTTTTGTTTTGTCGTGGCGTGGCTTTACACATAGGTAGTCCTTGCATACTTAATACAGTTTTCTATTATCAGAGATTATCACATGACGTCATTTTTCAGTGTTATTACTTCATCTAGGCAAACCACCTATCGTGACACAAGAAAAAGGTTAAAGCCGCTTAAACGTGTATATGAAAACGAAATCGTTAAATTGTCTTAATAAAATCTCATTGCCCTATCGTTGTAATTGTTTGTAATTGCCCCACAACTCTTCCAGGCAGAGTTTATTATTTTAACCACATTACCAATGCAAGCCAGTGGGAGCGGCCAGCAGGCGGAGATGGTCATGGCGAGCCAGATAAGGTAAACAATACAGTAAATTTGTTATTCTACCGTGTCCATGCACCAATTGGTGGCAGTTGGCCATTGTAATTGTCTCACCCTTCTTCATTCATTCAAGGTCCGTTGCTCTCACCTGCTGGTTAAGCACAGCCAATCACGTCGTCCATCCTCCTGGCGAGAAGATAACATCACACGCTCTAAAGACCAGGCATTGGATCTCATTCAGAGTACGTCTGGGTAGTCGGTTGATCAAGAATGTGTATGCATGTATAATGTAGATATGATGTTCCACCTGCTCTGTCTCTACCTGCAGAATACATAGAGCAGATCAAGTCTGGCGATGAGGAGTTTGAGGCCCTTGCCTCCCAGTTCAGTGACTGCAGCTCCGCCAAGAACAGTGGAGACTTGGGACTCTTTGGAAGAGGTACATACAAACTATCCTCACCATTGAGATTTGTGCATATATATTGAATAAAGTCAGAATGTTTTGACTGTTCTACTAGCTCGTAACCTAAAAGCACACGCCTAGATATCTGTAAACTGGCGTTTCCAGTGTTACCCAGATTCCGAGTTCTTCAATCCAAAATTCACTGTCATTGAGCTTTTTGAATTCTGAGTTGCCTTCTAACTGGGTGGGGCTCAATCTTACACATTGCAACTTTAATGAATAACATTAACAGACCTCATCTTTTGTTGCAGGACAAATGCAGAAGCCTTTCGAGGATGCTTCCTTTGCTCTCAAAGTGGGAGACATGAGTGGCCCCGTGTTCACAGATTCTGGCGTGCACATCATACTTCGCACCGGTTGAAAAAAGCCACACCTCCTCCCTCACTAACGCACGCATTAACACACACAAACAGATGTACACAATCCTGCCCACTCAGCCCCCATGATGCCCATATCCTGTATGCCATATCTTAATGATACAACCTAAATGATGATGAGAAAAAGCTTGTACTCTGCGTTACATTATTTTTTAAGTTGGACCACTGTAACGGCGTGTGACAAACTTTGAATGTCAATGAACACTAGGCAAAATAACAGATATAAAGTCTGGTATATAGATATACATTTCTTTCCCGCCCAAAATAAGAATGCTTGCGATCCTTTGGAAGGGACCTCTCCCTAAAAAAACTTTTCAACTGCAGGATCACATGAAATTTAGAATGAAACATGTGGGGATGGTTGCATGTGCGTTCATTTAGTATCTTTATTTAGTCTGTTTCTTGCACTTCCAAGTTCTGGCAACCCTTTCCCAGTATTAATCCATGCGCCAAAGTGGTTACTATAGAAGTCTGTCCTGTGCTTGTGGGGAGGAAAATTTGACTAGCTAAAAAGCTCCTGAAAAATAAATTAAGCACAGAATGAATGTCAACCCTGTTATACGCAGTTGTGATTATTTTGACCTGATGGTCACAAAGACAACTACAACAAGCTGAGGGTTCAAATTAAACTCCAATCGATTCTAGAAAAAGTATGTAGTGGTTTGTTTCAATACTTAATTCCACAGTGTTGGAAGTCCTTGTGCCCAAGGAAAAGTACTGTTCAAGTAAGTAATGTTTGCTTTGATTTTTTGTCATTAAAAGGGTCTTGTTTTGTAATTTGTGTTCTGTTTGGGTGATTTTACTTTTGAAAAAGATTCACATTCACAAGCATGTTTATATATATGTGTGTGTGTGTAAATATGAATATACATGTATGTATAATAATGTACATATATGCGTCTATATATGTATGTATGTATATATATATATATATATGTGTGTGTGTGTGTGTGTGTGTGTTTGTTTCCCTGTGTTATACTGCAATTTGTCCTGGTAATCTCACATCCAAGTGTCTCCTCATAGGTTCAAATCCAGACTTTTAAAGTTATAAGGCACTGCGCATTAAGTTAATGCCATATTTTTTTGTGCAACCGTTTTCATGTCCTACAGAGTGGTCTAATGACATCCTTCCCAGACTTTGTCCGTTCTGTAAAAGAAACCCAGCAGAGTAAATACGAACCCCGCAATGAGACAAGATTCCCCCTTCTTCGTGTTGTTTTTTCTTTTACGGGCAAACATTTACTAGAAAATCTGTGTCGGTCACAGACTCCTCGGGAACCACCTAACTAACGGGATCGCCCCAGGAATGTGAAATGCTCCCAATCTCTCACCCGTTATTTTCCTTTACACGACACACGTGCGTCTGTTTAAGTTGCTAGGGCTGCTGACAGCTACAAGATTTCCGTTAGAAGGAAATGATGGAGAGGGAAAGTTCCTGACGCCTCTCCTTTACTGAACAGTCTGGGTCGTTAGCTAATGTGTGACTGCCGCTATTCGCATCTATCTGCAAGGATTTATACTGTAGGGATTTGGTATTTTTCGTGGTTCTGACACTGAGATGTCTCGGGATTGGAAATGCAGCTCCACGCATATATATTGCTCCTTATGGGTAAGAAAACAATATGCTACTGGTCGTGAATGATCGGAAAACCTTTCTGAATAGTTGACTTTGTTGTAAATGCACGTAATGTCATTTTCTTTGGAGCATCCAAGTAATATAACTCTATAGGCTACATTCTATTATGCAAATTGAAAGCTTGAAAAGTTAGGCAAGTTCCAACCTTTTCAGAAGCTTAAAGTTTAGTAATGTTACACTTTTGTATCGGTATTCCGCAGCCAACTATGAACCTATTGTCACTGTAGTATATTTCTAACTGTCATTCCACTCAACATTCAAGAGCATAACACCCAAAACTGCAGTCTCAGCTTCAAGTTAATTTATGGAGATGTCAACTGATAAAATACTGCCACAATAACACTAAGAATGAACCAGCCTGCAACAGAAGTAAAGACGCGTTGTTTGTCTTGCTTGTTTTTGTCAGAAGGTGACCCAATAATCTAGTTACGTTTTTCAGTCATTAAGACCTACAGTGTTAAATATCCCACTGATCACGAGTATTTCATCTTATTGGTACGTTGTGTTTAGTGGTGGTAGATGTTTTTCTAATCTAATTAGTAAAAATACTAACAATGGCATGGGTTCAGCTCCATCAAGCCATAAGTATTCATAATTTCCCTGCTGTTGTCACTATCTATAATACAAGTATCATGGTTTACTGTACTATAGGACAGCATAGCAATGTGGTGTGGAGACTTTGATTTTGTACATACAACTGTGGAAGATTGTGGTTAGACTGTTGTTCTTTCCCTACCAAGCCTTAAATCGTTTAGTTGGAAAGATGCAATCACATTATTGTTGTGTGTGTGTGCGACTGTTTTATTTCCATGTCCCTCACCCTGTCTCTCTCACTTTGTTTTTGTTCCTGGTGATCCAGTTCAGGAAGTTGTGACAAGTTCCTCTGAGTCCAACACCCCCAGTCTGGACTCAACCCAACGCTTTTCCACCACCATCACTTCAACCTCCACCACCAACACCATCACCTTGGACACTACAACTTTGCTTAAGATGGGAACCGGCATCAGAAGTGTACCCCAGAGTGGGCTGGGGGCCGAAGGGGGCGAGGGTCGGCTGTCTTCTTCAGAGCCAGGGAGGGGCATCGCCGCGTGGGCCGCTTTGGGTACCTCCCTCCAGGACCAGGGTTGGTGGCCCCCTAGTCCCAGGGGAGCAGGAATAACCCTGGCTGGGATGGCTGATAGAACCGCCCGGCCTCTTCCTCAGGAAGAAGCGGACAATGGAGCGGATGTGTCTGGAGCTGCTCACATCACCGATGGCCACAGCTTTTCCAGAGAGGACACACAACACAGGCTTTTACACAACACCGCACCACAACACACAGCGACCGAGGCCACGTCGTCATTCTCACCTGGAACAGTTGCTGCGGAAACACCCGTTTCGTTTAGCACACTGCAAAGCGACGCTCTCCCCGCCCACACGGACGGGGAACTGGTGCCAACTACTGCAACTGTTTATATTGCCACCACACACACTGGGGAGCTTGTTACGAACGTGCCCACGTCTGCAGTTATGCAGCTCGCCCCAGAGAGACGTACGGCTGCTACATACCCAACACAAAGAGGCTCCTCTGGGCTCGACCGCGGTGCCCGGCCACCTCCCTCCATTCCACCATCACAACCACCGCCGTCTTTAATAACCTCCCCAGCCAGACCGCGGGGGACTGGTACCACTGTAACTCAACGTGACGGGTCTTCAGAGGACAAGAGGAGCTACGGAGGGAGAGAGACTTCTGCATGGAGGAGGAATCAGCACAGACAGGCCACAGAAAGAGAACCTCCCACTCTGTCAGCTATGGCTGAGTCTTTAAATGCGCAGAGTGAATCTAATTTGAAAGATTTAAACTCTACAGACACATATAGTGTAACTGTTACACCATCCCCTTCGAAAAGACCAGTCTGGGCTAATCAATCGTCAAACACAGACAGCTCTGAGCTGGACAGCTCCATTCAAACACTATCTTCTCTTCCACATGATGGACCAAAGAACTCTTCTGTATATATGGTTCCTGATATTACAGATGAATCTTCAGAAACTGCCTCTACCGTTGGTTTGGAAAACGAGGACATGCTACACACCCTCTCTGCCGACCCTCGTCCAACCGCCACACCTACCAAAACACAAAATAGCACAAACTTTGTCGAGGTCACTAGCCCATACTTAACAACAAACACTTCAGCTCCTGACCAGCCCTTTGTCTTCTCTATCTCCTCGGACCAAACCAAAACCAGCCCTGAAACCAACCACTCTCCCTACTGGACAGCTTCCCCAGACTCCTATGTGGTCTCCAACACAGCAACGCCCTCTCAAAGGGAAGCACTTCCACACTCCACCACTAGCACATCCCTCGTCCGTTCCTTCGACGTAACCATGACAACCGCTAGTGATAAAAACTCTAACGGAGAGGTGGTTCTTGGTGGGAACGACGACACCACGCAGACTCTGCGTCCCAGTGCAAGCACACACACATCATCCCCAACTGGTTCACTGGCCACAACAGTTGGGATGGATGGGAATGGACCCACAGATGTATTGACAGATGGACATAGTGGTACACCAGTGACACCTGTGCAAACAGTTGTGTCTGACACTGATACACCAAATCCCACCGATCAGGATGTGGGTACTGTACCCTTGACGCACACAACCCTCGCTGAACACAGAATGGTGTTAACACATGCATCCACACTTGCTCCAACGCCGACGAACACACACATACGTGAACCCTACCCATTTCCCTCCTCTACTGCTGAAATGTCTCCTACATATAACCGGTTCAGTGACTACATCGGTTCCCCCCAAACCACCCTTTTCTCAAAGACACTCGCAGTCTCCGAGGCGGCTCCGGGAATCGAACCGAGAAGAGGAGAGCGCGACGAAGACCTCTTCTTCATGACATCAGCACCCTCCCAACAGTCCACTCCTCATAGTCTCCCAGCCACACAAACTCCCACAGTCAGAGCTCCAGAGCAGCCCTCCCCCCGTGTGCTTCCAGATCCCAGGCAGAAGCACCACACAGCGGGTACACCGTCCTCCTCATCTCCCCTGTCCAGCCGGAACGTAACCACTACCCAGCCACCAAGGTTTTACATAGTACCTGACCAGCCGGCAGCTTTCAGAGGTACAGAATGGGATGTGTTTGTGTCTAGTCGATCCGTCATGACAATGACAATCAGTGCCTTGTGTCTGAGGCAAAATAGTTTGACAGCCAAAAGTTTCTGGTTTCCAACCGTCCAATCATAGGCATCCCTGAGATGCCTAACCACTTCCTGGTCATTATTGACATCATGTATCTGACTGTAAGATCCTTTGGATAAATATGTCCTTGTGTCAGACAATATAGATATAGAGGAGAGTGGATATATATACATATACATCCTAAAAAACATTTTGTTTTGCTTGTTCATGGCAGTGGAGTCCGTGGAGCTGCTGTTGCAGATCATCGTAGAGGAGTTCAACTCTGACGTTACTACTGACCTGGAAGTGGACATGGAGGCTTGGGTGGGGAAACACACACACACACACACACACACACACACACACACACACACACACCCTACCAGCTCCTGATGTACATGTATCTAAATGCTGCAAGCTGACTTCATATTAAATAGTAATGAGAAGATGTTTCTTTCTCTCTCGGTCCTATAGATAGAACCGTACCTGCTAAAAGCCCCAGGGTACAGCAAGTTGCTGGGGGTCTGGAGCAGGTGAGATAAGGCTGGTGAATTATATAATATATATATCAGAGACAGTTGAATAGTAATCCATTCATTTGACTGGTGTTATTTTCCAGGGGCCTTGTGGTGCAGAGTCTGGTGGAGTTTGAGACCAGAGGGGCTGTGGTGTGGCTGGGTAAGGGGGGTCCTGACTCCCTGCTAGAATGTACAGGACTGGCTCAGGCCGTTGGGGAGGGCCGGCGCTTCAGGGGTTCAAAGGTCACCAACATCACAGTAGGAGGTAAGCATCTCTATGGGCCTTATGTGGCCAGGGCACGGAATCTGTGCAGCTTCGGAACGGAATTCAATGTACACTGCGTTCATCATTACCTTGCGTCAGTTCTGTTCCACCATATATCACAAGTCAACAAAGTGCATTTCCACACATGTCAGACACAAGCGGATCCGGAGAAAAAAGATCAGATGCAGAAAAAGAACAGAGCAGGAATTGCTGTACAGGCTCCGGAGGGCTTCCGCACGGAAACTGTCCCGGTGGACATTGGAGCACTGATTTACATGGGCATGAGTCTGTTCTGGCACACGCACGGATTCCGTACTAGAGCCATACTGTATCTGGTCTTTACACTATTGCTCTGTGCAGCAAAGATGGTGATACGCTCTCATCCAATGCCGGTATTCTTAGTTGGCACTTTAGCAAATTGTGTTTCATTGTATCTGCTAGGAGCTAAATTTGAGCTATTAGTCAATCGGTCAGTGCTAGCACACAACTAGCGGTGACTCACAATAAAGGTGACTAATAAGATATTGTCCTGTGTTCAGTGTTGTCAACTCCTGCTGCATTGAACCAAGCCATTCAGTTTTTCCATATCTGGTAAAAATAATCAAACCATTGTTTTGGTGTGACTCTCTGAGACACCCGTTCAGAGGTAGTCATGTCTGTTGCAGTCCTCCTAAGGAACGGTTAAATTCCTCCACATCGTGCAACATACGTCTCACACATGTGTGGGTCTCTCATGGCCAGGGCTCCAGGGGGCCGTGTGTGACTGGCTGCTGCAATGCTCCGCCGGCTTCCAGTGTGTGTCCCGGCCTGGAGGAGTGAACCACAGCTGCTCCTCTGTCTGCAACCTAGACTACTGCCATCACCATGGGATCTGCACCCACCATCCAGGCCAGCTCCCAGTCTGCCGGTGAGGACACTTGTGTGTATGTATGTGTGTATATAAATATACTCACGCACGCACAAACACACACACACATACTGTAGTCAATCTCCACGGACACATACACACACACACACATTGTAGTCGATCACCGTGGACAAAGACACACAGACATTCTGGTCGGGCCATTCACACACAAACCACTCACAAACACACACACACATGTTCTTGTCAGTTTAACTCTCTACACATAGAACTAAAACCTATAGAAATGTTGTGTGTGTGTGTGTGTGTGTGTGTGTGTGTGTGTGTGTGTGTGTGTGTGTGTGTGTGTAAACAGTTGTCTTGCAGGAGATCACTTCTGGTTCATGGGTCAGAGGTGTGACGTCCGCATGACGCGAGCGCAGCTGGTGGGGGTGTGTCTCGCCGTGCTGTTCGTCATGCTGACCCTGGTGGCCATCCTGGCCCTGGTGGCGGTGAGGCGCTACCGAGCCATGCTGATCCAGGCCAAAGTCAACCAGACCCGGAGCAGGTACACACACACACACACACACCTTTCATTGAGTTCCTGTAATGGAAGTACATACAGAGAAATATGTGAGCTCCTCCGACACGCTTATACTGTGGTGAGCTGGTGGCTACTGCGGCGTCTGGATTACTGGGTGGTCTAAAAAAAGAACAGTGACATAAACACAAAAGACACGCTGATGCGCACACCGTTTCTTCTAAACAAGGCAGTGTTTCCAAAAAGGTGTTTCTGTCAACGTAATACTTAAGTGTAGTTGCTGTAGCTGGAAATCCAAATGCAGATATTTTCTGGTGAAGAAGTTGTATTGAGAACCTGGATTACAAGTGACTCAAATCTGAAATGCTTTGACATTAGATTTACAGAAGGGGAAATATTGAACTGAGGCCAAGGAAAGATGTGGAGGAGAATTCAGAAGCACTTAGGTAAAGGCAACAGCGGTGCTAAGAGAATCCGACAGCACTTACACTAGGCTACGTCATTATGCGACGGTGCCGTTGTGAAACTACACAATGTTCCAAAGATGGATAACTAAAAGGGCATTTTAGTTATTTCCCCCATGCGTTTTAAGGCTCATTCATACTTTCGTAACCGTGCTGTTTCACGCAGGTTATATAAACGTGGACAACACAGTGAAAAATGAGACTTTATTACTACGGTGGGAATTGAAATATAAAAAAAGATCCCAATTAATATGATTGTAGGAAAATAATCACGTTGTTTTAGTGAATGAACGAAGGGTGCGTCATTTAAAATGTTCCTGCAGCAAGGAATTGTGGGATGGCATTATCTCCTTTCCTTTCCTGTGCAACATATGCAAAAGGAGATAAGAAATGAAGCATTGAAGTACCTTTCCTTCCTAAGAGAACCTGAACAGCTCTTTTCATATACTTCAATTTCATTTCAGTCAGTTAGGAACCTTCCTAAGCAAAAAGACTATCTGACCGAAGCCCCTGACTACATGTTGCAACACTTGTAATTACAATAACCTCCACAAGATGTCACTGTAATGCTCCATCTCTTACCGAAATGGGGGTAACCAAGATCGGATATTGTAAAACATAAGTAATTCCATAAACATGCAAGACAAATAATTTAAGTGATTATTGTACGTTTTGGACATTACAATAATACATAGCTACATAATAATACATGGTAGTACAAGTAATAAAGCAGTAAAGTAATACATACATTCTAAACCAAAAAAAATAAAATTATATATATAAACATATTGTGTGTTTTCTATGTATGTGTGTGTTTACGAATGCCTGTGTTTATGAATGTGGGCATGCAAGCTATCGCAGGTTCAATCATTTTGACGAGCTGTCGGGTCGGTTTTGGCTTCGATCGACGGCAGGTTCTGCTGATTCGCTGGACAACCACGGCTTCACGCGCTCCGACGAGTTGCTACATCTGCGGGCGCTCGACCGCACCTGCTGTTACCACGACGACACATTATCTCTGGCATCCACCTGCCCCAGCAATGGAACGCGTATACATACTGTGTTCCCCCACAGGTATGCACACACCCAGCCACTGCTACAATGCGCCTAACTTTGGTATTTAAAGGGCCTACCCCTGTGCTAGCAGGATAACTTCCGCCTACGAGTTTCACAGAATGTGATCTGAGCAGCTGTGGTTTGTTTTACAAAAAACGGACACATTGGTTTCATATGCGAAGGGTGTTAAATGTTGTCAAAACCAACCTCACACTCACTTGAGCCTGGTGCGAAGCCAACAGAAATATTATTATTTTTAAAGCGTTTTCAGCCAGTAGTAGCAGACTTATTCTGTTTTACAGATAATTTACTTTATACAGTTTATTCAAAAAATATCACAGATGTTCACCAAAACTTTTTCGAGATCCCATGGGAACCGTTTTCAACTGAAAAAAGTGATCTGAGGGTTTACTTACCCTTTAAACAAGGTTCTAATGTAGTATTTGTATCAATTAATATTTGTACCGTGACATAGACTATATATGCTTTATCATCTAATAGCTTATGTTCTGTTGCCTCTGCATTAAATATACCTGTGTGTGAGTTTATTTTTTTAAATATTTGTCTGGCCATATGTTTGTCACAGACATATACACAACAACAATACCAATACAAACAATAGTAGCTGAGCACCAGAATACAGCTCTGTAAAGTCTAGTACAGTCAGGCATGGTCTAGAATCATCTCCTCATCCAACCTAAATAATGGATCACCAAAACTATTAAGTCAGACTGACCACTGCAAATTTACCACATTTCCTTGACTCCTAACTAGTGTTGCGACCTGGTGTACCTTGAGGCCAGGTTAGGTGTGCCATGAAATTGGTTGGAATTCATATTCCTGGCACCGGTTGCAAAAACAGTTCCTGTTTCATTAGTATTTTACTATTTATAATTATATTTACCGGTTATATGAAATAACTTTTCACAATCTTCTGTGTTCGAAATGCTGCTAAAATTGCTCATAACATATCCTATGGCTTATGTGAATTTCTCTAAATCATTCCCTACAAGTTGGTGAGCCTTGAATATCGTGTGTGAGTGTCCGCGTGCATGCACACGTGTATATATTTAATTCAATTAATTTGTGAGAATGTATTTTTTTGCATCTGTTTCTTGCTTGCTGACTTGACTGTGATCACATTGGTGTTTCTGGGTAAGTCATTGTCCTGTCCTTCCCTTGGTGTGCAGCTCCCACTATGGTTGGAGAGGAAGTGAGCTGAGCATGGTGGACTGTGTGTTGGACTCGGGGAAGGCCAGTGATCTGTCGGTCTGCAGTTGGCCCGTGGAACCCATCCATTGGACCCCGTTCCCACTGTTACAACAGCTGGCTTCACACAGACCTACCACGGTAGGTGTGTGTGTGTGTGTGTGTGTGTGTGTGTGTGTGTGTCCGCGCACACAAATGTCTAGAGTGAAAAATATGCTCAGAGATCCTTCTGGTCTTTACTATGGACTTGGATTATACTGTAAATATTTGTTTTGTGTTACACTCCGCACTATCCAGGTGAGGGCGTCAAGGACACGCTCTTATTGTGAAGGCATGGAGCTCGTAGACATGGGAAAGAGCTGGACAGCTTAATGTACTAAATGCATTGACTCAAGAATACACACCATCCCACACACGCATACAAAAGATCCGTTGTAACTGACAAACTCATTACTTTATTTTGAGATTCCAATATTAATAACTTTGATAATAAAATGATTTAAATATATATATATATATATGTATAGTGTTGATTTATTATATTACAAAGTCTGTCCTGGTATTTCTTTAACAGATTCTTAACAAAAAATTACTAATTCAGGGAAACCAAAACCTCACTGCTCTTGAGTAACTGCTTGTCGCCTTTCATGGCTGCAAAGGCCGTTGGTGCGTGATTGTGGGTGTGTGTGATGCAAAATATGAAGTGGTTTGATTGGCTCAACAAAGCTATACAAGTATATATAAGTAATGCAGTGTATTATTATACACATCACATCCATCAAACTTTCCCCAGGTGAAGTTAAAGAGAGGTAGTGATTGTTAGACATTCATATGAAACATAAAATTATTTGCCTTATTTTTTACTTGTTTTTCATGTTTGACATTATTTACATATGAACAGATAGCCATTTCAAATAATGGCACTACTATTCATTTACATAAACATGTGCAACACCCTTCATGTGACATGATTTGGCAACTGAAAGATATACAAATAAAAGAAAAAAAACTGACAAAATGTACAATCACAGACAAACATAGGGCTGGTGTCAGGCAAGGGAATGGGATAGGGAGAGGTCTATCTAAATTGAAACAAATTTCAAACAGTTTTACATTTTCTCATAGCTACACAGGCATATGCACTGGCCACGCCTTCTATCCTCTGGTCTCACAACTCTGTTTATGGAACTCAATTGGAAGGGATTGATGGGGGGAGGGATCAACAGAGGGGTAGTACACACAAGGCCAAAATCACACACTCTTGTGGCCGCTGTCCTGGTTAATGAGCAAGTGACAATCAAAAAGGAAATAGGATAGAGGACGATAAACATGAAGTAAGGTGTGGCGATGAAAAACAAAGAGAGGGCGAGAGAAAGGAGAAGGGGGTGGGTAATGCAGTGGAGGTACCTGTATGTGTCTTCTTCCATATAAGGTATTATGCTCTAGTCAGAGCTGGAAACCAGTTCTGAAGAGTTTCTCTGACTCTCCATTTGAACAATGCAGGGAGGAAGTTTGTGTGTGCAAGTATACACACACATTCACACTGCAAAGCACGATCACAATGTTAATCATCCAGAATAATGTTTATGTTAGAGAAGTATCATTAGCTTAGACCCGTTTTGCTTTTCTATCAAGTTATTGATAGTTCTTGATCAAGCTTGGATTTTATGATGGGACTGGGATATAAAAGAAAAATATAGTTTCAAACAACATCACAGTCACTGTCCTGAAAGACGAAGAGATTCATTCATTTCCTCTGATCGGTCACATGATCAGAGCTGAGCATTCTTCCCCCATGTGACCTACTCCAATATCTCCTTATATGGACGTCGTCCAAAGGATCTCTTAAAGAGGTGGCTGTCCACAGGCACGTTTGTGTGTGTGTGTGTGTGTGTGTGTGTGTGTGTGTGTGTGTGTGTGTGTGTGTGTGTGTGTGTGTGTGTGTGTGTGTGTGTGTGTGTGTGTGTTTTGGGAAAGCCTAGACTGATAATTCCCCGATTAGCAAATTATTCCCATCTATGTAATATTTCTACATGCTCTCATTCAACATATGTCAAGGAGATTGTGTGTGTGTGTGTGTGTGTGTGTGTGTGTGTGTGCGCATGTGTGTTTGTGTGCATGGGTGTGTCTGCTTTTTTGTGTGTTTGATCCATTATGGTCACTTCCTGTGTGTGAGCGCTGTGTAAAGTGCACTTCCTGCCTCTCCTGGTAGGCTGGATCTATATGTCCTTATTTGGAACCCATACTACAGTGGGAATTCTCTTAGTAAGGTTATGGGCAAAGTCTACTGCCCTTATTGAGCCAAAACATCATCCTTACCCCACCCAGAAACCCATGTTCAAGTAATCATTGAGCTTCGTACAGGGCTTACTTCTGTCATTATTCTCCAATTTAATGTTATGCTTGTAAATGCATTGTAAATATAAGCCTTTCACTCCATTTGTACCACTTTGTATGTGACAAACAAACTCAAACTTGTCAATTCAGGGGTTCAACTGTGTATGTACGATGGTGTATGGGTACATTCACCTGCACGTCAACCTATAATTAGGCACGGTAGAGTGTGTCTGCATTAAAAGATGATTATCTTTGTACCAATCTATGGACTAATACAAGATGAGTCACTTCCTTCTGTCAGTGACAGGTAGCATGACACATGGCACACATGTGTCACAATGTGACCACAGATGTCATGATTTTCACCTACACAAGCACCACGAAGGGGAAAAAAATATTGTTACACCCAGTACAGCTGACTCACTGATTGAGGAAGGCAAGATTATACTCAAAAGATGGCCAAGAGAGGAACAGTCTGACTAGTGATTGCGGTAACCCCCCCCCCAATCACTGTCACAGTGTGTGTTTGTGAATGTGAATGAGAGAGAGAGAGAGAGAGAGAGAGAGAGAGAGAGAGAGAGAGAGAGAGAGAGAGAGAGAGAGAGAGAGAGAGAGAGAGAGAGAGAGAGAGAGAGAGAGAGAGAGAGAGAGAGAGAGAGAGAGAGAGAGAGAGAGAGAGAGAGAGAGACTGATATGCACTTTCTGGCTGACTGCCTATGGGTACAAAGATGAACTTGAGATTCTTTCAAAATATGTTGGCTTTCATGCAATACATTGATGTTGATATGGATGTTGCAGTCATTACATGTTATACAGCATTGTACTTTGTATTTGATTTGTCTCATAATCCCGTAAGGGATGGGTCACAAACATATGGTAAGACACAAACATAAAGATTAGTTATTCATTCATTTGTTATAAAATGCAACACAGATTGCCAATACTGTGCAATGCAATGCAATGCAATTGAATGAACCTTGATCAACTATGTTACAGCGGAGTGAGTAGAGTGTCACACTACTCTCCACAGTTGTTTGTGTTTCAAAGTGAATTGGATGATTCATTCTTACTGAGTAGGCTTTTACAATCAAGATAGACACATCAACCCTTAGCTATAAATTCATAAATTATGTTATCAACATCTGACCACTAATAGATTAATTCTGAGTGATTCCGGAATTCTGAAATGTATTTTCCCTAAACATAAATAATGATTTGGTGCACATTTTCAATTATTATCTATTATTGCCTTTTAAGTATAATATTTGACGAAACACTGAAGAGTTTGTCCTATATTTTGTATAGTCAATGATAGGTAAAATTGTCTACGGAGATGCTTTCCTCTTGTCACGACAGACGACACGACCCACAATTTAAATGCGCCACACCTAGTGGACGCATCTGAACCAATCAGGAACCGCTGTGGGTCAAGTTTGCCTTTTATGGAAAGGGGCTACGACAAGAGTTCCCATAAAACCCTGCCGTTCACTCTTCATTTCAGTTCACTTGTGACATTGCATTAACAGGCTATCTACTTTTTCTCCCGAGCCACCGAGGCTATTAACTCAACCCAACACAGGTAAGAAATCGGCAGTGTTTCCCCTCGAAATTATTTCAGTTAATCGTTTGTTTTTGTCGCTATTTTGCCAACAATGGTAGCCTTCTAAACTAAAGCTTTCGACTGTTTAACTTCATTAGTTAAAGCAACCGGTCAGTCTTTTATGTTAACCGAAACGTTCTGGTGGTTTACTTTTGTAGCAATTGTTTCAAATCTAACCAAGTGCAGTATAGTCTCAGGCTGACATTGAGTTCATTGATGGAAAGAATGACTGACCTGCTTCAAAGATGTAGTGGAAGCTGGCTTCTTGGGTGTTACAATTGTCATTTGTATCCATAACTGGGTTCGGCTTGTGATAAGCTTTCCGGTTGTGAACGTGTGATGAGTGTATATGTAGCATATTGTTATGAATTATTGGAAGCGTTATGTATGTTTTACTGGCAGATGTTAGGACGTGTAGTATTTGTATAGTAGGGCTTCTTTAACGCTCACAATGTAGAGGAGAAGATATGGGGATGGATGGACTGCCAACCGTGATGCCATCCTTGGCTGCTCTCGCTATTTCCTTATATGGCAATGGCGAGACCAAGTATAAACAGCCTTTGTGTAACTGCACTTTACAGCGGTCTCGTTCTGCAACACGGATGCGACATCCAGCGTCTATTCTTTTGAATCAGAGTTGTGTAAAAGGAACGAGCCAGTATATTTACTTTGGAACATTCTCCCCATTCCCTCTTTTAGACATGGAAGATGATATCGCTGCCCTCGTTGTTGACAACGGATCTGGCATGTGCAAAGCTGGCTTTGCTGGTGATGATGCGCCACGTGCAGTGTTCCCCTCAATTGTTGGACGCCCAAGACATCAGGTAAACTAACGTTACATTCCCACCGCGTTGAATCGACTGAACACAATCCCTCTGGCTCTATATTTGACTGTACAATTTTAAACTTGTGTTTTGTCTTTTTTCTACTTCAGGGTGTGATGGTTGGTATGGGTCAGAAGGACAGTTATGTTGGAGATGAGGCACAGAGCAAGAGGGGTATCTTGACTCTGAAGTACCCCATTGAGCATGGTATCGTCACAAACTGGGATGACATGGAGAAGATCTGGCATCACACCTTCTACAACGAGCTCCGTGTAGCCCCGGAGGAGCACCCTGTCCTGCTCACAGAGGCTCCCCTCAACCCCAAAGCTAACAGGGAGAAGATGACCCAGGTAACCAGCACCTTCTCAAGTCTGCCTTCACCCCTTTAACTTTCCTGTCCTCTGTAGCCTTTCTGATGCTGACTCGGTCCCCTGTTCAAACATTCACTCTCCAGGTTTCCTCTTTTCTGAGCTGATCGTTCAAGTAAGATCCAGGGTTATATCTCTGCACTAATGTGAAAGTGTTGGAAAATAGTAAATGCATGGTTACTGCAAATTTCAGCCTTGCAATGTTAACCAAGTGACTAAATAAATGTTAACCAAGTGACTAAATAAACTGACCGCATGATGTAGCGGTTTGGAGTCTTAATTGCATTGGGATATTAAACAGACTTGTTAAGTCTGTGAACCAGACTCTGGTGAATCCAGTTAATCATGTGGCATTTTGAAACAAGTACATTTTGTTTTCACTAAGGGTGGGCTTTTGCATACTTGCCTGACCACTTTGCAGACGGGACTAACCGGCACCTCTTTCTTGCAGATCATGTTCGAGACGTTTAACACCCCAGCCATGTACGTGGCCATCCAGGCTGTGCTCTCCCTGTACGCCTCTGGCCGTACCACAGGTATCGTCATGGACTCGGGCGATGGTGTCACCCACACAGTGCCCATCTATGAAGGGTATGCCCTCCCCCATGCCATCCTCAGGTTGGACCTGGCTGGCAGGGACCTCACAGACTACCTCATGAAGATCCTGACCGAGCGTGGCTACAGCTTCACCACCACAGGTAGGCGCCAACCTGCAGCAGAGAAGCGGGATATTTGGTGATGAGTAAAAACGTTGTCTCGCAACACTTGTTGCCCTGGCTAAAATTATGATTGCTCTTGCCCACAGCCGAGCGTGAGATTGTGCGTGACATCAAGGAGAAGCTGTGCTACGTGGCGCTGGACTTTGACCAGGAGATGAACACTGCCTCTAGCTCCTCCACCCTAGAGAAGAGCTATGAGCTTCCCGACGGTCAAGTCATCACCATCGGCAATGAGCGGTTCCGCTGTCCCGAGGCCCTCTTCCAGCCCTCCTTCCTCGGTAAGGCAGAGGGACTATAGCTACAAGGGATGAAGATTATTATTTATTATTATTATTGGGAGTTGACCCACCGCTGTACATCAAAGGGTTAAACAAAATTGCACTACATGATCTTGATGTTTTTACCTCTCTCCAGGTATGGAGTCTTGTGGCATCCACGAGACCACCTTCAACAGCATCATGAAGTGCGACGTCGACATCCGAAAGGACCTGTATGCCAACACTGTGCTGTCCGGCGGCACCACCATGTACCCCGGCATCGCCGACCGCATGCAGAAGGAGATCACCTCTCTGGCCCCTAGCACCATGAAAATCAAGGTAAACCCAGTTTCCCGTCAGTGTTGGCTAGTTTGGCAGTCAAGACTGGTTTCTTCGTTTTTTTTATTAATGTTTTTGTACTTTATCTAACCCGGTTCTTCTCTACCCTTCTAGATCATCGCCCCACCAGAGAGGAAGTACTCTGTATGGATTGGAGGCTCCATCCTGGCCTCCCTTTCCACCTTCCAGCAGATGTGGATCAGCAAGCAGGAGTATGACGAGTCTGGCCCCAGCATTGTCCACAGGAAGTGCTTCTAAATGAACTGATCCCTCTCCTGCTGCTCTCCATCACACGCCCTACACACAGACAACTATGGTTCTGCACATGCCTAGCCCACTATGTGTGGGCAGAGCCTTGCGCAATGCCCCCTCCCCCCCCTGCTAGTTTACCTCATCGCTACGGTACCGTATCCCAATGGGGAGATTGCAATAGGGAGTGATCTTGATTATCCCTGTGTGTGAGGATTATAATGCCTGTTTGTCGGTCATCCCAGATGTTTGTTTACCACCTTATTTGCCTCTATGAAGGTTCATTCCCTGGTTGGTGCTCTGCCCAACAGTTCTCTATAATTGATATGTAAATTATGTAATCTGAAACTTGTTTTGTATGTTCAGCATTAAGATGCTTGTTCCAGCTGGTCATATACAAAAGTTGATGCTTGTACCTTGTCTGAAGATGTTGTGTGGGTGTGTTATGCCTCTGCACATGAAGAATGAATACAAATAAAGAGCACATGTCTGAAAAACGAATCCCTCTTCTCCCCCTAATTTTTGTGTTTGAACACTTTGCCACATGCGTTTCAAGAACTCTACATCTCACCTGTTGGCTTGTTAAGTAAACTGCTGCACAGCATAATGTTGGCCCTGCCTGCCAGACGTAAATCTGGTTGAGCCAATTGGGTGTACAAGCTGCCACTTGTCTCCCTAGCAATTACTAATATTTGGCATCACAGTCCTTTGCCCCTTCCTATGCCTTGATGGCCTATTAAATTGTAATGTTTTCTTTAGTCAAAGTTTCCATGGCATGATCATGAAAAATGTCATCCCATCAAAGGTTCACCTAAAAGTAAATATTGCAGCGATGAACGCTTAAACTGAACTCTAATCTATTTTAAGGTGAGTTATGCTCTGGTAGGCAACAGTTTGAACATAATCTAGGCCTACTTGCTGCCCTCCATTGCACGTTATGTACATTTATTTGAGATATCGTATGGAAGATAAATGCAAAATACTGTTAACAGAGTATTTAAACGGACATTTCTGGAGGATAGTGCAAAACCTCCACCGATCCATTACAAAGCATTTACTATTTATATTGCCTCATTGGAATTGCATTGTCAGATAAGTCCACAGTTTGAATATCAGCGGTTGAAACCATGATTATGCGGGGCGCTGGGTGGGCTCGTAACTTACATACAAGCTGAGGCTACCGTTATTTTGATACCGTTTTAATGATACGACTATGATCCCTGGTGGATACTACATCCATGGGCTACCCGTCCTTATAATAAATCCATGGAGATTGTCAGTACCCGATCCGCTGAAACCCAATCCACCGGCCGGCCCGACGCATGCGCGGGCATCTATTGCCTTGTCAGGAAGTGTGTCCGTTTCTGAAAGTCTTCCGAGTTTCCTATTTACCAGCAGAGGATCCAATGCATATTTTACAGCATCTATATGCACCTCCGTAAAACTTGTATTTATCACTGTATATTTTCCGTATAAGGATGAATTCGACTATAACGGAAACGCTGGGAAATGTGGACCACCCGCGCGTACAGGTCTGTTTTGTTGACAATAAAACGGCTTGGATTAGCTACTGCTAGGGTTACTTACAAGCTAATTTTAGCTATCATGTTGGTGATTTTGCCAGGCTGTATATTACTGTTATTGGAGATAACGTGCTCACTTAAAACGTTGAAATGCATTTAGTTGATAACTTGCAATCCCTTGTGAACAAATTAATTGATATACACATTATGCCATTTTTTTGTTGTCAAACTAAACTACATTAGCTCATGTTAAACAAACTTTCATCAGTTTCTATCTTCTAAAAATACATGGACCTGGAACATCTCTCATCGCAGATAGATGTACCTGGCGATCACTGAAACATTTATGAATAGCATACGTCAACTGTCTTGTTATCCTATTATAATAATAATAATAATTATTATTATTATCCCATCTTGTGTATGTTTTGTCTTTCCTAGGACCACTGTGAGGAAGATGTGATGTCCTCTGTTGGAATTTCCAGCCTATCTGACGAAATTGTACTATGCATCCTCCACTATGTTCCTGTGTGTGACCTATTGCTAAATGTGACACGTGTCTGCCGCAAGTTGCGTGTGCTTTGTCACGATAAGACCCTGCTGACACATGTTTGTCTATCAGAAGAATACACGGTAGGCTTTGTATTTATAATGACATTTACACTTTACTGAACCAACATAAAGTACAAATAAACAAATGTAGCCACAACTTGCACTGAAAGACATATGGCATTGTTTAGGTACTATTACATTCCTTTGTTATGATTCTTTGCTTCCAGGCCAGTGATCTATCATTCAGGCACGTGCTGAAGCAACTAGCCAATCAAGTGCAGTCCCTCAGTCTGAGCGGCTGCTATTGGCTCTCTGGCTCCACTATGGAGCATCTCGCTCGCTGCCGGGCTATCAAACGGCTCGACCTCACTGGTTGTCGACTGACCTCCCTTCGACTCTCCCGCCTCCTGGAATCCCTTTCTTGCCTCAATTCGCTCTCTTTTGATGTGGCCCCTGGCTTCAACTCAGCACAGCTGAGTTCTGAAGCTGTTGATTTGCTGAGCCGCCTGTCAGAGCTGAGACAGACACTCCTCACTCCCAGTTATGGCGTGGTGCCCTGCTGCTCCCAACTACGCAGGTAACCATGGCAACCTCTGGCCTTTTTTTATCGGAGGCAGGGCGAAGCTTACTGGGTTGCTCAATCAAAGTTAAACATGAGGCATGTTTCCTGTTCCAGCGACCATACCAAGTTTTGTGTGTGTGTGTGTGTGTGTGTGTGTGTGTGTGTGTGTGTGTGTGTGTGTGTGTGTGTGTGTGTGTGTGTGTGTGTGTGTGTGTGTGTGTGTGTGTGTGTGTGTGTGTGTGTGTGTGTGTGTGTGTGTGTGTTGTGAACAGATTAGCACTACAGTTTGATATCCCAGATGTGACCAGAGAGGGCATTAGTGTGTGCTGCCAGTTAATGGTTGGCCAGAGCAGTGTGCCACATTACCAGCAGCTGGAGGAATTCAGTGCAAAACTGGCACCTGGAGAGGTGAGTTTGTGAATTAACCCATTGCATATCATTAACTATACAGTATAATTATCTGTAATTAGCCATTCCTGTCGGTGTTTCCAGGTAAACCAGACCCTGCTCCTTCTCTACCTAGCTGTGTTCAGCGTTCACGTTCCAGAGCGCCTGCGAGTCTTCCTGGTGTCTATTCCCGGCCCCAATCCTGCCCACTGGTCGGCCGCAACCCCATTGGCCCGCTGCTTGGGCAACCACAGCAGCCTGGAGGCACTGCAGCTCCCCCGCTCATGGTGGGACTCCATGTCGCTAGAGCAAGCGCTGCGGGGGAACAGCCCCAAGCATCTCAGCTTCAGCCGCTGCCCAGCGCTGTGGACGCAGGTCTTACGGTCTCTGCTCGAGGGCGGGGTCAGAGATGCCGCGCGACTTGTCAGCCTCAATCTGAGCGCGACGAGCCACAGCCTCTACCCGGAGAGTAGCGGGATACGCGGGGGCGAAGATCACTTGGTCGCCGGGACAATGAGCCGACTGGTGAGCGTCTGTTCAAACCTCCAACATGTCAACCTGATGCACAGACACTACCATCACGAGAACACACCAGGACTCGACGGGGAGCCCCACCTCTGTGCCAGCTTGTCCCGACTACAGTATGTACGCTCCCTGGCTCTGCCCGCCTGCGCCCTCTCCGACGGATGCAACACTCACCACAGCTCCCCACACACAAGCCCCTCCTCTTCCCTGCTACGCGGCTTGAGGAAAGCTCCGCGGGTCGGACTCCAAATATACAAGCCGTCCGAGTCCGAGCCATCGTTACCGAGGGACAGCACCTCAGGACTGGCGCAGCTGTTGTCTGGCTGCCCCTTATTGGAAACCCTCGAGCTGATCGGCCCCGGGTTCATCTCCACGCTCCCCCGCCTGGAGCCGTGCACGCGGGCCTGCATAGAGCCGCGCGGTATGTGCGCCTGGGCTCGGGGCGTGGGAGACTCGCACGTAGCGGCGCTGCAGGTTCTGCCCAGGCTGCGGCGCCTGACGCTGGCGGGGCTGCCGGGGATTCTCAAAGGGACGGGGCTGATACCGGTGGCCAAGCACTGCCCAAATCTCCATGCTTTATCACTGGCCAATCTGGGCTCCCTGAAGACAATGAATTACACTGCGTCGCTGCTGGACACACTGCGGCTGTGCACACAGCTGCAGGAGCTCAGGTTAGCGATGCGGTGGTGTGTCCAGCTCTGAATGAATACAAGCCAGGTTGTTATGTGCTATTTAGCCAATTAAATTAGTTGTGGTTCATGAATGATTTATTTCATGACTTATTTCATGTTCAGCAAGCCAATACATTTGTATTCTTTTGCATGTTATCTTTTTTATATTTCATGCATTGAAAAGGAAATGGCAACCAAGCATTTCACTGCACACTGTAAAAGTTTGAATATGTGTGAGCTTAAGAATGTTTGGCCTTAGTATCTTATTTTTGTTTTCTAGAGGCAACTAACTTCTTTTCTGTCTGTAGGTTAGAGCAGCCTTACCTGAGTGCCAATGCATCGTTCTTTGAGGCTCTCTCCTGCTGTTCCCGTCTGAAACGCCTCTGCCTCATTTCACGCAGTGGAACTTTTGACCCCGTTGCCACGGAAACCTTTGTGGCTAGCTGCCTCAGCCTTTGCGTGTGCCACATATTTATGGGTGGGACCTTGGTGGCCTGTCGCACGCTACAGAAGGCGTTAATTGACAGGTCAGTGTGCTGTTGGTAACGTTTTCTTTTTACATAGTGAGAACCTTCTCCATCAGCATGTCTATTTTGAACTTGTCGAGAGATGCAAGAATAAAATGAAAGGACAATTTATTTTCAGTTGGTTCTGGTACACCAACATATTTCTAGAAGCACATTTTTGACAATTTTCATGGAAAAACTATAGCCAAAGAAACCGTAAACGAAGCGATTCTATTCTTAGTTCTAATCTAGTTCATGTACATTCAGGTTTAGAAAGCGCTATACTGCCACCTTGTGTACATGTTACGCGACGTGACGTAGGCACTCTGCAAGACCTGTGCTGCGGACATGGACCTTCTTCTGAAGTATAAACCAGGCTTAGGTTATCTGCTCACGTCTCAAAGGTGCTGTAGGTTAGATTTGAGAGCAAAAGAGAGTGAGATTTAGAAAACAAACCAAAACGTCCTGCTCCCTTCCTCCATACTGTGATTGACATGAAATATGGATTCCCTGAACCAATCAGGGTGCCTTCATTGATCAGGAATGAGCGGTGTGGTCTAAAATCGAACAGCAGTCAATTCTCACAGCACATTTAGCTCACTAAGAGCTGATGCTATTCCATATCTAACAAATAACACTCAGATAATAGCTCTTAAATCTTACCTACACCACCATTAACCCCTCTGTTCTCTGCCAGGTATTCAGCTGAGCGGCCCGCCCTGAGTGTGGTCATCTTCCCACTGCAGCACGAGGACCTGGCACTGGTCATCAGAGACACTCCACTCACCCTCCTGGATAAGATAACGCTGTTCCAGAGCCGCGTGGCCCAGACCCCCCTCCTAACGCCCTGGTGACACATCTCTGTGACCTGCTGTTGGCTGAACTGTCAAAGACACGGCTCTCGGCATGAATGTGGTCAACAGCCGTTTCAGGCGTTTGGATCCATGCCCTTCCATTAAAAAAAAAAGAATAGTTCCCAATGGCTCTGTCAAAGAGTTTGAAATGTGCACGGCTGAATGACATGTTTATTGTTACCTGTTCTGATAAAGCAAACAATCAAAGAAACGTATAAGTTGCAGTGTATTTCAGCTCAAGTGAAGCGTGGTTGGAAATGAGTAATGATTTAGTGTTTTTGTTCAAGGACAATTTGGTGGCGAAATGAGAATTTTTAACATTATTAAAAAGAAAATTATGTCTCCAATTACTAGAGCACCGTTTGCAACAAAGAATTTATCTGCATTTGAATTGCACATTAAAATGGCAAATTCTACATTTAAGGTGCCATAATTATGAAATATGGGATGCTTATTTTTGTTTACTGACTACATGAATAGATGTTGTATACAACGTTGTAATAAACTATAATAGTTGTGAACATGTCAATGTTTTCAATCTTTTTGCAACATTTTGACCTTGCACTACATTTTAGTAATGTAAACATGTAATGTAATAATGAATATATTATGAAAGATGTTCACGCATTTTAAGAACAAAATAAAAAAAGCCTTAGCTGGCTTTGTGATATATTTTATTTAGAAAATACAGTACTGTTCATTATGGAGAAAGAAAATATCTTTGAACTTAGTTGAACTGTATTCAAGTTACATTTTACCCTGATAGACAAACCCTCATTTTTTCCAGACAATAACAATTGTTCTCCCTTCAGTGCTTTCAGTTTTAAATCCATTCAGTCTTCATTGACAAAACAACCATTCTCTCTTCACTTAAGATCACACAGCTCAGCCTGGTCTGCAACCCACAACCCAGGGTAGAGGGGACTGAATGAAAGTGGTCTGGACTCTGGATGAGGCTCAAAGTGTCGTCAGAAACACTAGAAGGCCAGAACACCTGCGCTGTGATCCAGATCCACGGCAACTCTTGAAGACTGAGGCTCCGGCACTGAAATCTCAACATCATTGTGGCGGAAAAACGTATCGTTTTTATTCAAATCCAAACTCTGTCAGGGCGGTTCTCTAAGTTCCACACTCCTGTTTGCCTGGAAAAGAGACAGCTCTCTGTATGCTGTGTTCGGGTCAAGTGTGAGGTGACGGTAATCTGGGAGGTTAGTGGAGGGAGTCTTGATCGGAAAAATAATTGCAATGATGCTTGTATAATTAGATTTTTACTCTAATTTACTTTTGTCCATTTAGTTTATTGTTGGGAAGATTTACAGGAACTATGGGCTTACCAAGATTATTGTTGCATTTCATCGTCATGAAATTGTGTACATTTCTGTGATTAAGATTTTTGTGTTGGTTGACAATACCAGAGACAGCGCAAAAAGACTCACATTGTACAAACTCAGTTCTGGTCTTGAGCTCAAGTGGCAATTCAACCTCAAATTGATTCACTACAAGAATAAACAAAGTGAAAAAAGATGAATAGACATTAAAATAGGCTAAGGATAACGTAACTTTTTTTTTAAATGTTTTTAAAATGCAATGATTATTTTGTGTTTTTCGGACGGAAGCAGGGTATTCTGTGTAAATTAAGGACATTTTGTAATTCAACGTATTACGTGAGCCCATTGCCGTACAAGACAGTGACAAGTTATTTTAGCCACTAAAGGTTATTTGAGTCACTGTCCAGTCTGTGACAGAGAATTTTTTTTTAATTGTAAAACATTGTGAAAGTACAAACTGCGTTCTATCTGTGACGCTCAATTTATTCTAAATCAGAACAGGCTATTGCGATGGGAAACACGCACTTTGACTCACCTCAGATCAGGGCCTATCGGCGCTCCGTTTCATAGTTATATGATGTGTAGACATCTAGTTCCTATAGTTTAAGGAAGATAATCCCTTTACGACGATAACTACTAGACACTACTTGAAGCGTATCCCTTACGACTAAACTACATCTTTAAAACTAACTAATCCAATTCTTCTGGTTGTCCTCCTATGACCAGTGGCAGAAATGAGCTGTTGGCAATTTGGCAGGCATACTAATCAATCTATCATAAGAGGGTTGTCAAACCATAGAGTCAAACATGTATAATATACGCTAATAACATCTAGCTGCTAAATTTGATAAGCCAATCCTTTAATTTAGGATATCTTTAGACATATATATATATATATATATATGCCATACTAACAATATGTAATTGGATATCTAAATTCTTAGCTCGATAATTGACTGCTAATGTCTTTCTGTCACCTCTACGGTATTGCAGACATGTGAGCTTGCTAGCATAGCCACTCTTTACAACGTTGAGTTACTAAGCTCCCAAGATGTTGAACTCTGCTGCTTGTTCGTACATGCGAAGAGTGAGTAAGATGTTAGTACAATTCACCAGATCCTACCACGTTTATGCAGCTAAAAGGAGTTCATTGGCCAAAGGTTCATTGTCGTCACATCTTTTGTTAAATGATACTTCTTGGAGTATCAGTGGAGTGACCAGACACAAGTCGATCGTCACAGCATCCTACGGAGATCTGAACCCCTTGGCATCTTCTGCCAAGCCGACAGACCAGGTAGACAGTGACCATCCCGGAGAGCAGTTTGGTACATTATCTGGTGATATTGGCGCCCGGAGGTCGTTCCGAAAAAGTAGCCCAGAAATCCAGAATCAATGTTTCCAAGACGAAGACGGCGGAGAAGAAGAAGAAAGAAGAAGAAAACCTTTCTTGGCCAAAGGGAGGAATACCTCCTATTGGTACTTCCTACAGTGTAAGAACCTGTTAAAAGAAAACAAGGTCAGTGTCATAATTTTACCCTGACACGATCAATCTTGTGCAACCTATTCATTTCAAATTGTCAACTTGTATGCTGCACTCCTAATTTTTTTAAATTATGTGTTGTTGTTGTTGTTGTTGCTGTTTTCTTTTCTATCACAGCTTCAGCAGGCTTTGGATCTATTTAGTGGAGATATGTTGAAAAGAGAGAGGTTACAGCCAGAAGAGTATAACTACACCATCCTTATAGGAGGTTGTGGTCGAGCTGGACAACTCAAGAAGGCATTCAAACTGTATAATGATGTATGGATACTCTACACTCAATTATACACCCATTTGCATGTGTATTGTTTATGACTGATAGCCATTCGAAGGCTAACTATTGTTTACAGTAATTTGCTTTTGTGTTGTCTTTCAGATGAAAAAACGGTCCCTGATTCCCACAGATGCTACATACACTGCCCTGTTCAATGCCTGTGCTCAATCGCCATCAAAACAAGTCGGGCTCCAGCATGCATTGCAGTTGGAACAAGAACTTTGTCGCAAAAACTACCCAATTAGCACTATCACATACCATGCCCTCCTCAAGACACACGCCATTACAAACCACCTTCAAGCGTGTATTCACACGCTACGGGTACATTTAATTTAATCAGTTCATTTACGTGGTATTGAGATTGTAGGGGAGTGTATTCATGATTAATTAATAAATCTGCGTGTATGTTCATGTTCAGGAGATGCTGGAAAACCAACATGTGGTTACTCAGGAGACATTTCACTACCTGCTTATGGGATGTGTAATGGAAAAGGAAACCGGGTTCAGACTGGCTCTACAGGTAGGAACTGTCATGCATGTGCACAAATCCAACAGGCCTATTGTAATTACTGTTGTATAACATTGTTTGTACCTGTCTTATCTTTAGGTCTGGCGCCAAATGCTTCGTTCAGGGATTTACCCAGATGCTAAAAACTACAACCTACTTTTGCGTACCGCAAGGGATTGTGGGATTGGTGATCCCATCACTGCTACAAGCCTTCTGCTGAGCCCTGATTGGGCGGATCAGAAGGGCCAGTGTGTGGCTAGCAAGAAGTCCAGGAGAGGAAGCAGGGATTCCATAGACATTGACCTCTTGGAGAGACAGTTGTTTCTACAGCCAGGACAGGGTGGCAACCGCATGTTAACCACTGACAGGAATGACCAAAAAGGTAGTGCACATGTCACAGTTGCAGAGATGGTGCCCTACAACAGCGTACCAGAGGTCAATTCCATGGTTGTAGTTGAGGAGGTACCTCGTGACTCTCCTTCTTGTCAGCCAGTGTCCGTAGCGGAGCCCCCTAATCTGCTAGAGCTTTTTGAGAGGAGTGGAGGGGCCACGGTGTCCATCGGCACGGTGGACAGCGCATCAGATCGACTGGCGCTGATAGGAGGAGGTAAAGGTTTCCTGGACAAGATGGTCTCTAGCGGCCTCAGTCCAGATCTCCGCACCCTGACCCTCCTGGCCGATACCATGGAGCCAGGCAGCCAATCGCTGCAGATGCTCCTAGAGGGGGCCAAGCTGCACAAGGTGAAGCTCGACGTAGCATTCTTCAACACCGTGATTCGCCGCGCAGCTAAAGCCGGTGACCTGGATGCAGCGAAGGTACAAAACGCACTCACACACCCCTGACCCCTCAACCCACAACCCACAACTCACAAATTGAGGATACTAGGGTACATATTTTATGTGAATTGACCCTATCCTATATTTTCCCAGGCTGTTTTGCGTGTGATGTACCAGAGACATGTAAATACAGATGTGCAGACTTACGGTTGTCTTGCTCTGGCATGTGACCAGAAGATGGATGGTCTTCAGTTGCTCAAAGACATGGAGGTGAGGACGCATTTCAAAGTCCTCAAGTGAATGCTTATGAAGCATTGAGTCGCATGAGGAAATAATGTTTTTAGGTTTAGACGCAGTAGCTGGCATCTGGTACTAATACTAGATGTAGAATAGTAGTATTACTAGAATACTCGTAGTAATGATAGATAATACTTTTACTTAATACTAGTAGTTATAGTGGCACTAAAGAAGATACTATAATGCATGGTCACTTTATTTCATGCAGGTTGCCAGATTGAGGCCTAATGTCCAGGTATTCTCTGCTCTGATTGGCCGGGCATCTCGGAGGCTGGACTACATCTACCTAAAGTTACTTCTGGAGAGAATGGCTGAATTGAGAGTGTGGCCAAACGAGGTTATCATCAAACAGCTGGAATTTGCTGCACAGTATCCCCCTAGCTACGACCAGGTATGTCACTATGTCTTAGCGTGGCCAAAGCTGAATATTTTGTTTGTATTAAACTTTCCACGCAAGCCCTGGGCCTGTTGAAACTTAAGTGCATAACCTTTCATTAATCATCTCTATTAATTATTCCTTTTTGTTTTAATTTCACTCCTCTTTATCTCTCTCTCAGTTCAAGAGAAGGAACAACTACCTCATTCACATTGATGGTTTCCGTGGTTACTATCAGCAGTGGCTTATGTCCATGCCTGCAGCCAAGGGTGCCGATACAGAGCAGACAGACGGACAGGCTGGGACAGAGGTGGCTCCACAACACGAACAACCTGAGAATGATGGACTGAACATTAAGCAGATAAACCAGAAGGCGGCATCGAGGAGATTTAATTCTAGAAAGGCGAGTGGGCATAGGAGCACGGTCTCAATGTAAAACACTTGCAAAGGAAATAAAGTGAAAACTTTTTGGAAATGTACATTTATTTAAGTAGGGTCAAAGCAGGGCCTCTTTGATTGTAAATGCGGTTCTTGGATTTATTTATCAAAAGCAATGTCATTGTTAAATTGGTTGGACTAAATAAAGTAAAGATCTACGTATTGGAACTGTATGTATAATTTGAAGCAAAAACCATTGAGACTTTCAACTGAAATACACTATATGCGTTATTTGAAGTCTCCATTTTCTTTGCATAAAGCATTATTTTATTCATCAAATGACATACAAAGTGTCATACTTTTGAATCAACTGGCTAAAGCATTTTAGCCACTTTTTGTACTGTTGATTTATATTGGTACTGTATTGACACGACATACACCAAATAAAAGCTGTATTTTTTTTATCAATCTACTTTGCTTATTTAGATACTTCAAATTACCAGTAGTAGGTGACAAAGATTATGTAAATAAATGTTACAGACAGACTAAACAATTACCAGGTCCTGGCAAATGGGCAAAGCTCTAGAACGCCGCTCATGCGGAAATAAACGTCATTTCCGTTTCGTTCACCCGCGAGGAACGAATTTGCACACAGTTTACATTGAAGGTAAGACTAAAAACGAATTTATTCGTGTTTATTGCCCACCAAAAATGCACTGCCATTATGCCCACGCTTATATTATTGTGTTAAAAACCACCACACTTGTTGTCATGAATGGAAGCTTTTCACTTTGTCACTGCTCATTCTACTGTTTATCTTTACAAAACATTCCAGACAGCACGGCCCTACCGAAAGTAACGTTAACATAAGTAAGTTCCTAATGATAATATAGTCGCCCAAAACTTGGAACGGTACATTGGCGTTGACAATACAATAGCTTTATATTGTTTCATAACATTTATTTAATTTGGAGAAAACTTCGAAAATACATTTAAAAAAGGAAATCAAAGGGAGTGGCTAGCAGTAAGTCAACCCATGTTGCATCGTCACTAACAAATCTGGTATGAAAAAGTCTGTTTTGTCTACACAAGCGTGCTGACAAGCAAAAGCTGTTTAATGTTCTCATTTATATTATTTTAATTTACAACGGCACAGGTATTTTTCACCATGGATGAGGTGATAATTATCCTCAGTGAAGACGAGGACTTGGGTTGTGATGCCACACTTAACGACTCCTCCGTCCTCTTCGTGGAAGAGAAGGAAAACGGTGAGTGATTTTCATCAAGTGTGGACATGTGTAGTATTATTGAACCACAATCTTTTTTTTGAATGTGTATTATTGTGTGCCTTTTTAGTTGTGCCAGACAGACCATTGTCTACCCAGGCTTTGGAAGAAGACCTAGTAGTCACCTTCTCCAGACGGGCCGAAGTGATGCCTCATGCACGCTATGATTGTCCCGTATATCCCTTTACGTGAGTAGACCCCAAACTCAACCATAACTTGTTTTTTTCACAAAAAACACTTCTCAGGCTTTACAAATGCAGGATCCTAATTGTGCCATTGTCTTTCCTACTTCAGGCGTGCAGAATATGAGAAGAGCGCCCCAATCGACAGCAACCACCAAATCTGTGAACAGTGTTTCTGCTACGTTTGTGACAAACTAGCATCACTGGTATGTGGCACCCCCATCTTATAAACAAATGGTTGATAGTTACACCACCTTAACACTGAATAAGTGCTTTAATTGAAGTCATTGTATCCCTTTTGAGTGAAAAAGGTCTAGGAATTCAAATAAAAACATGCAGTGTGGTTAACAACATTTTGTCAAAAGGCTACGCTTTTCTTGGACACTCGTGATTCTCGTTGTCTTTTGCATTTCAGTGTCCTTTGTGGTGTGTCAATGAAGAGTGTCACTGTAACAGCCACCAGAAGAGTGTAACCTGGAGCAGCCTCCGAAACTCTGCAGATCTGGGACATTTACTTGCATTTGACTTCTCATTGTCAGATGTAGACAGTAAACTGCAGCTTGCTGGTAAGTGCTGGGATTTCTCGTCTTGAACCATAATAATATAACCAAACATAAAATGATGCTGCATGTATCAATAAAAAAGCAATCATCCACACACCATCTGCATGGGTTCATTCAACGTGCATTTTATATTGTACGCGCTATCCCTAGTTCAACCAGTTAAATCTGCAGTGTTTTTGTACTTAGAAATGCTACTGCGGAACTTCAGAAAGGAGCTTGCAGTAGAGTTCTCCTGTTTCGTCCGGGGAAAGATGTTGTCGAATAATGGGCTTCAATCCCACCAGTATGGTCTGGTTCACGAGTAAGTGTTGGGACTCTGCTCTGTGTTAACTTTGAGGCTTTAAAATGGACGAATGTACTTATGTGGGCTGATAACCTAAGTCATGCCTTGGATGTCAAACCTGTAGACATCAAAGTGTTTTATTATCAAATGGGCTGTATAACTTGGTCATTCTGTACAGAGAAACTCTTGACATGGCAAGGGTCATCTATTTAGTTACAAGAGTAAAATAAAACGCATACAAGTTACAATAAATAATAGTAAAGATGTAATACAAAATATAAATAAGCATGTACCTGATTACCGAAGAGGGGATTATTATCTTTTGTTTGTTTTTTTGCTTGTCTGCAGTTACACACCAGTGTACGAGTGTGCGTCATCGTTCCTGAACAAAGCAGAGGAACAGGAAGGAAGAGTTGCTGCCATCATAAGCCTAGGAGCTGTCAAGGACTTTAACGTCCACTACCAACCTTCAGGGTACACACACACACACACACACACACACACACACACACACACACACACACACACACACACACACACACACACACACACACACACACACACACACACACACACACACACACACACACACACACACACACACACACACACACACACACACACAGTGCATGTATAGATCTGGTGAGGCTGAAAGCCTCTGGGTATGAACCAAATGTCCACAGTATGCTGTATGCATCCTTGAGCAAGATGCCTAACCTCTACCTGCTTATTAATGACATCCATCTAAATATAACTAAGTGGGGTTGGATCAAAGCTTCTTGTAAATGCTAAATCTGTACAGTATATGTTCCCTCCCTTACAGTATTGAATTATGTGGTCATTTCATGAAATAACTTGGTAGGTCTGTAGTGTAGCTTTTGAGCATTTAACCAGAGTGAAAGAGTCTTGATGTGTTTGTTGTTGTTGTTGTTGTTTTCTTTTCTGTACAGGATTGTGTTGTCAATGTGTCCTAAAGCTAACGCCATTGAGGCCAAAAGAATACTCTTACAAAGGTAAAAAGGCACATTCCCATTTCCACCACACAAACCCAGATTTTAACTTAAATGTGGGGGCAGGATAGTCTATGGGTTACAGTGTTTTAAGGTTCTGGAATCGAATGAGTGCACTCGAACGTCCACAGTCTACCTGAGCATCTTGAGCAAGAAGCCTAACCCCTACCTGCTCATTAATACCTGCTCAGTAATAAAAAACGAACCGTAAGAGTCGCTTTGAATAAAAGTGCTCAAACAAAATGTCACGATTCTAAGTTTTTATTTATTAAAAAGTGCTCTTCTTATTTAATATGGTATTTTCTTTTTTGTTTTCAGAGTGATAGAGTCTGTGCAGCGGCTGATGGTGATGTCTGATTTACCATCTGCTTTCATCCATAAGCTGCAGTGTTTTTACCAGGGCCTGAATTTGCACGTCACTTTAAGAAGCACAAGAAACAGGTGTGTGTGTGTGTGTGTGTGTGTGTGTGTGTGTGTGTGTGTGTGTGTGTGTGTGTGTGTGTGTGTGTGTGTGTGTGTGTGTGTGTGTGTGTGTTTGTGTTTGTGTTTGTGTTTGTGTTTGTGTTTGTGTTGTGTTGTGTCTGTTTAAAGGTACTATGTGTAAGAATGAGAAATTCCTTCTCATTACTGGCTCCTTTGGCTGGTAAGTGAACTGCAGCCTGCTCAAACTCACGCAGTCAGAAAACTGGAGTGCGAGCTCCCGTGTGTTGATCAATAACAATCATAAACTAACGTTAGTTATAATTATGAATAAACCTTGTACAAAATAAAAAGTTATGGAAGAACAGATCGTTTTGCCATTAACCACACTTAGATGTCATTCCCTTCCTCCCATCCTATCTTTAAAACTCTAAGGTTTTATTTAACCTTGTCCTTCATCTGATAACATTGTAGACTGAACTATGTCCTTATTTATTCACCAAATACTAAGCTTACTCTATCTGGCTCAAATTATTGTTAAAACTATTAAAGCAGGGTACAAATGGTGTATGTTTGATTGTAGTTTGTTTGACAATGATATAAAGTAATGTGTTAGTTGTAGTATGCTAATATTTACTTAATTTTAGGACGTGTGTGTGTGTGTGTGTGTGTGTGTGTGTGTGTGTGTGTGTGTGTGTGTGTGTGTGTGTGTGTGTGTGTGTGTGTGTGTGTGTGTGTGTGTGTGTGTGTGTGTGTGTGTGTGTGTGTGTGTGAACGTACTCCTTAGCCTGTGTGTGCGCCCGTGGGACGACGTGCTGCTCGTCTCGGTCCTGAAGGGGCAGAACGTGACGGGGATTCGTAAGGAAAGGAGCAAGAAAGACATCCTGGTGGAACAGATTTCTGTGGTCCTGATGAGGGTGGAGCTGCTACAGTCTCAGTGCAGGTACACACACACACACACACACACACACACACACACACACACACACACACACACACACACACACACACACACACACACACACACACACACACACACACACACACACACACACACACACACACACACACACACACACACACACACACACGTAACCCATGGAACCGTTCTGACACCTGCAGGTACAGGGAGTTGTGCCGCTACCTTCGTGTGGTGGTCCAAACAGATGACCCCAAGCTGTGAGTGATGGTGCCGTCTAACAGTAAATTCTATATGTCAATCTATGTTTGTGTTTTGGACAAATGCATTGTTCAGCTACATTGCCTATATGTTTAATGCAGCCTACCAAAATAATTGGATGTAAATATATGTATATTGTATATGTATAATATATGTTCATTTACACCAGCAATAAACACCCTGGGATATTTCACCTGATCACTTATCGCATCGATTCAGTTCTCCTTAAATTCCTCCAAATTGAAACTATGATGTCACCTTGTGGTCCGGCCCCCCCTGTCCAGGTTCCAGGAGCTGCGGGATCTCATCCCTCTGTTCCTGTGCATGGCGGGGGACTTCTCCTCTGCTCTGTCTGCGCTGTCGAGCCCTGCCCCCCGCCTCTCCCCAGCGCTCTTCTGCCTCTACCTCCGCATCTTCGACACGGCCACGGCCCCCAGGGTCCACATCAGCCCGCAGACACAATTGGACCTCCCGGAGTCCAAGTGGGAGCCCATTCAAGGTAAGACACACACACACACACAACCACGCACTCGCACACACACATACATACGCACACAAACACAGAGATAACATTATATTACATTATCACAGACTATTTACTGGATGCTTTATCCATATTATTACCCACAGCCATGTTCACCTGGAGCAGGTTGAGTGTTTGAAATGGAGTTCTAATAGTAATAATATTACAATACATTTATTTAGCAGACGCTTTTGTCCAAAGCGACATACAGTAAGTGCATTCAACAATGAAGATATAATGAAGTGCATACAAATTCACAAAATAAGCAAAGCAAGTGCTTCAAAGTGCTGCAATTTATAATAATACATTTTACTTATACTCTAGGTATACAAAGACACTTTAAATGATATTAAGAAAAGACAAAATAACGTAATGTGTGTGTGTGTGTGTGTGTGTGTGTGTGTGTGTGTGTGTGTGTGTGTGTGTGTGTGTGTGTGTGTGTGTGTGTGTGTGTGTGTGTGTGTGTGTGTGTGTGTGTGTGTGTGTGTGTGTATGTATGTATGTATGTATGTATGTATGTATGTATGTATGTATGTATGTATGTATGTATGTATGTATGTATGTATGTATGTATGTATGTATGTATGTATGTATGTATGTATGTATGTATGTATGTATGTATGTATGTATGTATGTATGTATGTATGTATGTATGTATGTATGTATGTATGTATGTATGTATGTATGTATGTATGTATGTATGTATGTATGTATGTATGTATGTATGTATGTATGTATGTATGTATGTATGTATGTATGTATGTATGTATGTATGTATGTATGTATGTATGTATGTATGTATGTATGTATGTATGTATGTATGTATGTATGTATATATATATATATATATATATATATATATATATATATATATATATATATATATATATATATATATATATATATATATATATACATACAAAATGAAACAAAATCAATAGGTTACATTTAAACATTTTAAAAGCATTAAAAAAACATACCCAATCCATCAGGGATCGAACACAGTGCTTTTTCGTATGTGAGTCGTAACATCCCAGCCTCGACACTATACAGTGAGGCTAAACCGATGCTTTGGTAGAAAAGTATTAACTCTGTCTCTGTCTCGCCCCAGGGGCCGTGCCCCTGAAACGTGTTGAGCTGGTCAAGTTTGCTCTGAGGGTTCAGAGATGTTGTGCCGCAGTAAACACAGATGTAAGTATGTAGGGCGGTTACTCCATCACTGTTCAGTTTGGCGAGGGGTTATTGACTTACTTCCTTGTGTCTTTTTCAGGCTCAAAGCTGGTCCCATTTGCTCACCATTGTCAACACCCCCCGGGATTCACCCTCATCTCTGCCAGAACCCAGCGCTGAATTCCTAAATGTTTGTATACCGCCATGTAACAAACTTCTTCTTTGGTATTTCAAACTGTGGCAGCTTTTTGTTAATGCTTACATAAAACGTTTACTGTTTCTTCCCATTGCTGTCCATAGGACGCAAAGACTGTTTGCCAGGTGATACTGAAACAAGAACAAGGGACCAACATACAGATTCCCAAATTCTTTCTAGAAGTAAGTGCATGTTAATACGCACACAGCAGATTGTAGTTGATTACACAAATACCTCATCATTTCATGCAGTGATATCTAAAGTCCATTGTGGCATGCAGGTTTTTGTGAATCGTGTGTATATAAAGGCGTATGTTTTGCTGTTGTTATTTACAGGTGTACCCAGACCACGCCCTGTTGCTATTGGTTACTGAGGCTCTATTGCTGCGTATTTTGAGTGGCCCCCTAAGTCCATCGCTTCCTGTTATCCAGATCTTCAAGGTAGCATCCTTTTCCTCCCCTCGTCCATACATTTCTCTCAGCACTCTACATATTTCCTCTATAATCTACAATATACCAGTCTAGTGGTATGGCTTTAACTATCATTGGGGACATTCATACATAACTGAAATCAATCTGTGTATTAATATCAGCAGATATAAAAAATAAAAAATGGAAAATAAAATAATTATATCTACTGAAGGATGCATTATTAACACATTTTTTGTGTTATAAATGTTAATGCCATGCTGTGCTGTCTCCTAGGATAATTCTTGGGCGCTACAGTGGCTGTTTCAGAACGTCTCACTGTCGTCGGAGGACTCCCACTCCTTCATACAGCGTGTCCAACAGGAGCTGGAGAACACAGGTGTGTGCCTGACAACCACACACATCCCCACACATACAATGTTTACAAAACATTAAAGATTAATTTCATTATGAAAACCTTTGTATAAAGAATAAGCTGCACACAATGTTTTATACCTCACAGACACTTATTTCTGTTTGTTCTGTTGAAAACCACTACATCATAGGTTATTTACCATAATTCATTTCATAACCAAGCTATTTGTCTTTTGCGTTTCCAAGACCTCACATATACTGTACATGTATTGCTGATGATCTAAAGCGACTCACACATAGGAATAACTTGATTAATACAGATTCTCATTGCATCATTCTAGGAATGGAACAACTTTCCAGACATTATCCCTAACTGCACGGATCCTTCTGGAGTTATTCCTTCTCCACAATATAAATCACCTTCAGCCCCTATCCTTGTTGCTCTTAGTTTGCTGCTTGTCTGTTGTATATATCTAGTATATGTCTTCTGTCTTCTATCCATTGTACCAGTGTCTAAAAATGGCACATAGAAATGTACCTTAAGGTATTCTATTAACAGCAGATTTTTCCAACAGAAAATGTTAAATTAGCATTCAACTGACGCTATTATCCTGCACATAAATGAAGCTAGAATATAGACTTTGGTTTCTGGATAGAATTACAACCTGCATCTCCCTAGGCCTTACTTCCAATGCTGTGTTCCTCTGCCCATAAAAGATTAAAGAAATAAGATTATGACAGATATTTTGACATTTTACGGTCGTGGTCAAAGGTGTGGGTGATAAAGTAAGATATGCTTAGACAAGCTTTTTTTTACTTCCCTGTTTCACTGCATATGTATACGTCTCTTATAGGGGATCAAGTCTCCAATCTCCCGTTGGAACACTCCTCTCCGCCTCCCCCCTCCTCTCCACCAGAGCCTTGGGATCAGTAAGTAAGATGTTGTTACTACAATCTGCACAATATGGAAACGACCTCCCCACCCAAACCGGGGTAGATGATTTAGCCTTTAGTGTTGTAATAGGCACCATGTGATATTAACGTTACATTGGTAGACGTTAACAATGTAGTTTTTTCTGTAATCTTCTAAAATATAGTACTTTGAACATCCAATTCAGCCTTGGTTTCCGGTTGCAACAGAACAGCTTCTTCCCAATCTTAGTTATCATATGAGTTTAGCTGATGTTTTAGTCTAAAGTGACTGGAGTTATTTTCTTAAGATCCATGTCATAAATTGGCAGCTATGGTTATCTTGTCCAAGGAGTATGTCTACTGATAAACCTACAGATAAACCTTTCTGCCTATCCTGGCCCTCAGGGGCTCTTGTAGCTGACTGGAAATGCATTTGTCTTCCCTTGTGTTTCATGTCTTCTCCTGTTCTGATGCGGCCTGTTCAGCACATACTGTAAGTCGCTTGACCAATCAACTGACTGAGTTGTATCCTTGTATTTATCTGGTTGCCGCTGTGTGTCATGTCATTGGTTATGTTATGCATTGCAACAGTGAGTTTTCTTTTTGAGCAGGCAGTCCAGTCTCTGTTAAACCGTGTTCCTCAAAGATGCGGTCCCGGCCTCAATGGTACCTGTAAGCAAATATAATCCTGGCATCTTAGCATACAAGTAACAAATAAAAAAAATGAGACAACAATATCCTTCTCCAGATTTCACATCTATTTATATTTTTTTATAAAGCATTAAAATAATTTCACAGTCGGGCAAACAGGTCACATTTTGAAAGCACATTGGCTGGGTTTTGCTGTAGAAGGGTTGAAGTTGCTGAGAGGTTCACAGGCCATTCACTGACCCGAACTGTGTCTATTTCCCTCCCCAAGACCTGAACACCTGTGGTGAAACAAGGGATTGTGATATACCCTCTCAAGTAACAGTGGGTAAGTGTACAGTTGCTTTGTGTATTTACCTGTGGTATATAAGGAGTTGTGTGGAAATCAACTGTCTGTACTGTGGATCCGTAGGTGGTATCTACTGCTTCACCATGTCCTTTACATCCTTCTGTCCCCTTTACATATCTGTACTCTACCGTTGCTGACAATCCCTACAACACTGGACTGGATATGTGAACTCGGGTATAGGAGAGAGTTGTCTCGGCACGGATTAATGCTAGGAACACGGCTAACATGGACACCAGGATGTGATGACAGCTTCAGAAAATGTGTGTGCCTTATTTGCCTTGCGTGAGTGTTGTTTGAAGTGTATTCATAGTAGAAAGTTTCATTTCTCAACGGTATGGAGGTATCTCTCATTATGTTTTTTTTTATAATGCCGCCATGTTGGTGGTTATATTCAAACCAATGCTGTGTTGCACCTGAGCTGTAATATATTAAACTTTTGTTATGGCTGCTTATAAAAGGTAATGAAGCATCATGGGTGAATAAAATACATATCTAAGCAGCTTTTTATAATGCAGAATAAAATGTGAATTTTGTTTATATGAGTAACATTTGTGGCATCCCGTTCATGTTTTAAAATGAGTCTGCTTTCTCGACACATAGTAAAAAGGGTATATTACAGCAGTTACGAGTCACTGTATGACCTGTATCAAGAAACATTTCACATTTGAAATACGGACTATGTCACAGCCAAATGTTTGTGGATCTGTATCGGTCTGTAAGACACACTTAGGATCGGTGGGCCACGCCCTGCATGGTACTGTTTGATCAAATCAGACAGGAAACGCATCACTCTTAGATCATCCTCACTGCTGCAGAACCCCCGCTCCAGAAGCAGGGCTTCTCCATTGACGATGTCGTCCCCGTCACGATGAAAGACGGGATGAAATGTGTACAGCAACGCCTGATTGGCTAGGGCAGTCAAGCAGCTCTCCAGGTGGAGCAGATATGTCCTGCCCCTGCATATGCTGGAGTGACGGTTAGCTATTCGGCCAATCAGAGAGCCCGAGTAGGCGGGGCAACGCAGCGTCCTCTGGTCCAGGTCCAGCAGGGCCAGATAGCGACTGTATCGAGCCAGAGAGTGGAGAACAGCCAATGACGTGGCAGAGGATGATCTGTTCACAAGGGAATACACAGAAAGTAAGACAATCAATGAATTGCTTTTACGCAGTTGTAGATCAGTTAGATATACCACTCAATGAGTCAAAATGTTACCCCACCGGTAAGGAAATGCACTCACCGGCTTAATCTGGGGATGCTAAATATTTGATGTACTCTTGACAAGCTTGTAGGGTAGTAACCTAATGTAATACGTCAAACTGCTGAACATGATGTGTTATGTTTAGCATTCAGAGTATTTGCGTGAAAACCAAAAATGAATACAATTAGCAAGTGGTAATGAAGTGGTTGGTTGATTACCTGTGTAGGCCTATGAGCCTCCAGGTGAGCAGGTCAGTCAGTTGAAGGGGCTTTGCTAAAAAAGGCAGCACAGTGGTCCTATCTGGACCAGGTGCAGGAAGGAACAGGGTGAGCGCTGAAACCAACTTCCTCACACAACTCTCATCTCCTCCAATCACTATCAGTGGCCGGCCACTGAGCAGACAAAATATGGCGTGCTGGGAAAATGAGTTCTGTTGTATGAATCTCAGGGCCCTGAGGCCAGCCTTTCTCTTCCTCCCCTGATCAAGGCGGTGGTTGACGTTTCGAGTATGGGTCTGTGTAGGAGATTTGGAGGAGCTAGTAGATTCGGACGCCTCGTCGACGCACGACAGCCACGCACCAGTCATCGGCAGATTGAAGGCAAACTTCACGTGGAGGTCCGACGCCATTGTCACACTCTCACCTCTTAGACAGGAAGGAGATTCGGAGGGAACAGCCACTGCTTTTTCTTCAACTGCAATAACAATTGTATAACATGTCAGAACATTTTGCCAAGGTTAATGACTACAAAAGGTGTACATTTGGCTACTGTTTCTGAGGCTTTCTATTAACAGAACAACATTCTTGTGAAAGCATTTATAATTGAAAGTGTAGCTTATCCCACATGGGAAAACGGTTATGTGTCGTTAATTCTATATCATTTCCAAGATAGGGAAAGTACAGTTCAAAACGACAGTCTCCCTTACCTTGATGCATGGCTCTGATCTCCTCCGGCATGATGTCTTCATGGACCGTCTCTCTCCCTGTACTCTGGCCTGCCCCCGTCTCTCCCTGGACTTCGGACGCCTCTCCTCTGTTGAGTGAATCCCTCTCGACTTGCAGGGACAAATATTTCCCTTTGTCCATGACAGTCCGCCTCTGTTCCTTGCGCTCGTCTCGCAGGATCACCTGCTCCATAAAATCTGTGAAACAGTTCGTCCCCTCGTCACCACTTTTTCCCTGGACTGGCAGCTCTGTGTCCAGACTGCTGTACGGCGTGTGTTGGTCTTCCGGGTCTTCCTCTGTGATGGCCTGCAGGTCCTCAGGGATGATGGAGTCAGTTGTACTGAGGACCTCTATGCTGTCCTCGCTGTTGCCGCGGACTGCGTACGCACGCACACGCTGGCTACACGCCGCTTCTGGCGGCGCGTGTCTGAAGCAGGGGTCAGTCTTCCCAAATGCTGTTTCTAAGATTCAAAGGAAGGTATAAAGCGAGCAAGGTTTAAATGTGTTAGACATATTTGAGAATGTTGTGATCGTAATATCCCTCAAGATTGTTGAAATAAAGCGTTTGAAGCTATGTAGCTTGTGTATCATGACTACCTAAGCGTAATGTACTTTTTAAAGTGTGTTATGTCCCTTTGTTGTTGAAGTTCATTCACACCCTTTATATAAGTGTTAGCGACTTTAAAGCCATTGCCAGGGGCAACATACCTCTGTGGTCCTCCCCCGTGGCAGCGCGTTGGGTCCGGTACGACCTCTCCGTTCCGAGCACCTCGATGCTGTCACCGCTGCTCACGCTGCCAGTCATCTCCGCCACGCCCCTCTCCTCTGTGGCGGGGGTTCTCCTCCCCTCCGTCTCCACCTGAAGCCTGATGGGGAGCTCCTCCACGCAGGAGAAGAAACTCTCCAGACTCGGCCACGGCCCTTTCTCCTCTTTCTCCTCCTGCTCCCACTCCACCTGGCCCTCCTCTGGATTCCAGAGGTCAAACAGGAAGTTGGTCAGCGGAAGCCTCCTGGAGAGGTCGCGTATCAAGCGGGCGTTGTGCAGTGCGCTCCGGTCGCCGCGGAGACGGCGCTCCGTGCCGGTCAGCTGCTCCACGGTGATGGACACAAAGTAGGCGTCGCTGAGCTCTTCCAGGGTTTTCAGCCGGCGCTCCTGCCTGGCACCGAAGCAGGAGGGATAGACCGCCGCGGGGGGCAACGGCGCGCAAGGATCAGCAAGGTTGTCGGCCGGGTCGTAGGGCAGGAAGCCGGGCTGTTTCAGCTTTCTGTTGGGGTAGGCCGTTACCTGTCGCAGGAGATCCCGGTAATTCAGGATGGAGTGTTCCAGAGCTTCAAGCTCATCGTCTGTCTCTCCAACGTGGGGGGGCTCATCTGCAGTATTCTGAAGCTCCGCCCCCTGCTGCAGAGTCAATCGTGTGTACCTGTAAAAAAATTCAAAATATGCTGTTGATAAAGAGTGAACTGATGTAAAAGATCAAATGAAAAATACATACACACTTAGCTGTTTTATCCAAACACACTCAAATCACTCACAGTGATTTCAGTGATATAAGTAACAGGTCTAGGGCATCTTGCTCAAGGAGAGCTACAGGTAAGGCTGCTGACATTGAGGGTCAAACCCAGTAACTTTCGGCAGGGAAGGCACTTTGCCCTTACCGCCACTAGACCATCCTTCCCCCAGAATACAAATCCAATGGTCTTACACACAGACAAGGACTATAGACTAGGACTCTCTCTCGCTCTTTCTCTCCCATCTTACTCCAGCTCTTGCAGTTTCCTCTGCAGCTCGGTAGCGAAGGCGCGGCGGTTGCCCGTCTTCAGGCTGTCGGAGGCCTGGGTGAAGCAGGCCGACAGCTCGCTGAAGCGCTCCATCAGCTTGCCCTGGTCCGACGACACGTAGGCCATGCAGAAGGGCCGCACAAAGCCCCGCGCCTCCAGGTCGTACAGGGTCATGTGCTGGACGTAGGCGAAGGCGCCGTTAGCCGAGTCGCCCATCACCACCCGGGAATCCTCCGTGAAGTTGATGCGCGGGCCGGGGTACGTGGTGGCGTCAGTGGTGGGAGCTGGGAACGCCGCCTGGTAGTCCACCGACATGATGCGCACGGAGAAGTGGTTGAGGTCGAATGAACCCAGGACCCGGGGGTCGTCCGGGATGGTCATCACCGGCTGGGGGCCCACCTGGTGGTAGGCGCGCAGGCACACGCACAGAAACACACACACACATAAACACAAGATGGATGGATCATCTTTAAAGACGCGTGCATACACACACACACACACACACACACACACACACACAATGGAGACAGTCATCCTAACACACACACCTGCTCTGAGAATTCAGCCACCAGTATGAAGTCTCTGTGGAACTGGGCTGCGGTGGTCCAGGGGTTGGAGGGGGGGTCTATAGGGACAGACAGCTCGTTTGGCATTGTGTCCTGGTGGTAGGTGGCCTCCTCCCCGAAGCCCTCCCCACCTGTGAAGACTAACAGGTCGGGGGAACCGATCATCGTCACTCGGTGGCGATGACGACGACGACGATGATGATAATAATGATGATGATGAAGACGGTCTGGTGGTAAGGTTCAACCCATGGAGATCTTGTACCGGACGGTCTGAAAACCTACGATGTATGTTCAGAAAAACGGATCTCCAATTGAAATACAGTTGACATGCCACGAAAAGTATACAGCGCGGATCACTGGGTTGAGATCTTGTGGTTGAGCTTGTGCTCTTGAGCTCCAGTGACGGACCTCAATGAGTCAGCTTTTGCACCCGCTCCATTAAAGCCTGGCGAAAGCGGATTTCACGTGCAGTTAAACAACCACCGTGGACCGACGTTAAGTTTCCATATCCATTGAAGTAATACAAACATGGGATTCTATAGAAGGACTAATCACAACAACCGGTTAGTTGAGAAGAAAGAAAAAGCGAATTGCGATATTATTTACACAAACGCCAAGAGGGGCTCGGTAATAAAGGTTTGTTTATAAAAACGAGAAGCGAAAGTTTCCTTCAGGCAGTTGGGCTGATCACAAGGTTAACCGTGGTCTCGGGGATGCCTTCCTCTTTTTTCCTTTTCTGAATTGCAGAACAAACGTACTTCATGAGCTGTCAATCGTAAACAATCACAAGCGAGCAGCGTACCCTGCTCTACATCCATATTTAGCCTTGTGACAGCTGACGGTGTGCGTGCGGCTACTTCTCTTAAGAGGGCTTCTTGCGAAAACAGACTCTTGTTTGCGAATAAGGTCTTGAATGAATACATCAAGGAGAAAAAAATAACTGCTAATTGATGCCTTGAAAAATACAAAAAGAGTCCTCCGAATTTCTCCACGGAAATACTCACTTTGGAGAAACAAAAGTGTAGGCGCCGATACGACGTGTGTAGTCCGTCTTCAGGCACATGATGCGTCGTAGCAATTCCTCTCCCATCAGCGCCCCCATCGCAGCACTGAATATGCTATGGACTGAATAAAGTGTCCGTGTTGATCTTGACCGTTCACAGCCACACATGAAAACCTTTTTGCTGAGTGGCCTTGTTCACCACAATAACGTCCGCTGTGATTCTGGTGCGGCTGCATATCTTATGAATATAACATCCAAACACGATCCCCAATATAGTTTCGTCTGACAAAGTTGGTCTAGTTGATGAAATACATTTTTGACTTACCAATACGATAATTACCAATGTCCTACAAAACGTACAATTAAATAGGCCTACTTAAAAACAATTAATCCCAAAAAATAAGTTGTTTTTAATCGTCTCAACATCAACCTATGAAATGGGCAATGCAACGGATGCTTAGCGCCTGGAAAGCACGTTATCCTAGTGGTGACTTTTACAATAACAAGAACCCAAATAAATCCATCAACTTTATTTCTCATTCAAATAGCGAAAATATAACTTTCTCCAACTCACCATCTACACAATTCAGAATATGCACTCGCACTGTATTAGCAGGCAGCCATTTGAAATTGCAACAACACCCCCCCCCCCCCCCATTGCACTATATTTCACCTCCAGTCATAATATGTAACATTAGAGAAATTTAATCATGATAAGATCAAATGAAACGAATGAACTGCTTATAGATGAGGCCGCAGCTGCCATATTGTTGGCAAAGTAAACCCCAGTGGCTTTTTTATTTTTTTAACATAAAATCACGGCACAGGCAATTTAAGATTCTGTGCTGAGAAGTGACATACTGTCCACCTTGACAGCACATATATACGGACTTGGCACTGAACTTAGCGTGAAGCCCTGAAACCTTGTTCTGCTAGCACTGAACATTGCATTAAACCTCGATCTGCTAGCACTAAACATAGCCTGAAACCTTGCTCTGCTGGCACTGAACATAGCCTGAAACCTTGTTCTATTAGCACTGAACATAGCCTAAAACGTTGTTTTACTAGCCTTGAACCTAGACTGAAACCTTGTTCGGCCAGCACTGGACATATAGCCTGAAACCTTGTTCTATTAGCACTGAACATAGCCTGAAACCATGTTGTATTATTCGTTCAGAAGTATAATGATTGGCACATAAATGACTCGCATCATGTTGTACACAAAAGAGTCTTTTACACACTTAACTCATTGTAGAGGTTGAGAAGTGTTTGTTGAGAAGCAAATAGTTTCATAAGCGTTGCGTTACATTCTATAGCTTTTGCAATACGTAATTCGGATGTACCGGTTGCATTTAATACAAACACTTCCCAACGCTTTCACCTTCACCCATTATTCCCGTCATTGGAGAAGTTCGAATATCAGGCTAACATGTTTCCTCCACCAAGCATGAAGTGTCCTTTTCTCTTGTTGTGCTGTTGGGAGGTTGAGGGTGAACTTGTCACACTAGTAATTTTTCAATCCCATTGTGTTCTAGGTTCTTGTGATTGATATTGGGGGTGGAAAACACCAGTGCAGAAGTCAAATCTCTCAAGTCTACAATACCTTGAAAAATAACGGTCATGTTAAAAAGTCAATCTTTCAACACATTTTTCTGACTGCAGTTGTCAGATTTAGTTCAGATCTTTTACTATGTGTGTAATGTGTGCATGTGTCCCTGCAGAAGGCTATATGAGCAGTATTTCAGGCTCAGACATAGCACAGTAGAGCATGAAGCCCATCTGGTCCACCTGGTCTTCTGACAAGCTGCCCAGCAGATTGACTACTGGCTTGAAGTAACTGTGCAGCACGCCTTGCTCCAGACAACCAATCAGCTCTGTGATACACTGCTGAAAGCGCACTTCTAGGCTGCCATCCGACCAATCACTCTCACGGTCGCTGAGGTGGAGGATGAGATTGGCCAATGGGGCGGAGGGCATCGGCCTGAGGGCGGGGTTTAGCTTGCACACCGCCTTGAGGGTCTTGAGGACGTTCCTGCGACAGCCGCTGTCCGACTCGTCGAGTTGAGTTAATCGCTGGGTCTCTGACGGGTAGAGGGAGAGGTGCCAGGCGTTGACCCAGGGAGCGGTGAGCTCTGGCTGGCAAGTCAGGACCACATCCTCCTCCCTTAGAACCGGTATCATGGAGATGAAGAGAGGAGAATTACCGTTGCCTTTTCCTCCTCCTTCTGGATCCTCAGGCCTGGAGAACCCAAGACAATGTTAAGCGTTTTCTGCAGTTTATAAACAGACATTCTGGAGATCAACAAATCAACATGGGAATTTGAAAAGGCTAATCATGTTGCTTTGCCTAGACACTTTTATAAATGTAACAGGGAGGATTTTGACTTTCTGAGTATCATACATATTCTGTAATAGCTATGATGGCAACCTGTCACTATTTGAAAACAATTTAATAGAGCCTGTAGGTTGAGGACACAGACAAATACACCCACAGACACACACACAGACCCACCGTATCTCAAGGCTGAGTTCTGGTCCTCCCAACACAGGTCTGACCAGGCAGTCCAGAGTGCTGCTGATGGATGGCCAGTTCATGGTTTCCATAACAGTCTTACTTAACATGTTCACCAGAGCTTCTGAGGACAGGTAGCCCCCGACCAGGAACCTACCAAAGACCACAACACACACCAGTATAAACCCATGCCGTTTTTACAAATGCATACATCAAGTATATCATCTCTTCATTCAACACGCCGTCTTCAGCTGTTTTCGGTGTAGACAACTGGCTTGTACTGGCTCAATTCCTTATGTATATACGACTGAGCTACCATCCAGTACTGCTGTCCGAGATCTTTTACTGAGATAAAAACTTGTTGTGTGAGTGGCGCAATTAAATTGTGCTCCTAAAACTACTAGTACAGACAGTGGATGTAGATATTTTGACTTGCTGAGAACTGGGAACTGCTTCAGAAAGTTGGATTACCAAGTGTCCAAGCTTAATATGATCAGTCAGAATGGACAAAAGGACTTCTTGGAAAGACTTTCCATCTCAACTGACAGATTTTCTATCGTAACACATTCTTTACTACCCTTCCTCCTTACCCTACTGTGCATGGACTCTGCACTGAATAAGTACAGCTTTACTACACATGATAGCACTCCACAAAACACAAGAACCATCACGAACACTATTTACTAGCTATATTAGAACTGGAAATAAAATGAATATAGTACGGATATTGTGACATGACACTTTCAGATTATTGTCAACCTATGATCCTAATATAACCTCAGTGTCGTTTCTCTTTTTTATAAATGCAGTTTGAGTTAAGTGAGAAAACTGCATTAGCCTCGATATAACTAACAACGAGGACCATTATCTACCTGCTACCAACATAATTTAAATTACCTCTGAACCTATGTTGTTAACCTATTCAACCTCAGCTAAAATACAATATTTGATTTGAAAAAACATTGCCCAGCTCAAAGTTCTATACTGATGAACATGAAGGGCGTACTCCTCTGGGTCGATGGATTGTCAACAGTGTGTACCTGTCCCAGTAGCTCCGCCCACGGGGGAAGTACTCCAGGTTGACCCGTCGGACCATCCAGTGCAGCGGATGGGTCAGGAGGGTCTCCTCTCCGGGGATGAGACGCCACAGTGAAGCCTCCAGTTGTAGAGGCACCAGCAGGCACGTGTGGTCTGCCCTCACCACCTACACATAGATAACTTTATTGTCCACAGAATAGAAACTTGTTTTTCGGTTTCACAGCATATATGAAACATGCATTTAATCCAGAGGATCAATACATCACATGCACATACACATACTTTAGTGGTCTCTTAGTCTCTTGTTGCCTACAAAAAAATAGCATGGATGCTGAATAATGTTTTTGTGTATTGATAACATGAATGAATAATATTGGACAGATTCACATGATTCTGAGATGCAACTCATTGAGATAGGGTAGAATTGTCAGGATTTTCATAATTTCGTCAGAACTATGAATACTTCGGCCCTCTCCCTGTGTATTGACAGGAAATACACTGTGTGTTTGTGTCAGACTTGGAGCTAACCTCCAGGTCGTCCAGCAGGGAGCCTCCCAGGCTCATCTCCCCCAGAGGCATGTCAGGGTGGCGGGTGTGGAGGAAACCCTGGATCTCTGTGCAGATGTCCAGAGCCAGGGACTGAACCCTGTGCACCTCCACTGGACTCAGCACTGCTCGCGTGTAGTAGAACTGCAGCAGGCGCTCCTACATCAACATGAACACACGTGAGGGATCGTCTCTGTAGCAGAGAGGGTAACTTACTATCTCGTTATTGGACTTTTAATTTAATACAACTTAATAACTACCTTGTGGGTATGATAAGGTTTCTATGGTTACCGCAAACAGAGACATTTTAACGAGCCCAAGAATGTACCTGTAGAGTGAGGGCACATAATTGGAGTCTCTTGGGTTTGACATCAGACTTCGGCTGAATATCCAGACTCGATTTTTCGCAAAGATCAGCTGACAAGGAAAGAGAAATAAGATGTGCATGCATGGGAAGATTCTGCAAATTATTTAAGTATGTTAAGCCCTCTGGCTGTGTGTGTATCCAGTACCTCGATGCGGTTTGGTTGCCTTGGCAACCTCTTTCATGACAACACCTTCTAGGCTCTTCCCAATCAGCGTCGGGGAAGCAGAGCCTAAACTCAGCTCTTCCCAGCTCTCCACCATCTTCTGCTCCACCTTCTCATCCTCCGCAGCACGGCCAGCACGTTCAATCAGCTAAACAAGGTCATATCTCAAAAATCAGACACATGGGTAAACAAGCCACTGCTTGCATGCACTATACTCAATATAAACAAAGAGGGATTCAGTCTAAAGGAACCTTATCATAAAAAGGGCAAAACAGTCTAACATACAAGCAAAATGAATTTATATGTTATCATCTAATGTATGAAACCAACCTGACGCACACAAAAACACTCACCCGTTTGACTACAAGCGTAGCGATTCCCAACACCGCAGCCCCGCCGACTCCTAAAACTAATCGTGCGTTAGATAGCAAGAAGTCGATCACGACAGCAATGCCCTCTTCTCCTCTCCTTCTGCCGCTACGGAAGTCCATCACTACATCCGACAGTGGTAAACCTAAGGAGGGAGAAAGGATATTGATGACACTCAGTAAAGAAAAAAAAATGCATCCATATTGTGCAATCTTCCCTTTACATTGTGTTTATTCGCCTATAAAGAAAACAGGCAAATGGGACCCTGGTTCAGTCTTAAGAATGGGCCTGTACAAGACAGTCTGACATATTGGAAAAGGTGCTATCCCCGGCCTTCCAAATGATTCTATTTATAGATGCTTGCGAGTGGCACGTTTCCCTGTTTAAATATATAACAACCTCCAACAGACTCGACATAATAAGTTATTCTGTCCTTGGAGAAACCGTACGTTACTTTCAAGAACACGCAACACATAGCAGACTTGAAGTGAGCTGCACACAGGACATTTGACATATTTAACCTACACGGAAGGCGAATCAAATCTAAAAGTTGTCAGATGGTTGTTATTAATCCAGATACCGTTACCACTGCGATGTTTTCTATTTTAAGATCGTTGTTGCAACTCCAGTGCACACGTCCAATTGTTGTTAGCCGTGTTGCATGAATGACAACAACTGTTATCAACCTTAAATATAAATATCTGATCCGAGGTAATGCAACGGTTGTTAGTAGCTAACCTAGCTGTACATCAATAATAGCTGCGTTATACAAAGACTGAAGCAAGAATCACAACAATTGCTGTTTGCTAGGCTATATCTGTTTTAAGTAACTTTACACAACGTTAGCGTTAGTTTATATTGTTCGTGTATTTGTCGATCGCTGTCACTCCCTGCCTACATTGACGCACCTTACCACCAAAAAGGGGGAATTCCTATTCCTCAGCCCAAATCATTGAAATGCCTGCATTTATACCAGTTTATGGTCTTGAACAGAGATATGGCCAGCTAAGCTAGCTATCGAGCAGCAGCAGCCATCAGGCCGATGCTGGTCCAATAGGAAAGAGGATGACTTCTGACGTCTCATTTGCCTCAGGACAACTTTACATATTGAGGAATCGAATCAATTTAAAAAGCAACAGACATTTGTTCTTTCAGCTATTTCAAAAATCTGCAAAATGTGTCACAGTCCTATAATATGTTCATGAAGTATTACAAAAATATATTTGAATGACGTATTTGACTCATATTGGCAACTTAACTTTTATTTTACTTTCTGCATATTTCCTTTATAATTTGTCCGTAGCTTTATGTATATTTTGAAGCTGCTGTCTTGGTCAAGTATTAGTAGAAAAATACTTGTTACATAAAATGATGTTCATTTGAAAAATACATAGGCCAAACCTCAAAAATGTATTGTCTTTTGTGACCAAGGGAGATCAGACCGGCCGAATTGCAGGCCTTGAAAACGATGTGGTTTACCAACCTCACTCAGAACTGTGCTTAAATGTCACCTTATATTTAGGAGTGTCAGACATTTCATCTTTTTACATTGGCTGTGCCTACCTTGTTATCTTGCTAAACAGCAACCTAGAACATCTCTATGTACCGATGGAAAGAAAATATATTCGATTATGGACTCAATTTTCTTCTTTCTATACCCAAGAGAAACTATTTGACACACCATTTCACATTCCACTTACAGAGCTTGAAGTGCTGACATAAACCTACATGTGGGGACCTTCTGACAGTCCTGATAAAACGACCAATGACCAGCAATTGTTAGGATATTAAGCCTGCCCATTATACAAAAATATCAAATTCAGTGTATTGTTAAACTAAGCAGGGAATAATAAAATCTAGGCTTAATTGTGTTTGATCTATTCCCATGTCTCCCATACAATGAAGCATGTGAATTAACCTCATAATTTTCTTATTTGACATGAACATATATCGGTGAATCAAGACTGCTTCCAAACAAGCTTTATTTTACTGTCTGCCATATTATGTTTGATATATGAATGTGTGAAACTGTGATGAAGGGAGATTAACGGCCAGACCAGAAATGAATTCAGACAACGCTGCATGTGGATCAGACCTGTATATGTGAAAAAAGTAAAGGTTTCTTTCCGCACAAAGGTTCTTCCAATCAAAGTCTTTACAAACATTTTTTTGTACAATATAACAAGATTCAATACACTTCAAGTTATGCTTTGTAGATGTTCATATATATACTTTCCCTTCGACTTACGTTAGCTTTTAAGGTCTGTACAACTTGGTTACAAAAAATACATGCCATTTTGATTCCTATGAACTTTAGAAACAAGATTTATTTTAATAATACGGAATATTAACAGTAGAAGAACCGCGCATGACGGTAGCGTATTTGAGTTTCTACCGTGTATAGCAAAGATGCAGACTTAATTTGCCAAAAGAAACAACCAAACTGATTTAAACTTAATGAAAAAACAAAGTGACGAGTTTGCCCTTCCGAATAAAATTGGAGCATTCACGTTATAAATTCATTTATAGAAACAAGGGCTGTTGTATGCTGTGTGTCTGTCGAGCCTAATGGCGCCTCATCTTAACGTTGCGTCTTTGTGAACTCTCTTTGTGTTTATCATACTCCTGCCCACGCCTCCAGTAGTTCTCAGAGCTGCTGCTGCTATGACGACGGTGATGAGAGTGGGAGGGGCGTTGGTTCTCCTCCTTATCCATCTCCAGAACCCTTGGCCTGGTGGACAAAGTACCAAAGCAATGTTATGTTTATTAGCCATCACAATTGAAGAAAATTATCAAGTCTTGATGACTAAACTGATGTGACATTAAAATACAACCATGTACCTGTGAGCTGCGTCCGGGTCTGCTCTGCGTCGGGAGCGCTTGGCTTTCAGGGGGACGGGTCTTTCAGGGGGCAGGGAGCTCAGGGGGCTGTCGACATCCAGGCGAGGTGCGTCAGGTCGGGTCCTGAAATAAGCAGTACACACACAGAGATGGGTCTTTGAGAGGTGCCTAAATCGACAAGAGCCGGAGCAAGTCCTGATCCGACGAGCATTCTACTCACTTCCTCAGGATGATGACAGCGCGCCTTTCCTTGATGTCCTGCGGACGGATGCAGTGGGTGATGTCATCGGCAGCGTAGCCGCTGAAGGGGAAAAGAGGGATTCAAAGTTATCTCATGGTTTCATTCAAAAGCCATTGTAGAGAAGACATAGTTAGCATGATGTTTTGCCAACCTGAGAACTGTGACACTTCCTCTCCTCACCGGCAGGACCAGCACAGGCTCGGACACCCGGATGGGTTTGAACTGGAACCGGCAGCCGAAGCTAAGGGCACTATCACTGAAGAAGGACACAGACACTATAGGCCTTGCAAATATGTGCAGGGGATCAACGTGTGACACAATACAACCTCCCGGTTGATAGTCATTGATTACTGCACTGTTCACAAAGCCCTCTGGAATGATCCCGTCAGACACCAGACGCTTGATGACCAGCTCGTCCACCCAAGCAGGGATGTCGTCCACCTCCCCTTTCCGGTACAGCCGTTCTTGGCCAGGTCCACGTTTCTCCAACTGGGCACCATACGTATATCCCTCCCCAAAGAAGTACTTGTTTCGGAGAGGTGCCCTATCTACCGTGTGTTCCCGGTATTGTCCAGCCTCTCCGATGGCAACCACCTCGTCTA